>CM076572.1:528725526-529086681 GCA_034641835.2 Pinus albicaulis
TACCATAGTATACCACAAGGTTTAGAATTGTTGATGCCTTTTAGGATCCCTTCAGGTTGTTGGTCTTGTTCTGCAAACCACTCATTCGAGACAGTGTCAATGACTATAATATCATGCCAAAAAACTCTAGAAGATCTTTGTGCTTAGCGAAACTGTATGATCTTTAAAACTTACTCACCGCAATTATACTTCAGTTAGGCCCACAGGAGGACTATCATGAAGACTTTAGGATTATTGTCATACAAAAGGTTATTGTCACAAGGGTGTTGTATCAAAATACTGCAATGATAATCAGTTAATCATGCATTGGAAGATCAGATCGTGGATGCTCTATGCACTCTTCTTGAATTACTACCATATCCTGCCCTTTTTGCTTTTAATTTCCTTTAGAGTACAGGGCAGAAGAACTTTAGATCATTAGCAAACATTCAAGCTTCTTACATCAAATATATGCAATTAGATTCACCTTTTTAACCAATGCCTATTGTGAGAGCACAATTATCATCTATAGAGATTGCTAACAATGATCTTCAAATGAAATTACCAACTAGAATATGAGCCACTTATACAAGCAAGCACTTTAACACTTTGTTGTTAGTTTAGGGGCACTTATATGCAACCATCATATATAAATAGAGACAAAAGCAAGACTATGCCAATGATGCAATGCAAGACATGGGGGAAGCAAGGAATGATCAGCAAGACAACAATCACTTTATTTCAATATGTTTCCACAATGATTAGCCCAACCACAAAATTACTTGCCAATAACTTAAAGTAAGAGAGATGATGCACCAAAGCCGCACCAAAGCCGCAAGATGAGTTCTTATCAATTTAGAGGTTTCTATTATGTCATTCTTACCACTGTTATGACTTATATCAGAATTATAAAAGCGTATATCAGACCTTATAAACAATATGACAGTCCTCCAAAATCACATAGAAAACCATAAATGCAATGACATAAATCTTTCTTATTACTTGAGATTAAATGTGTGATGATTATGAGCATTTTTTAATGAATTTTAGGATGTGTATTCAGATATTTTACCACTGTTATGAGATGCCTTCAGATCTGATTTAAAACAGTGAGGAAAAGGATAGGATTAGAGAGCAAACCCCTAGGCATAAGGGCATTGTGGATGAACAAATAAATTTCCCTTATGCACTAAAGCTTCTTCAAATACCTGCAACATAAATATTAGCTTGAAAAAATGACATATCAGACCTCTATTGACTGAAGTTGGGGGCTCTAGGGATGGCTGGTAGACTAGAGAGGACTTGAGCCCTTGAAAACTCCATCAATTAGTGATAAAGCCTGCAAAAACAATTGTTAGCTCAACATAGCATAAATCAATGATACCATGAGACAGGAAAACACTTGAAACCCCAGCCAAACTTACCATAGGCCTGCAAAACAAATATTAATATCAAAATCAAGTGTTAAACCCTACAAGTATGCTTATACAAGACTATAACAATAAGAAAATGCCCAAATACGGTTGCAGCTAGAAGAAAAACTCCTCTAGGAGCTGCAGATAGGAGGGATAGGCCTCCTAGAGGCTATGGCTACTCAAACAAAGGCCTTTTATACCATAGTATACCACAAGGTTTAGAATTGTTGATTCCCTTTAGGATCCTTTCAGGTTGTTGGTCTTGTTCTGCAAACCACTCATTCAAGACAGTGTCAATGACTATAATATCATGCCAGCAAACTCTATAAGATCTTTGTGCTTAGCGAAACTTTATGATCTTCAGAACTTACACACTGCAGGTATACTTCAGTTAGGCCCACAGGAGGACTATCATGAAGACTTTAGAATTATTGTCATACAAAAGGTTATTCTCATAAGGGTGTTGTATCAAAACACTGCAATGATAGTCAGTTAATCATGCATTGGAAGATCAGGTCATGGATGCTCTGTGCACTCTACTTGAATTACTACCATATCCTACCCTTTTTGCTTTTAATTTCCTTTAGAGTACAGGGCAGAATAACTTTAGATCATTAGCAAACATTCAAGCTTCTTACATCAAATATATGCAATTAGATTCACCGTTTTAACTAATTCCTATTGTGAGATCACAATTACCATCTATAGAGATTGCTAGCATTGATCTTCAAATGAAATTACCAACTAGAATATGAGCCACTTATACAAGCAATCAATTTAACACTTTGTTGTTAGTTTAGGGGCACTTATATGCAACCATCAGATGCAAATAGATACAAAAGCAAGACTATGCCAATGATGCAATGCAATACATGGGAGAGGCGAGGAATGAACAACAAGACAAAAATCACTTTATTTCAATATATTTCCACAATGATTAGCCCAACCACAAAATTACTTTGCCAATAACTTAAAGTAAGAGAGATGATGCACCAAAGCCGCAAGATGAGTTCTTATCAATTTAGAGGTTTCTGTTATTTCCTTCTTACCACTGTTATGACTTATATCAGAATTATAAAAGCATATGTTAGACCTTATAAACAATATGACAGTCCTCCAAAATCACATAGAACACCATAAATTCAATGACATAAATCTTTCTTATTACTTGAGATTAAATGTGTGATGATTATGAGCATTTGTTAATGACTTTTAGGATGTGTATTCAGAGATTTTACCACTGTTATAAGATGCCTTCAGATCTGATTTAAAACAGTGAGTAAAAGGATAGGATTAGAGAGCAAACCCCTAGGCATAAGGGCATTGTGGATGAACAAATTAATTTCCCTTATGCACTAAAGCTTCCTCAAATACCTACAACGCAAATATTAGCTTCAAAAAATGATATATCAGACCTCTATTGACTGAAATTGGGGGCTCTAGGGCTGGTTGGTAGACTAGAGAGGACTTGAGCCCTTGAAAACTCCGTCAATTAGTGATAAAGCCTGCAAAAACAATTGTTAGCTCAACATAGCATAAATCAATGATACCATGAGACAGGAAAACACTTGAAACCCCGACCAAACTTACCATAGGCCTGCAAAACAAATATTAGTATCAAAATCAAGTGGTAAACCCTACAAGTATGCTAATACAAGACTATAACAATAAGAAAATGCCCAAATACGGTTGCGGCTAGAAGAAAAACTCCTCTAGGAGCTGCAGATAAGAGGGATAGGCCTCCTAGAGGCTGTGGCTGCTCAAACAAAGGCCTTTTAGCATGTGTCTTGCCAAGGGAGAGGCCTTAAGCTTTCTTATTTTTCTGAGAATTGTAGTAATGAAATTGTAGATAATTTTTAGCCTGCCAGCATTGCCATGAAGCCAAAATTCTCTTTTGAACACGGATAATGTGGATATTGTTAAGATTTTGAATTCATGGTAATAGTTCACCGTAGAAATATATGAAACCCTGAAAGCTGACATGGAATACTTAGAGATAACTCTCAAAAATGTATGTTATACCCTGCAATAAATCATATAAAAAAATATAAATTACAAGATCTAACCATCAAACCCGCTACTGTCTTCACACCATATCTAAAAGAAAACTCTACTACGATTGTTCAGAGAAGCTGCAAAACTGACCTAACTAAACTACTCGCTAGTCTTACTCCAAACGCAGAAAAAGACTCCATTGTCGACTCCAGTGCAGAGGCAAGCTTTACCCTACAACCATACTGGATATTGGGGGTGAAAGCAGTTCCAAAACGCTCCAGCATAGTAAATTGAGGGCGAAAACAAATAAAAATTGTCTAGACCAGTAAATGCGGAGGCGAATCCAACATTTATGTTTAATGCGCTCTTCTTTTTTAGGCTAAAGAATAATAATTATTTATTTTTAAAATAATTTTGGGGCTAATTATACAAAACTATACAAAAAGGTTTTATATAAAAAATTCGCCCCACTAAAATCTAAAACCCCTTAAATTTCACCCTTGGGCTAAAATTTGCCCCTAAAATTTTCCATGATCTTGTAGAGTAATAAAAGTTAAACTAGAGAACTGACAACCATCACTTTACAAAATGGCAAGTTTACTTTAAAAAAACTCCATGAAGAAACCTGGAAAGATTGGAATCAGGGATTGCAAGGGTAAACAAACTTCATAGTGGATATTCCGAGTTTTGCATATGAAACATGCTAAAACAATAATATCAAACTTTCAAATTTTGATTTCAACTTGGTGAAACATAAGGTGAAATGCAAGTCATTCCCATTAATTTGGCATCTAATTTGACATTGATTTGATTGTTTCAAGCATGTAGATTATGGTTTTAACTTGGCATCGATCTAATTGTTTCAAGCATTGATCATGATCACCATCATATCCATACAAAAAAAGGGGCGATTTAAGATCATCTAGGAGTAAACATGATGGACACATTAAATCACCATGGACACATTAAATCACCATATATTAATTATCTGGAAAAGCACCCTAATCCAATATATCATAATATATTATTCGTACCAACACACATCTAAGCATCCACATGTCAATTTATTTGTTCAAGCAATCCACAATATAGTCTTAAACTATATAAAGTCCAATGCATTGTAGCAATTATATGTTCTAACCCTAGAATAAAAGTTCATTGTTCATCTTGAACAATGTGTTCCACTCATATGAAATGTGCTAGTGGCAAATTTTCCAAAATGGCATCATGATCATCTATCGAGGTGAAAATGTGAAGTTGGGAAACACTTTTTGCCCTTTTTTGACGTTGAAAATTGTAATTTTCTATGTTTTCCAACTTCAACTCCACTAAACTGATATTTTTATTGCAAATTATGCTTTGACATAAAAACAAGAATTGTAGAGAATTGTCTTACCTCCATACCCATATTTTAAAAAAACAAAAAATATTGACATATAGAGGGGTAAATTTCTTGTTTACTAACTGCATATACTTGAAATTTTCAGGCAAACATAAATAGTCACTTTATGATCCTTAACTGTTTTTAGGGAAGGTTATTCATTTTTTGGAAAAAAACCATAGCATCATAATCTACATATATTGCACTAGTGCCTAGACTATTTTTTGGTAATTTTCGGATTAAATCACTATTTTTTATTATTTTTTGAAATGGAAGAAGAAAAAAAAACAGTGATGTTTCAGTACATTTTATGATCCTTCGATTTTCTTTTCAATGTGATCGTCAATAAGAAAAATGAGAGTACCATTTTGAAGTAGATAGGGAGAGGAAATGCAATATGATTTTTTTGAATTTTTTGGTATCCTCATTTGAAAGTTATTGAATTTTCATTCAGTGCAATTTTTCGAACAATGAAATTCCACAGTGACACAGTTTAGTAAAAAATAAATAAAAAATTGAATTTTTCAATGAAACTCCATAAATCTCACATCATCAGAAACTAGATTTAGAGATGAATCTAATGGTACTTGGTCCGACATATAAAATTTTGTTTTTGTAGGTGTTATGTCCCTCCAAAGTTGCAGGTTCCTGAAAACTGCAGAATTTTCTGAGTTTTTCGTTGACCAGAAACTCTTGGCCGAGACAATGTCTCGGACGAGAAATTTCTAAAACTCTCGCCGAGAAATTTAGAACTCTCAACCGAGAGTTTAACCCACCTAAATTTACATTTAACCACGTGGGCAAACTCTCAGCTGAAATTTTAAAAAACTCTCGGTCGAGAGTTTGTGCTCGAGAGTTTTCCCAATAAAACTCTCGGCCGAGAGTTCATAAAACTCTTGGCCGAGAGTTTAGAAAACTCTCGGGAAAGAGTTTAGACAACTCTCGGTCGAGAGTTTTCTCAACTCTTGGCCGAGAGTTTTATTTAATGTTATATATAAAAAAAATTTAAAATGTTTCAATCAAACGCGGACGCAATGACAATGGCGACCGAAAGATTGCGTCCGCGTTTGATTGAAACAATACGAAATACTCTTATGGTTGGGGCCTATGAAAATGGTATTTAAACAACTCTTATCAGTTCTCAGAGGTCATAGGTCATTTCAACATAAAACTCCAAACGAAAATTTCAAAATTCAAGTCCCACGACAACAATTTTGAAATAATTCTACTTACACATCACCTACCATAGGTTTTGACATCTCGTTTACTACTACCACTAAGAACTTGTCACATGCCCACCTACTCATCTGATTTCCATGCGTCACTAGCTATTTATTTGGCCTATCAAAAGTGCTAAAATAACTTGTAATGTGTGAGCCCCTCAAGCTACCATGTGAGCTTCTTCAGCCATGTCATCACGACTTCGACCTCTTACCCATGTCACTGCCGCCTGACATCCATGTAAACAATGTTTTTGGATTTCCACATGTGTTAGGATTGTTTTTTTTTGGAGGGTTTTTGTTTCAATGCTTTATTGGGCTTTGGCCAATGTCCTGATGACCCAATCATCCGATGGAATCTGAGGATATAGGTGCTAGCCTATGGGGTTTTTTGGCCAGGGGAAATGACCAAAGGTTGATCTATCTTACCAACCTTATTATAATTATCTCTCCCTCTTGAGCCTGGCTTTTAGGGGTGACTGTCAATCTGGTGAGGGTGCTCCAATCTATTTTCTGTGTACAAAATTTTTTTTGGCAAAAAAAAAAAAATTCAAGTTTTTTGGGTGGAAAATATTTTTTGAAAGATTTTGTGCGCGAAAATTTTTTTTTTGAAATGTTTTTGGGTGCATGCATGAAATATTTTTGCATAATGTCTCTATGAAGACATGGAGTATTTTTGCAATCTTGCAATCTATGAAAGCATGAAGTACTTAGTCTAAACTCTTTATGTTTTGTTAGATTTGTGGTCCAAATAGAATTGGATTTTAGGTTTCCAATTTTGTGAACATGGGAAACCAAAGGAATTGCATATCAAGGTATGATCGAAAAAGAAAAGATTTAAAGGATAAAAATGAGAGATTACAAAAAAAAAGCCGAGAGGAAAGGGAAAGATTAAGGCATGAAAGAAATGTGGAGGTAGAGCATCGTGAAATAGATGTAGAGATACATGACAATGACGAGGAACTGATAAATGTTGAGGAAATTTTCAACGAGAATATAATTGATATCGATGTCACTGATGAGTCAATTTAGTTTCTTCAATTTGAATTTTGTATATTTTTTTTAAAACGTTGTAGTTCAAAATAGTTTTAAAATTAAAAATATGTATACAGGTCAATTTAAAATTAGAATTTTTAATATTGTTTTTTATGTAGGGACAACATCAGAACCACAAGAAGATACTACCACAAATTTCCAAGAGAATATTGATATTGATGTCACTGGTGAGTCAATAGTTTCTTCAATTTGAATAAATTGTATTTTATTTTTTTAAATTGTAGTTCAAAATATTTTTAAAATTAAAAATATGTATACAGATCAATTTGAAATTAGAAGTTTTAATATTGTTTTTTATGCAGGGACAACATCAGAACCACAAGAAGATACTACCACAACTGTCCAAGAGAATATTGATATCGATGTCACTGGTGAGTCAATAGTTTCTTCAATTTGAATAAATTGTATTTTTTTTTTTAAACATTGTAGTTCAAAATAGTTTTAAAATTAAAAATATGTATATGTCAATTTCAAATTAGAAGTTTTAATATTTTTTTTTATGCAGGGACAACATCAGAACCACAAGAAGATACTACCACACATCCAATTTCACTGCAATTAATTGGAAGTTCCAAGAACGTTGTATACAACTACAAGTTTCTAGAAAATATGGATGCAACTAAAATTGAAGAATTGGGACCACCATTGGCTAAAAGGACAGTTCGAGATAAAGTAAAATCTGTATTGAAACATACTTTTGAAGGTTTATCTATCATAGCACAAGCTCAACTATTACGTGGACTTATAAAGCACAAATCTCTCAAAAATGTTGTGGAATTATTGGGCATTAAAATGAAAAAGAGGTTTTAGCAAATGAAATGGTAACAAAAAATGTGACGTCGGCGCTTGGCATACTAGCCAAAGGGTGATCTAATGTTGCAAATAATGCTCGTAGAGCACTTTTAACAGGTGCAGTTGCGAAAGGAACTTCATCAAGTCGGTTGATGTCAACAACTTCAAAATTGATTAAAACATCAAGAAAAATTTTATGGAGGCATTCAAAATTTAGAACTCAAATAGATGAGAATGATGAACTTGCATGTTGGGCTAATATCTGCAGGCGTCCATATCATGATATACTTCCTGATGGTGTGAGGGATAGGGTAAAAGAGTTTTGGTATTCGAACTCTCATGTGTCGCCAAATGAAAATGATCAACTGTGACGCCGTATATCTAAGGGAGTTTATGAATCTCATTCCAAACATATAACATAGGTCAGTCAAGTAGAATTATTCGAGAGCTTTATGGGGAGAAATAATGATGTGAAGATTTCCCTTAGCACATTTGTGAAGCTTAAACCATGGTATGTCAGGCCTATCACTATTCGAGACACATGTTGTTGTTGATACCATGTAGAATTCGAATTATTGTATGAGACATTTGTAAATTTTGGCATAAAATATTGGTCAAATGACCCTCCTCCTTCAAGTTTTCATGAATTTTTATCAAAGATATTATGTCCACAAGAGAATAATGAATTATTTTATAAAAAGGAATGTGTTGGTGGAAGAAAATGCGACAAATTTTCTCATTTGGCACTCTATGATGAAAAGTATCCCATTGATCCTAATGATCCCAGACTGTCAAATCTCAGTCTGAATTGGAAGAGATATGAATATGTTACTTACACTCTTGTTGCAGATTCAAGCACAACATAAAAAAAATAACTTTACTTGATGACGAGATTCCAGTGACATCTTTTATGGAGAAGTTTAGGGTGAAAATATACAAATATATTAAGCATTGTCATATAGCACGATGGCAGGATTTACAGTTCAAGCAATCACGTGAGGTGTTCCCAAAAGGAGCAATATTATCAGTGGTTGATTTCGCTGATAATTACATGTTTAGTCCACAAAAGGAGATAAAAAGTGAGTATTATCATTCAGACCAAGTATCGATATTTGTGCATATTTTGTATAGACACGCAGAGCTTGCTGTCGATGGTTTTGATAGTGATGAAAATAATCGTGAGGTGATTAATGAGTACCATTTCTACATCAGTGATGATCGAACACATGACACGTGTTTTGTTCAACATTGTTTTAATGTTATTTATAATGAATTGTTGAAATGAAGAGTCACTTTTAAAGAACATTGGGTATGGTCAGATGGTTATGCTGGTCAATTTAAATCAGCAAGATCATTCTATTGGTTGTCTCGTCTTCATAGGAAAATCAGCATTCGACATACATGGAATTTCTTTGAGACAGGCATGAAAAAGGAGAGCATGATGGTGCTAGGGCATGCGTAAAATGTGCACTTAGGAGGTATCAATTGAATCACTTAGCTTCCCGACTTGCAAATTCTTTAGATGTTGTTAATTGGTGCAAGGAAAATTTAAGTCATGTATCGAACCCAAGGATGGCTGATGTGCACAGGTAAGCATACACATTTAACTAACAATATATTATACATGTGTATACATATATGTGCACGTATTTTGTTATCAAAAAAATATTTAATATTTTTCAAAATTTGACTCATACATATGTGTGTGTTTTTCTCAAGCAGGTACTTTTGGAATATTGCAATGGGTGATGTTGATAGATCATTGCCATATAATGCTAGTGTAATCCATAAAACAAGAAGTTTACACTCAATTAGGAGTAAGGACATGACAAATATACATTGCATTGAGAAACGGAAGTGCTCTTGCTTTTGTTATGCATGTATTGATCAGACAGAGTCCATCGATGAATGTGAAAACCAAATTAAGAAATTTTTTCAACCATGGAAACTCGAACAATTGACACCATTGCCCCCATTTGGAAACGTGAGTAACAAGGAAATGGACAATGAAGTGGCTAGGATTGACAATGATTATGATCGTGTCTCTGATATGGTTAGAGAAGGTGATGTCTTCGCTGTCATTGCACCAGAAAATAATCAAGAAAAAGTGCATTATTATTTATTACGATGCACTATGTCTAAATCCACGCTGTTGCAAGAGTATAATGATCTATCAAATTATACATGCCCAATCGGTTCAATGGTGTTAATGGGACATTTCTTTGAAGAAGTAAAGAAATGTAAAGATCATATTATTTTTCAAGATTACCAGCCAGAGGTTATTTATGCCCAATATAGTCACTTGGTCAAAGCAACTCGACTACAGTTGAAGCAAGTGAAGAGTAGAAAAAAATAGTGATAATGGAGGTTATCGATAAATGAATTTCTCATAAAAGACACACAAATTTGACACATAAACCCTCTCATAAACTTGATATTTGACACAATCCTTAAGCACACTTTTATTTTATATTGATGAGGAGGCTAGCACAACAAAACTAGTTTGTCCATATTTATATCATCCAGTTTCTGTTGTCTATGGCATTTTCCCTTCCTGCATGGGAATGATTATCCATGTTCAGTGTTGACGGGGTAGGAATACAATCTGGAAGCCTGATAAGGGCAGTCTATTGTCTTTGATGTTAATTCTTCTCGAGGTTATGTATGTCAATTCTCTGTTTTTGCTTTATAATATTTATGGCAAGGTTTGTATGAGGTCTCAACTAGGAGTGATGATTCTCGGTATAATTGTTGTAATGGGTTTATACAGTCTCGAAAATTTTTGGTCATGTGGCCCTTCTAAACAAAGGGTGCCTTACAAGGGATATTATTGACGATGTGGACTACCTAGCTCGAATTTGATTCAAGTTCTTAGGATCAACCCTAACTCAGACTATATTTTGATCCTTTTTATTGTAAATATAGTAGGTCCTCCTAATCTGTTTTTATGTTGTAACTACGCGAGAAACACTGGGTTTTGGTATATGACCGATTAACTTCACTAGTTCATTAGTGGTCTCCCTAATAGTGAGCGAAGTGTGATGGCTCAAGTTGCAAGCTCGTCCGGAAGTGGTCGTTGTAGTAATGGATGTCGTCCTGGGAAAAATGCTAGTAGAGCATGCTTGTAAATTAGCTTTAAAAACACATATACAACAAATAAATTGCAGAAAATAATCACCACACATTACACAGCAGTGATGAAGGAGTTCACCTCTCCTGGGTTACGTCTCCTTGGACAGGCTTGAATGTCTTGGCCCCTTTGATGATTTGATAAAATGTTTGAGTACAATCATTTCCTGAGCTCTGATGACTCTCAAACCTACTCCACTAGCTTCAGAATGTCCAAATATGCTAAGAAAGACTCTTTCTAAGCCCAATTTGGTCAAAATTTTCTCAAGTTATGGTGTCATCAATTTTGATTAAGAAAGCTCCTCTAAAATAGGAGCAAATCTAGTTAACTCTGCCACATTTGGAGTTCCGCCAAAAATGGCGGGCTCCGCCAACTTCACTGCCAAGTTAAGAGCGGATTAATTAATGGATAAGTGGAGTTTAAGTGCTAGTCAATCACTTAAGCGCTAACCACGCGCTTACATCTAATATAAACTTAATTATGGATTAAGTGCATTTAAACATGGCTTATGGGTTAATAAATGTGTTTAGTGGTCTTATGGATCGTGGTTGGCCCCTATTTTCCCGTGCCTCTTACCAATCCTTAATTCAAATGTATGTCAACACATATAATTGTTAAGACCCAATACGCAGGAGAGGCAATAGAGCTTGGTGTTGGTGGAGGGGAGGTCACAGGGTCAAACCTCGGTGCCTCCATAAAATTTTATTCAACCATATAATGCCCCATTTTGACCTTTGGGAGGGGGCACGTAGCAGCCTTCGAGCTTGCCACATGTGTGACCTCATTGGTCCGACCCAAACCAGCCATAATTTTACATGTAGCCTATAAATTCAGGCCAACCACAAGATGACAAGTGTCAGCACACCACTGGCCAAAGAAAAACCCATTTTGATGAAAAAGTGACCCCTTTGACCCTGTTTGACTTTTTTTTGAAAATTCACCTGTTTGGAAAAGCGGACAACATGCTCTAACTTTCTCATATGGAGTTTTTTTTTTATGAAATGAAGTGCATCGGATTCAGGGCGATGAGCACTTAACGATCGTTCTTGTTTAAAGCAATTCTAAACAGTTTTATTTTTTAGCAAATTTTTTCCCCCAATTCAGTTTTTGATCACTCCTTCGCACTAAAAGGCTTTTAGACCCACAAAAGCAGGTTATCTGATGAGATTTTAATCCTCTTCGCCTTTCCAAGTTTTATCAACTTGATTCTACTTGGAAAAATCTTCATGACAACCACTTTGGTTCCTTGATATGCCTACTCTTGCAAATGGCTTGGTACTTCAACCAATGTCCTCCTTTCTTTGTTGACCCTTGTTGGATGCTTGTTGACTAATTAAAAAAATATCACTGTAACAAAGAGATCTATTTGTTCTTGGAAAGCTTGATTGATGGCCTTCCCACTCAGAATCCTATTACTCCATGCATAAACATGCATTTGATGCAAGCTTCTCCTTGGAAACTCTTTTCCAATTTAAGCCCATCTGAGTGAAATACAACAACAAATTCAAATATCACTAATAACTAGAAATGAAATAACCATTATTTTACCTCCACGGTACCACATTACACATCTGGAAGAATGTATTTGCCATCTCTTTCGCTTCTTAGCATCGTGCATCATATGGTCTACAAAAGAGCTACTACTTTTGCTGCAATCTTTTGTCATACTGTCTCTCTTTCCACTTCTTGAGTCCATCATCCTCTAGTATTGACATGCTGCTCATGCCATGATTTGAGAATGAATATTAATCATGAGCCTCTCGCTCAAGAGTGGACCTTCCAAAATCCTGAGACATCTTGTCACAAGAAAAACTATTAAATTGAAAAACACATCATGCAAGAAACACAACTTGAAAACCTCTTCCTTTTGCTCATTCAAATCAAAAAATGTCACATCCTGTGAACATCACCATGCATTATTGCATATTGGTGCACAAACCCATCGACCAAACACAAGTCGACAAAACATGTTTCTTCAAACCATTATCTCTTAAGTCAAACAAAAGCATGTACACCACTTGACTATTATTTTCCCAAAACAACAAGAATTTCACATCTTATGAAACAA
Source organism: Pinus albicaulis (assembly GCA_034641835.2). NCBI lineage: Eukaryota > Viridiplantae > Streptophyta > Pinopsida > Pinales > Pinaceae > Pinus > Pinus albicaulis. The sequence continues at coordinate 528,738,563 of CM076572.1, forward strand.
TTTTTCAACATCTCCCTTTCATCCTTGGAGACTAAATCAACTCTTCCAAGTCGATAATATATATATGTAACAATCAATCAACCAACACAAGTCGACCACTCATGCATGTGCAAATGATCAACACTATCAAGTTGACAACATGCATGTTAAAAAATCAATCAACCAACATAAGTCAATCAATCATGCATGTTCAAGCACAATGAAACAATAGAAAATTCCATTTTTCACACACATAAAATCTCATGCATGTATACAATGCTCAACTCTCTCGCAAGTACAATCACAAGTACAATAATCCCATTGGTATGTACAAGTACTTAAAGAGATTAAATGACCAATTTGTTGCAACAAAGTGAGTCAACATACCCCACTTTCAAACACCTTCCTGGTGTAAACATGCAAAATGCATTCTAGAGAAAAATAAATGCATTCACATGCAAATTGCAACTACAAATTTCCATCTTTGTTAGACCTAATTGAGTCAACATAACTCTACTTTTCCAACATCTTTCTTCGTTCAATATGCAACATAATTTCAAGAGAAAATAAATGCTTTCAAATAACAAGAAAATGCGTCAATAAGGCAATATTTGCATCAATCATCAAAAGAAATGCAAGGCCTTAATTGGTTAAGAACTCTAACCATCTCTTTCCAAACCAATTCAATGGCACTTCTTTCAGCTGCACTTCATCATGTGTATCATCATGACCCACATCAATTATGGAATTCTCTTTTCCATTCTTGTCAAAATCTCTCTCCACCTTCTTCAAATTTCATGGATGTCTTGTTGGATACAAAATCCAACACTTGTCTACAGGATGACCTTGCTTATGGAAATGAGTGAAAAATAATTGCATCTTCTTTTCAACATGGTTTGCATTGTCCATTGGACCTTTGGCTTTCTGTCTCCTTTGTTTTGAAACTTTCTTGTGTATGGCTATCTCCTTCCAACACCTCGAAAAAGTATTGTTATTCAAACCACAAAAGGAACATGTAAATTTTCTCCAAATATTATGTGAGGATTTTCCATGTTTATCATAAATATAAGCAACTTTATTAAACGCAGATTTATACCTTGCACATTCACCTTTGTCACCTTCTTGAGGAGGTGAATTTGATGTGGTAGTGGCTCTCCTCGAAATACCAACAATGGCTTTGATGGCTTTAGAGCTTTCAACATCCTCTTGTTTTCAATTTCCATTAGTTGCATGCTTATGAGAATATTCTTGCAAAGTGGGTGTAAAACTTTTGCATTCCCCATGAACACAAACTTCACAAGCTTGAGGTAATGAACATGTAATGAAATTCTTTCTTGAAACACCTTCATGTGCCTACTTGGCTTTGGATCATTCTCCATCTTCTTCTTGTCCATAACGACTACTTGCATGGCTAAAATCAATCTCTTCAATAGTGGGTGTAAACCTGTTGTTTTCTCCACAAACACAATCTTGAGGTAGTGAATATGTAATGGAAGTGTTTCTTGAAACATTCCCAAAAGTCTCCGTAGTTTTTGAGTGCTCTACATAATCTTGTTCACGAAAACCTAGACATTCCCTCAACAACAATAGGGTTTATAATTCCTTGTTCATGTTTGCCTAACCCTTTACCTTCATACCCCATTTTTTTAAACAATTTGGACCCTATTCCTCTAGTGTGTCTTTCAAAAACACCAAAACATTCATCTTGAGAGTAAATTGAAGATAAAGTTGATTTTCATACCTCATTTTCATGCACATACTTGACTAGGGTTTCCTTGGCATCATAGTGTTGAATCTCCATCTCATGCATCTTTGCTAGGGTTTCATTTGCAATATGGAGTTGAGTCTCCATCTCATGCATATTTTCAAGAAGCTCTTGCTTCTCATCCTTCATGGCCATCAACTACTCTTGAAGCCTACTACTCTCCTTCCTATCTTCAACCATCTCTTCCGCTATATCTCTCGTGATGAAGAGCTTTTGCAACATTTCTTCATCAAAGAGTCTTCCTAAGGAATATTGATTAAAAATATCACTTAATGAATTTTCCATCACACTTGTAATGAATAAAAAGATTCTTTGATGTGATTTGACAGTTGAGTCCTCAATCTTGACCTTCTCCTCTCTTTAGCTTACACACATAAACTTGCACATAGTTAAATTCTTCTTCCAAAAATACAAAACCAATAACTAATTTTCTAGCTAACCTGGGCAAACCCTGAGATAAAATTGGGCTAAAATGAGCTAAACTCTTCTCTGATACCAACTTGATCTGAATATGGACAAACAAGTTTTGTTGTGCTAGCTTTCTCATAGGTATAAAATAAAAGTGTGCTTAAGGATTGTGTCAAACAGCAAGTTTATGATAGATTTTTTGTGTCAAATGTGTGTTTCTTTTATGATAAATTCATAAAGTAAATTAGCTTTAAAAACACAGATTCAATAAGTAAATTGCAAAAAATAATCACCACACAACACACATTACACAGTAGTGATGAAGGAGTTCACCCCTCCTAGGCTACGTCTCCTTGGACCAGCTTCAATGGCTTGGCCCCTTTGATTATTTGATAAAAAAATTTAGTACAATCATTTCCTGAGCTCTGATTGCTCTCAAAACTGCTCCAATAGCTTCAGAATCTCCAAATCTACTAGGATAGACTCTTTCTAAGCCCAATTTGGTCTAAAATTGTTCAAGTTATGGTCTCATCAATTTTTCCTAGGAAAGCTCCTCTAAAACTGGAGCAACACCATTTAACTCCGCCACATTTGGAGTTCCACCGAAAATGGTGGACTCTACCAACTTCACCTACAATTTAAGAGCAGATTAATTGATGGATAAGCAGATTTTAAGTGCTAGTTAAGCACACTTAAGAGCTAACCATGCACTTAAATATAATCCAAACGTAATTATGGATTAAGTGCATTTTAACATGGCTTATGGGTTAATAAATGAGTTTAGTGCTAAACTCCGCATTTATGGTTTGGAGTTGCGCTAGTGGTTCTAGGCGGTGGTCCTATGGACTGGGTTGGCCCCTCTTTTCCCCCGCCTCTTACCAACCCTTAATTCAAATGTATGTTAGCACATATAATTGTTAAGACCCAATACACAGGAGAGGTGGTAGAGCTTGGCACTTGTGGAGGGGAAGTCATGGGGTCAAACCACAACGCCTCCATAAAATTTTATTCGACCATACAATGGTCCATTTTGACCTTTGGGAGGGGGCACGTGGCAGCCTTCGGGCTTGCCACATGTTGTGACCTCATTGATCCGACCCAAACCAACCATAATTTGACATGTAACCCAAAAATTTGGGCCTACCACAAGCTGACAAGTGTCAGCACACCACTGGCTGCATAAAAACCCATTTTGACCAAAATTGACCCTTTTGACCCTGTTTGACTTTTTTTTTTAATTGCCCTGTTTGGCAAAGTGGAAAACAGGCTCTAACTTTCTCATACGGAGTCGGTTTTTGATGAAACGAAGTGTTCCAGATTCAAGGCTACAAGCACTTCACGGACATTCTAGTTGCGAGTGATTCTGAGCACTTTCATTTTTTAGCAAATTTTTGCCCCCAATTCAGTTTCTGATCACTAGAATAGAAGAAACACACTTTATGAAGAATTAAACCTTCGAAAAAAATTCATGTGGTTGTCCTATAAAGCTATCCATTCCTTTCCATTCCATATCCCAGCTACTAACCAAGCAATAGCAAGCATGCCGCAGAGAAGGAGCTGATTTAAGGAAATATACATACCCGTCGACACTTGCCATGAACCATGACTACGCAAACATGGTCTATGAGCATCTTCTCCATCTTGTGCTTCTCGATGAAGTTGAGTAATTCCAACGGCACTAGCGTTTCCATAGAAACCAACACAATACCAAAATACCTACAGATGGAATGCACTCCCACAAAAATACTTGTATGAAATGCCACTTGCTTCATTCACCATCACCATAAATCTCCCGCGTTCCTAGTTACTTAACTTCCCTCCATTCCCACACACTTAGCATGACTGATGGCCACCTCACGACCTTTACAATCGTCACCACTACCATCGATCAAATACCAAGGAGGATTATTGTCAGATTCTCACCCCGATCAGGGGTGAGTTATTGTATTTTATCTTTGATGTTATGGTTGAAAATAATTATAAGTGGTTTATTTTTAACACCATAGTTGAATATTGTTAGAATTTTAAAGCTTTTTAGAGACGTTATATTTTATCTTTAATGTCATGCATGAAAATCATTGGAATTTTAAGGTTTCTCGAGGTAATGATATTTTATCCGTAATGTCATTGATAAAAAATATTGAAAATTTACCTAAAAGTAAAGATATTATTCCAACATCAACATTTTTTTTAGGGAGTTTTATACACCAAAAAAATTTGTTTTTATTGGATTTTACTGCCATTTTTAAAAAATGTTGAAAATTTACCTCAAAGAATAAATAAAATAAATATTATTCTAGCATCAACATTTTTTGTTTTCAAGTTGATTTTCATGTTTTTTGGGGGTTTTTTTTTCTACAGTTCTCTTTTTTGGTTTACAGTTCTCGTTTTTGTTCAAATTTTTGTAGTGAAATTCCATTGTTTAGGTACTCAAAGTTAGCACTAAAAAAAAACCAAAAAAATATGAATTATGTTTTTCATGATACAAATAAAATATTTCTATATGAAAAATCAAATTTCTTTTGTTTTTTTGTTCATTAGCCTATATTTGACTTGTGGGAATAGCCTATGGTATAAAAAACTGAAACCCATGGGCATCTACGCTATCAAATCATCCAAGATCATACTCTACCTACGGGAACCCTTAGCATGGTAGGATTTTTTTGGTGTGTCCTCACAACTACTATGAATTTTGAACCTTGGTCACCTTAAAAAATAAAACCTTTGGAGTCGAATCACACTAGAGAGGCATAACTAGGAAATCTCAAATTTCACATAGCTATATATGATTTATATAAATAAAATTATATATTTAGAAATTTGATTATTTTATGTATTTCATCTTTTTACACATTCAAATTCAATGTGAAGATATATTGATCATCCCTCCAATTTTAAATGTTATTTTTTTTCCATATTTGTATTGCCACTATTGGCATGATAAAAGACAACACCATTACTTGTGTCCATCCAACCACAACTAATACTTGACAACTTAACTCATAAATATATATTGATCACATCAAAAACCACCTTAACTCAACCTAATCCACTTCCATTTGAAATTTGTATTTCCATTTTATTAAGATGAAAAAATCACATATTCTAAAAAATATAGTTAAGATCAAATTTCACTGAAATTAATATCTCAACTAGAAACTAAAGCAACAACCTAGATCATAAGTAAAACTCAACCATATAAAAATATCACCTTAACAAAACTCAATCATATTTCAAACACAAAAACAGTTTAAACTTTGTATTTTTAGTTCATTAAAATTAGTTCAAATTAAAATAAATATTTCAACCATAAACTAATATTTTACAATCTGTCTCATAATTTTATTTCAAACAATAAAAATTACCTTAATCCAACCTAATGACATTTCAAATATAACCACCACTGGAACATTGTGGTATCCCTTCTAAATATATAATAAAAATAATATCCTTTAATTTCAAAAATTATTTTTTTTACAAAATTTTGGGTGTAAATGGATTATTTAATATAGACTGACATGAGAAACCTCAATTATCAATTTTACAATTCCAAGATTATGCCAAATACCCTCTAATTTTTTTATAAAAAAAATACATAAAATTAACTTTATTTACTAAAATTTACATTTTCTCACATCACTATTTAAAAAATTACTTAATAATCAAATTATAACTTTAAAACTTATTAATTTTATAATAAAAAAATTAATTTAACAATTTAATAAAAAATTAACACATTCTTATACTAGTAAAATTATATAACTAATATCCATGGGTTTTGAATAGACCGTAACAACTAATAATTAACGTAGTGTTATACAAATAAAATCATATAACCATTCTGTAATCAAACTGAATATTAACCATAGTCATCCTTATATATAAAAATACGTTATAACCATCCTTTTTTTTAAGAATACTATGCTAAATATTAATTCATATTCTATGTGAATACGATGAATACTATTTGAGATATCTATTTAAAACACTGCAAACAGCGATATCTATTTATAATTTAAAATTTTATTCAAATATTATTTTGCAAAGGAGATGTTATATAGTCAATACAAAGAAGATGTCTTTATTTATTATTTTACTGTGATATTGTATATGTAGTTATGTTTGGTTATGTAGTTATGTTAGGTTTAAGAGTTCTGTAATTGTGATATTTATTTATAGTTTAAAAATTTATTTAAATATTATTTTGCAAAAAAAATATTATATAGTCAATATAAAGAAGATGTTTTTTATTATATATATATATATATATATATATATATATATATATATATATATATAATGAATTTTTTTATTTAATATTTTTGTGATCTATAAATATATTTATCTAATATATTAGTAATATCAAAAACAAAAAAAATTGCTAATTTTATTTTAAAAAAATTAAAAAATCAATAATTTCATTCTTGCTCTAGGTTGTTTATATTGTAATGTAATATAAAAGTTATATGTAATTTTTTCCATATTTAACATTGAGTTTACATGCACTTTTTGAAGAATATATATATATATATATATATATATATATATATATATATATTAAATAATATAAATTTTTTATTTAAAAAAACACCATATTGTTAAAAAAAACTTATATTTTTAGTTTTTATATGTAATTCTTTATTTTATTTTTATAATTTGTTATAATTTGTAAATAAACTATTTAAATATTTATATTAATAAATATAATTGAATATTAATTTTCTATAAATAAAAAGGAAAAATATATTTTAATACTAACTATAAATAAAATATTGCTCACTTTAAATAGGATAAATAAATGTATAGACTTAATATAGATAGAAAGAAAAGATGACTAAATGTAACAAATTTCATTTACATTGGACTAATAAAGAAATGTGTAATTCATTCCATTCTTAATATGAAGTTGATATAACTCAAATATTTTAGTATGAATAATTAAATAAAATATTTCAATATTATATATTTTCCATGAAAAATATCTTTATATTTTGAATAAGGAATATAAATATTAAGAGTTCAACATGTCACATGTGCACTACTACTCGAACAACAAAGCATGAAACCATTATAAGAAAAAAAATATATTATTATGAACTCAACATGTGATAAGTAGGAATATTTTATGTATGATTGCACATTAACTTAGAAAACATGTGTTTAAAATTATATTAATAATAAAAAATATTTTAATATAGATAATGTCACTATAAACCAACCAAATAAAAGTAAAATATTTCATTGTTTATGTTGAGTAAAATATTTAAATGTCAAAATGTATATATCATATAAATAAATTGGAAAAAAAAAATTATGATTGAAACATCTCACTTAATCTAACAATTCTATATTGTGGTTTTTTTTGTCAATACTATATTTTTTTTAAATATAGTGAAGATTAGTTGCAATTGCACATGTAAGTTATGTAGTCTAGATAATCTCAATGCTTAAGGAAATTTTATAGGTGTTTAATCTATTTATACATTTAAAAATGAAATTGAAACATTCAAAAATTACAATATTACATTGCTTGAACATTTTATGGACTTGTTACCTACTTGAACATTTTATAAACCTGTTACCCAAAATAAAATAAAAAACATGTAATTTTTACCACAATTATCATAGAATTGATACATAAATGCATACATACATACCTATTTAGTTTGTTATTCAAAATAAAAGTATAATATTTAGCTTAGTTTGTTATTCAAAATAAAAGTGTAATATTTAGCTTGTTATTCAAAACAAAAGTGTAATTCATTCCATATCAATATCGACTTTTTATATATAATTAGGTGGTTTATTATAATAAAAAACAAACAATCAATCTCAACTTTAGTGTATATATATGATTGGTAAATATTTTGGAAAAATACATTGAACAAACATTTGAGTCTCAATCCATTTTAATCCTAAATTTATAAATTTAAAAAAAATCAAATTTCTTTATATGTTTAAAAAAATAATCTCTTTCATATTTAATAAATCAAAAAGAAATCTTCAATAATAATAATTAAATTAGGTGCAATGTCCCTTAAATGTGAACATTGTAAGCAACTTTGAAAATTAAAAATTAAAAATCACATGATCCTCAAAAAAAAATCCAACTTAAAATCACGATACGTAATCAAAATGCAGTGGGGACTATCAAGGGATTCAGGCATTTCTAAGGAGTGGGGATTATCGAGGGATTCAGGCATTTCTAGGGAGTGGGAACTACCAATTATTCATTAACATGATGTCCAAGTTTGCCAACCTTTTTCTCATCATATCATTTGGTCAACATTGTCACCTCGTTGTATTTCCATTATCATATTAATAGTTCCTAAATTTAATAGTTCCCTGATTCGCGCCGTTGATATATTTTAACTGTCAGAGATCTTCTGGTTCGCAGTCGCTTTACAAGTTTGCTCTAAATACGCGTTTTCAACCCAACGCCCTGATCAGGCCCCCTGTCACTTCTTATTTTATTTCCAAATTGTTTAATCTTTCTCCATATATGTGGATGTTGATCACAGAGTGAGTGGCATTGTATTTCATTTCCATTTGTGTGCAGGGGAACTCTATAATGGTGTTCTTAACAATGTTGGTTGCCTGCTCAACCGCAACCCTTATATTGGTTTTATCTTTTCCATTGGTTATTGGCATTAACTATAATGTCCCTGCCATGTTCATTTTTGGGGATTCTCTAGGAGATGCTGGTAACAACAATTTTATAGCCAACACAACTGCTAAAGCAAATTTCCCCCCTTATGGGGAGACCTTCTTCCATCACCCCACAGGTCGTTTCACCAATGGCCGAACTATATTCGATTTCATCGGTATTTTCTTCACCCACTTATTTACCTTATCTCACATAGTGATATTTATATTGTTGGTTCTTTCATGAGATTAATACACATATGATATTTGTATCCGCAGCTACTAAGTTAAGGTTGCAGTTTCCACCTCCCTATCTGGACCCACGATCTGACTTCTCTCGTGGTATCAATTTCGCATCTGGAGGTAGCGGGTTACTGGATTCCACAGAAAATTCCTTCGTGAGTGCCAAAATAGATACATGTTCAATCTAGTTGAATTTAAATGTTCAAAACAAGAAATTAAACGCCAAATAAGTCTCCAAATACGCCAATTCGCCAACCATTCCTCCAGTCTAGGACAAAAACTTGGAGGAAATTATTATGTAAAAGAATATCTATCCCAGTCCTTGTTTGCCATTAGCATTGGAATTAATGATATTGCCTTCAAGTATTTAGCGAATACCACCTTCCAAAGTAATACAAGTGCTCCAGATTTCATTAACCTGCTGCTTGGTAAATATAACGAATACTTGTTGGTATGTATGTACTATGAAGCATTCATATTTTATTTTTATCAGCTAATTATTCGACTGATTTCTCGATTATTAGACTGATTTCTAAATTTGGGGGTATCCTCTATATGTGGATGTGGCAGAGCCTTTACAATAATGGGGCAAGAAAGTTCGTTATATTAGATGTATTTCCTCTAGGATGTGCTCCAATTTTAAGGCTCACTGGAATGAAGGCATACAATGGTGGATGTGTGGAAACTGCAAATCAGCTGGCAGTGGCATATAATGATGGTCTCAGGCTGCTGGTCAACCACCTGAATAACAAGTTAGACGGAGCAACGATCCTGCTCGCTAATCCTTATGATTTCGTATTAAATTTAATTCAACACGGCAAATCCTATGGTAAATTCAGTGATAGCATAAATTTCGAAAACAATATATGGGTGACTTGGCTTGCGAATTAACGAAATGACTTTGGTTGCAGGTTTTGCAAACATGACGTTTGCGTGCTGTGGAGCGGGGCCATTTAACAGCATTGTGGGTTGTGGGTTGAAGATTCCAGAGAACAAGCGTGGAGAATACACGCCCTTTCTTTGCAAACGTCCAGAGAAATATGTGTTTTGGGATGGAATCCATCCAACTGAGAAACTCTATCGGATGGTTTTCCGCCAGATTTGGCATGGAAATACATCGTTCACCACACCTTTCAATCTCAGAACACTCCTGCGCAAGCGTTGACTAGGAGATAAATTTTCGTTGACTTTTTGCTTGGGTAATGGTTATTGCTGAAGCATTTCAGATTTCCTTACTTTATCCTCCTACTTCGGATTCCTCGGATTCCTCACTATCAAACATATTTGAATATTGGCATTGCCATGATATTTTGGTGAATAGATAGCCTAGCTGCTTGAATGGACCACAGTTGTTTCCGGACCATGGATGTTTGATTTATTGATTATAAAATGTTTTTTCGCAATTAAGTCTAATTAAAACAAGAGTTAGTGGTGGCATGTAATTAATTATATATATATATATATATAGGGTGTATGCAGTTTTGTTTGTTTTTTAAATACTTAAAGTTTCTTTCATACAAATTTATTCAAAAAAGCTAATGGCTATAGATCACCCAATCAAACGATTTGGTCAAACCCAATCAAACTTGACAAGTCTCTCTTAAACTCATAAGGACCCATTACACATTAAACTCAAAAGGCTCTCCAAATAGTCAAATTTGCCTAGAAACTTGGCCAAAAAAGGTTTTTCATGTTTTATAGTGGATTTACAACAAAACAATTAAAAGAATATTTGAGGGGTCTCCAACTATTAAACACAACATTTAAGGGGTTGTACAAAGCATTCACAACTACCTCAATTGTTTTGAAGGTCTAGAAGATCTAATCAAACATAAATTTTCCTAATTTTGGAGATCGAGGAAGAAATTTTATTGTTGGGTTGATCATTCTCGATTGAATTAGGAATTTTCACCAAGGTTGGAGACATTTTTATTGGCTAAACAAATGCCTTGTCTTTAAACATTTTTACAGCTTAATTAGGAATTTTCACCAAGGTTGGAGTCATTTTTATTGGCCAAACAAGTGCCTTGTTTTTAAACATTTTTATGGCCGAATTAGCAATTTTCTTCAAGGTTGGAGCCATTTTTATTGGCCAAACAAAGGCCTTGTCTTTAAACATTTTTAGGGCTTCTTCTTTAATAAGTTGCTCAAGGAGACCAGCAAGGCATTGTAGAAGTCACTGAAGTATAATAGTTTATCCTCTTTTACAAAATAGAGTCATATTTCAACCCGGACTCTCTAAAAATCAAAACATGGGAAAGTGATTTTATTCAAACATGTTGAAAATACCTTTGAAAGGTTATTCTAACCCTAAAAATTTAAGTAGGATACTGCACCAAATAACACCTTGCCCAAATTACTTGCCATGCAAAACCCATGACTAAAAGTTCCTAAGGACCTTAAAGACCAAATCATGAGACAATATTTTATTCTCATCTGATAGATGAAGTAGAGGAACACTTATATCGTATTTTCATTTCTTAAAGGCAATACTGCAGGCCTTGGAGATGTAAAACAACTCCAACTTGGATCCACACAAAGTCAAACATCACCAACTCAAGTTGCCTTCTATAGGACACGATACAATAGTCCGAATTCGGATATTTTGCATAGGAAAATGACAGTATTAGATTATGACATCACATTTTTCAAATAAACTATGATGACGACTTCTCGTTTCATTTGGGAAAAATACCAAATGGTATTCAACTGAAAATTAAGGCCATGTCACAAGGTTGGACACTGACCAATTATTTTAGTGCACTATATATTTGAGATAGCAATAGCAAAAGATATGTCTCTAAAACAAAACAAAAAATATGAAAACTTCAAATAAAAACAACAAGAAAGAAAAGCCATCTTGAGGTGCAGAAAACTATTGATTGATGTAGAAAGAAAAATATAAATGCACATTGATGTTCATAAGGAGTTCATGTCCATGATCAAGGTAACAGTTAAATGGGACAACCACAAATTTTACCAAAATCTAACTTACTAAATATTTAATATGAAAGGCTATTAACATATCATTCACCCTGAAAAGCTTGACATTGCAAGCACCATCTACCCAGTGGTAGTCATCAGTTCAAACAACCCAAATCATCACATACATACACACAATATATTATAGACCCCAGTACCATTTGCAGTGTCAACTTCTATCATAGAGTTTCAAAGGTTGGTTGATTGATGTTCATGGCGTTCAGTTACACTCCTTACTAGCAACATTAATAATAGTGTTCTATATTTACATCAAAGCTAAAATTAAAGTAGGAAGCAAACCATGATTCAGACTTAACTCGGTCATTATTTACATCTAAGTTGATCTTATATCTTGTTACATTAACAAAATTGATTATCTACACCTGTGGCACAACGACAATCAATGAAGGCTTTAAAATAGATTGATGCAGACTAGCTGCAGAAATATCAGAGTATGCACAGAACTCTAGGGTTACACTCTACTCAAACTTATTACTCTCAGTGAATTTGTTTTAAACTTTGAAGCTTGTTAAACATACATACAAATGGAACAATCAACAACAAAACTTAAACAACACATATAACCCAAAACAATTCATATGTACGAAATTCCTTACCGGAGGGTCCCACGATGAGCCTGACCCATCACCGGCGATCGCAAATCACACAGTTTTCAATTAACTTTAACCCTTAAACTTTAATCCTTGCACAATGCGAAATTGTGTTGAGCCAACACGTGTCCTACCCTTTTCGCATTGCAAACAAATTTGTTTACTTTGTGATGCCTTAACACTTATCTTCTAAGCTTTTTGAATTGCGAAGTTTCTCCTCAATGCTATGATCTCTACTATTGGTTCAGTCCTGGATCCAGCGATCCATGTTGTCCCTCCAACTCTTCACTTCGCCTATAGGTAAAATAATTTAACTCGCTACTCTTTACGTTAAACCTGATTCTATGCGATGTGCACTAGATTTACACTATGCCGAGATCTCTCCTGTTGATGGGGTTCAGATCTCCGCCTCGTCGCGCCTGTAATCCGATTGTCTTTTTGTTGTATAACTTAATGTATATGCAATTCAATAGAGTTTAAACAAATAGTTTGAACAGAGAGCTCGACCAATACAAAACACTTGAAAATTAATAATAAAGGAATTTATAGAGCCAAGCCCTCGATCGGCTGGTTATTACAATTGTTTATGATCTCTCTGCTCTCGCCTCTCCCACACCTATTTCACACAAGCGCAATTTTTCCTCACACTCTACTCTTTTCTCACACTTATCTCATACATATATATATCTATCTGAAGCGGTCCTTCTCACCTAAAGTAGATTTCCGTTGAACCACTCCAACAAAAAAATGCTACCCTATTTCTAAGCTTTTATCCTACTTGGCTCAATCTCCTCGCAGGGAGAAACCAATTTCTATTTTATTTCCTAATTGAATTAGAAAACCCAAACAAACTAACTTCTCTCATTTAAAACTAAGTAAAATATTAATGGCCAATGTTTATCCACCTCATGTTAGCCACAACATGTGAACATACAATCACATTGTTGGCTAAGTCTGGATGCTCCTACATCAGACTCCCGGGGAAGAAAAAAATGATCCATCAATGCTTCAGGATCTGTACTAAACTTCTGTTACTCTGATTTTGTCATCCAACTGACATCTTCCACAGGGTGTCCTTTCCATTTGACTAGATACTGAGAGTAAGTTTGTCCTCTGGTCTTCTTTACAGCTCTTTTCTCCAAAATGGCCTCCACTTCTTTCTTTCCTTTCTTTGGCATTTGTTCCTTCCAATTCAAAGTCTCGTCTTCCTCTTCTATAGATTCTTCTTGTAGCTCTTCCTATGTTCCTTTGTATAGGTACAAATCTGCAACATTAAAGATGGGTGATATTCCAATTCCTGCTGGCAATTCAATCTCATATGCATTTGAAGAAAATTTCATCAAAATTCTACATGGTCCTATCTTCTTCATTTTTAGTTTGTTGTAAGTCCTAGCAGGAAACCTTTCTTTTCTGAGGTACACCGTGACTAGGTCACCTACTTGGAATTATTTTTCTTCCCTCTTCATATCAACTCTCTTTTTGTATTTTCCACTGCTTTCCTGCAATCTATCTTTGACATCTTCCTGTAGTTTCTGCATCTGTTCTGCAAACTCTTCTGCCTTTGCACTCCTTATCTCTTGTTTTCCTAAATTTTTGAGCTCATACACACCTCTTGGATTCATTCCAAAAACAATCTGGAATGGACTCATCCAAGTACTTTGATTGGGAGTATCATTATAATAAAACTCAGCCTGAAAAAGTGCTAAATCCCACTACTTACGATTTTTATACACCAAGCTCCTTAATATATTTCCCAAGATTTTATTCACTACCTTGGGCTGTCCATCCTTTTGAGGGTGATAAGCTGAACTGAAACTAAGGTTGGTACCTAGTTTCTTTCATAGATTTCTTCGTAAATGTCCAACAAACTTGGTAACCCTATCAGACACAATACACACAAGAAATCCATGTAACCTTACAACTTCTGAAAAGACAGATTAGCAATATGTGTTGCATCACTAGTTTTCTTGCATGCAATGAAATGAGCTATTTTAGAAAACCTATCCACCACAACATAAATGGAGTCATTTCTTCTTGAGTTTTTGGCAAACCCAAAACAAAATCCATATTAATTGCATCCCATGGTCGGTTTGGTATTGGTAATAGCTGATACAATCTTGTATTCTGACTTCTCCCCTGATCATGCTAACAAATCCTGCATTTCTCAACAAATCTCTCAACATTAGGTTGCATTTTTGGCCATTAGTAAAAAAAAAATTACCTGAGAAAATGTCTTTTCTTGTCCAAAATGTCTGAATAAGCCTCCACTGTATTTATCCTTAATTATGTTTTCCCTCATATAACATTTGGGAATACACAGTTTATTATTTTTGAATAAAAAACCTCCTTGGATAAGATAATCCAACCACTGACTTCTATTATGAACTACTGGGTTTTGCACAGCTGCATAAATTTCCTTAAATTCTACATCTTCTTTATACATGTCAACCATTTCTTCAAATCCTACAACACCAACTTGTAATTCTTTCATTATTAAATCTATTCTGCTCAAAGCATCAACAACTTTATTCAACTTACCGCCAGGGAAAATTTTAAGGATGGAAAATTATCTTGAAGTTTAAAAAATTGGCGAATCTCACTAGTCCCTAATATGCAAACTATAAAATGTTTATTGATGCATTTGTAAAATTATTAAATTTTATAATGATATTATATATACTCTCTATATAATGTTGGCGAATTTTAACGTAAAATAATTTTATATTGTAAAATTTGAGCGAATCATTTTTATAAAAAAATGGAAATTGGTGAACCGTTTTTTGGAAAAATCATCGAAAATTAGCCCACCTATGAATATTAGCCCCTAAAATTTTCCATGCTTACCGCTTGTATGCTTAATCGAAAAAGTAAAACTCTTCAAAAATTCTATCGATTTGGCATGTTTCTGGTTCAATTTTGTCTAGTTGTTTATAAATTGTAATGCATGGTTATTAGAATATAATATAAACTCTTTTGGTAACAAATAATGTCTCCATTTTTTCAAGGCTTGCACAACAACATAAAACTCTTTGTCATAAGATGATTATTTCTTCTTAGATTCATTCAGTTTCTCACTCAAGTATGCTATTGGCCTATGTTCTTGACTCAAAAATGCTCCAATTGCAACTCCACTAGCATCGGTTTCAACTTGGAAAACTTTTTCAAAATCTGGCAAAGCTAAAACTGGTTTTTCTGTAATTTTCTTCTTCTGCAACTTAAAGTTTTGGTCTATGGCTCATGTCCACATAAATGGCTGATTAGTGTCATTGATTGTTTCAATAATGGGTACACAAATCTGACTAAAGCTTCTGATAAATTTTCTATAGAAACTTGCAAGACCGTGAAATCTTCTTACCTTAAATATGTTTCTTGGAGTTGGCCAATTCAAAATTGATTGGACTTTTCCCGGATCCATTTTCAATCCTTACTTAGAAACTACAAATCCAAAATAGACTACATATTCCTTCATAAAACTGCATTTCTTCAAATTTATTAGTAGCTTCTCTTTCTGCAAAGTTTTTAGAACCAATTTAAGGTGCTCCAGATGCTTTTCTTTACTTAGACTAAAAATTATAATATAATCAAGATAGACAATTAAAAAATTGCTTGCATATTCCTTCAAGACTTCATTCATTAATCTCATGAATGTGTTGGGTGCATTAGGGAGCCAAAAAGGCATCACTAACCATTCATACAAACCACTATTTGTTTTAAAGGCAGTCTTCCACTCATCCCCTTCTCTAATCCTTATCTGATGATAACAACTCTTCAAATCTATCTTAGTAAAATATTTTGATCCACTCAAGAAATCCATTAAATCATGCATTCGTGGTAAAGGAAAAAGATACCTAATGGTGATTTTATTTATGGCTCCGGAATCTGTGCACATGTGCCATTCACCCCCTTTATTTGGACTGGACACTGTTGGTACAACACATGGACTAAGGCTCTCTCTTATCAATCCCTTATCCATCAACTCCTACACTTGTCTTCCAACCTCTGCATTTTCTTGAGGAGTTAACCTGTATGCTTCTTTATTCAGCAAGCTTGCTCCAAGTATTAGATCAATGTGATGACTAATTCTCCTGATTGGTGGTAATGCATTTATAAACTCATCCACAATAATATCAGCAAAATCATTCAACATATTTTGTATTTATTCAGATAAATATTTGAAATTTGTAGAGGTTAGAATTACCTTGGGTCTTCCTATAAAGAACAAATGCATCTCCTCATCCCTCTCGACTTATTGCAATATTTCTTTCCTACACATCAGAATAACATTGTTTCTAGATGTTTCTTTGTCAATTGCATCCTTCAATGGTAGCAGTGTGTGTTTGTTTCCATCATTCTCCAAAGTATAAGTGTTTCTTCTTCAATCATGTATGGATTTCCGATTAAACTGCCAAGGTCTTCCCAGAAATATGTGACATACATCCATCGACATTACATCACATAATATAACATCCTTGTAAGTACCAATCTGGATCTCTACCTTACATTGTTCTATCACAACAATCTGATGTCCTTTTTGTAGCCATCATACCTTATAAGGAGTAGGGTGTATTGTTTTTACCAATCCCAAATTTTCCACCATCTCTGTAGAAACAAGGTTATCAGTGCTTCTACTGTCAATTACAACTTTGCAACATTTTCCCTTGGACTTGCATATAGTCCTAAATAGATTCTTCCTCTGAGTTGGCCCTCCTGCTCCTTTTTCTTCTTTAAGAAATACCCTTTTCAATAACAAGGATTATCCTGCTTCGGGTGGTTCCTGTTTACCTGCAACATGATGAATTTCTTCCTTTGTTTCAGCAACATTCACATTTCTCTGGGTTGTTGACTTATCATGAGGACAATTCCATGACCCATTTCCCCATTCACCACATATAAAGCACCGAATATCTCTTCCTTGACCTCTACCTCTGGGTACAAACCTTCCTTGACTAGAGACTCCTCTCTGTGGTGATCTGCTACTCGATCCTCCTGTTTCATTCTGGGAATGTTGAAATCTGGGTTTGAATTTTCCTCTTCCCCTTGCTGAACTCTTTCCTCGATTCCTCTGACTTTTCTTTCTCTGTATATTCTCTTCTACTTTTAAGGCTACCTGGTGTAAGCATCCTTAATTGTCTTCATATTTAATAGACTGATCTCATCCTGGATATCATACCTCAAGCCATTTATATACCTAGCTACTTTCTCAACATCATCCTCTACATGTCTAGCTCTAATATTCAGTTTATAAAACTTTGTATATTCTTTCACAGTTATTCCTTTTTGTTTCAAATTCTGTAATTGCTTAAAAATATTTAATTGATAATCCTTGGGCAGGAACTTACTTTTTTATTTTCTTACCATTTTGTCCCATCACTTGATTTTGGGCTTTCCTTTTCTCTGCCTGGATACTTGTAACTCCTCCCACCAGATAGCTGCATGACCCTTTAGTTTGGTAGCTATAAACTTCACTTTCCTTTTGTCTTCAACTTCTTCAAATTCAAAGTACTTGTCTAATGAACTGATCCAGTCCATTAACTCCTCCATATTAAGATTTCCCTCATACAAAGGTACATCCACCTTTGGTCTTCCAATTGCCTTAATCATCATTTTTAACATTTTAGCTGCACCATCTTATGCTTCTTCTTCTTCCTTATAAGTTTCCTCTGTTGCGTTGACATCTCCTTCTTCAGGTGCTCTCCTCTGAGCAACCTCTACTATCTCCATTCTTGTACGAAGATGTCGAATTTCATTTAGTATAATTTCATTAGCTTCCGGTCTTCCATGACTTCTGTCAGCTCCTCTTCTGGGTGGCATTTTTTCTCCAAATTTCAAGAACAGAATCAAGTCTTCTCTGATACCAAATGATGCAGACTAGCTGCAGAAATCCCAGAGTATGCATGGAACTCTAAAGTTTACACTCTACCCAAACTTATTATTCTTAGCAATCAATAAAAAACACTTTAAAACTAATAATAAAGGAATTTACAGAGCCAAGCCCTTGATCGACTAGTTATTACAATTGTTTATGCTCTCTCTGCTCTCACCTCTCGCACACCTATTTCACATAGTCACAATTTTTCCTCACACTTATCTCATATATATATATATATATATATAAAGCAGTCCTTCTTGCCTAAAGTAGATTTACATTGAACCACTCCAACAAACAAATGCTACCCTATTTCTAAGCTCTTATCCTACTTGGATCAATCTCCTCACAGGGAGAAACCAATTTCTATTTTATTTCCTAGTTAAATTAGAAAACCCAAACTAACTAACTTCTCTCATTTAAAACTAAGTAAAATATTAATGGCCAATGTTTATCCACCTCATGTTAGCCACAACATGTGAACATACAATCACATTGTTAGCTAAGTTTGGATGCTCCTGCATCATAGATTAAAATTTAAGTTGATAATCATTCAAACTTTAACTCAAACATCAATTTTCCTTTCTAACTTTTGCAAGGTAAAAACAAGGATTACATCATAACCAAAAGTAATAAGCATTTTACTATAGATTCATTTTCAAATGGGGCATTGTTGAACAAATTATCTTTCAATCCATATTTTTTCTAGGAAAAGGTGAAAGATAATAATAATCAGACTAAAGACTGCAACGTTAAATACAGTTAAGGAAGTAGGTGCAAATAAAATTAAGCCTCGAACTTGTCCATGGAAATATGTTTTATTTTTAGTGAAAAATCTTTGAATTAATGAGCTATAGTATTGAAAAATCTTATATTTTTCATGCCATAAACGTTCTCATCCATCCACTTCCCATCATCCTCCACTGATGCAAGATAGGAACCAGCTTCACAATCATCGTTGTCAACCTAACAATATTCAAATGGTCTCATTGGCTTTTTGTAATGTGATTCAACGAGACTTCAAGTATTCATTCTCTTAAAACCCTGTTTATCCTTTAAAGCATCCCCAGCCATATCTTAATCAATGTTGGGAATCATGATGAAAATTGGTTTTCTTGCCACATTTCAACCCATATTGTGCTCAACATTAACCTCAGTTGCTCCATTGGAGTTACCATCAACCAAGGTAAAGATACTCAGTTTTTGTGGTGAATAGGATTCCCAAAAACAATCATCAGTCGTCGTTGATTTTTCTGATTCAAATTTTTAGTTATTTCATGTGTTTTTACATTTGTAAATTAGCATTCATTCGACTTCAAAATTTCCTAATTTTCTTTCCCTTCACTGTAAATATTCAACATTTTTTTCATACACGGTGCAATTTTATAAGTTGCAACTTCCATATAAGGCCAAGGAATAGTCAAAATCTTGAAATTTAGCATAGCTAATTTATTATCAAGATTTAGGGAAAATAGATAACAAAATAAGCATTCTTGTTGAAATTCCTAAAACAAAAGAGCAAAAATGTTGCCCCAAACTTCAAAAGGACATCGAAGGGGATGTCTTGAACTATTTCAGAAACATATATTACTTGAGTGACCATGACCCTTTCAACACACACAATTGGAACATTGAAAAATTTTATAATCTTCCACTATTGTGGAGGATAACAAAAAAATGGAACACCAAGTAACTAAGGACAAAGTATTATCTGTATTAAAATAAATTTCCAAAGGATGAATTCCTAGTTGAGATGGATGGACCATGGAACTTTTCCTACATCTATAGGACATCATGATTGAAGGGCTCACTCAGATGGTCGAATAATCTAGAAGTATTGGATGGGTTTCAATTGCTACAATTACTTTATCTGAACTTAAACAGGATTGCAAAAGAATACAAATAAAATCATAAATAAAAAGATGCAACAGAAATAAAATTTCATTTCATTAATATCAAGGGACTGAAATATGCTTACATACATAATGGAAATAAACTAGCTCGGGCAATGGTAGCTTATCTCTGGGAAGAGATGTCGCAGCTACATGCCTCTGAACTATGTTACAATGAGGCTCGAGGAAATTTTTATTATTGAACAACAAGGTAAAACCCTAACCCCAAGAGATGGAATGCTAAGAGTTTGTGGGCTTCGTTGGGGTTACTTGGGTAGCCAACTTCGCGGAGTCATAACTTGGTTATATTATCTCTGTTTGGCATGTTTGATACCTCGTTGGAAAGATCTCTCTGAGTACTTTAAGATTTTCCACATGCCCTTACCTAACGAAAGGGGTGGTATGTGTGTAATGCAGACTTCAAAAAAACGTTGTTTAGGGGGTCAAAACTGCTCCAGAAGATCACGACTCGAAAAACTATTAAAAATAGTAAATGTTGCTATAAATAAGGAAACTGATGAAACTGACTGAAGGTCTAGGTGGAATAGGCGGGTGGCCACCAATATCCACCTGGATCAATCCTCCCTCCTTAGGAATCAATGGTCCCCATTGTCTACAGAGTCTCCATGAGGTGAGAAAAGCTTTGTTGAACCTAGTCCATGGTGAACCACTTACCCTGGGGAAGCCATTGGTCTACTTTTAGATCTTGATATAGTTGGATCCTTTGTTGGCGAGTGTTATTAATCTGTGTGTCCATGATTTGATTAGTTCTGGCCAGTTCCATGTCGGTTGGGTTTAACTCTGTTGGTGTGAGTTGTTCTACAACGTCATATGTGTCCAATAATGTTGGAGAGTATAGCCGAAGGCAGTCCACATTGAACACTGGGTGCAGGCCAAGGAATGGTGGAATTTTGAGCTCGAACTCATTATCCCCTAAATCCTCGGTGATGGTGTACGGTCCATATCAGAGTGAGTGAAGCTTGTAGTGGAGCCCAGTGAGGCACTCCTTCTGCAAATGTAGCCAAAATTTGTTGCCCACCTGGAACTTCTGTGGCACTCGATGCTGATCATGTCACTATTTTTTCTTAAGATTGGTTCTATCCAATATGTCATGGACCTACTGGAAAATTTTTTGAATACTTCCAAAGAAGTTTTTATCCCTTTCAACTTCAGATTAAACATGAGCCGAATCTTCGTAAGTAGCTACAAATGGTATGGTCACATCAATGGGAAATAGCGGTTGCAATCTCAACCTCTCCTGAAAGGGGTTGTTCCCAGTTGAGCTATGGAGATATTTTTTGTAGTTGTGTTGGACATAGGGGAGGCATTCATCCCATGTGCATGGATGCTTTGAGTTTTACATGCCCAGAATGTGTACGATCATCATGTTGATGAACTTTTTCTATCCATCAGTTTGGGGGTGGAAATTCGTGGACTTAGTGAGCTTGGTATCCAGAATCGACTAGAGACTTGACCAAAATGTACTTAGGAACTTGCTTTCTCGATTTGAGATAATGGAATGTGGGTTCCCAAAGTGTAAACACACTCATTCAAAGAAGATCTTAGTAGTGGATTTTGTTGTGATACTCTTCTTGCAAGCCGCCCAAATGACCATCTTAAACAATTTGTTGACGACCACAAAAATGCAGTTGTTGCCATGCTTAGTAGAAGAAAGTAACGACATGTAATCCATGGAGATGGATTCCAAAGGTCGACTAGGAGTAGGAAAGGGAGTATATAGGCCTTTCTTCCTGATGGTTGGTTTGGAAATGGCATAGATAGTGCATGATTTGATGTACTTCCCAACATCTTGTCAAAGGTTCAGCCAAGAAAAATGCTTCTCCAGCACATCCATTGTTTTCTCTACCCAAAAATATCTAGTGACCGAACTGTAGTGCACCTCCCAAATCATCTTGGAACATTTTCTTGAAGGAACACAGAGGTGTCCCAGGTGGCATAGCAATGCATCCTCGAAAATTTGTAACTTGCTTGCCTTCCACGAGCGTATGGTATGTGTTGTCAAATTCCGGATCACTCTTGTAAAGATGTGGCCACTCCAAAGTTTCGTGCCTACAATATTTGAGCACAGTGGTGAGCGCCATGACCAGTGATTGGTTGAGGTAGTCTAAAACATTATTGGTGATGCCCTTCTTGTATTTAATATTCAAATGAAATTGTTGTAGGTATGTGGACCATTTTTTATGGAAATTATTCTACAGCTTCCCTTATGTCTGTATGAACTACGGGTCGGTGGTCTGTGTGGATGATCATTTCCTTCCCCATAATGTAATGCTTCCATTGTCAGAAAGCCTACAAAATTAACTACGTCTTGTTGTCATAGGTGGGATTATGCCACTGGATGCCCCTATTGAGTAATAACTACACTAATAGCATAGTTGGAGGCATCCATCTCAATCTCAAATGGTTGTTGCAGGTGTGGTAATGTGAGCACTATTGTAGAGCAGAGGAAATGCTTCAACTCAGAAAATTCCTTATGTTGGGATTCAAACCAAAAAAACTTTTCTTTCGCTCCTCCCTTGGTGACTTGACTCAAAGGCCAAGTCATATGAGAGAATACCAACACGAACCTGCGGTAGAAGTTGGAAAGACCTGGAAAGCTACGAAGCTCTGTTAGAGTGGTTGAGGCTAGCCAATCTCAAATGACTTTTATCTTTGTTGGGTCCCCATGCCCACTTCACTCATCAATGATGTACCCCGGATATTGAACCTGGGTCATACCAAAAGTGATTTTCTCAAAATTGGCACACAACTTGTCTTGTCGTAAGGTTTGGAAGACCTGTCGAATATGGTGGAGGTGTTCTTCCCAATTCTGGATGAAGACTAGGATGTCATCCAAATACACCACCACAAATGAGTTGGTGAAGGTTCATACAATGTCTTCCAACAACCCCATGAAGTTTTCAGGGGTATTTTTCAACCAAAAAGACATGATCAACCACTCGAAAAAGCCCTCCTTGGATTTGAAGGTAGTCCTCCACACATCAGAGGGTTCTATTGGTACCTAGTGATATCTAGACTTCAAGTAAATATTGATAAAGTATTTGGCCCCATTGGGTTGTTCCAGAAGGTCATCAATCCATGGTATTGGATACCTATTCTGGGAAATGATCTTATTTAGGGCCCGATAGTCAATACAGAGTCTCCAGGTCCCATCCTTTTTTTGTACCAAAACGATCGGTCTTCCACAGGGTGATGAACTTGGCCTAATATGCCCTTTGTACAATAGCTCTTAAATATTCCTCTTGATTTCATTGATCTCTAAAACAAAGCATCGATAGATCAGTCCATTGGGTAGTGGCGCATCCAAGGTCAGATCTATCGAGTGCTTGATCTGATAGTGTAGAGGTACCCCTATGGGTGAGGTGAAGATTTCCTTGTACTCCTCCATGACCTTATCCATTTGTTGTTTCCGTGTAGAGGATCCCTGTCAGGAGATCATGGCCACAATATTTTTCTTTCCCTAAGGGAAAATCACAAGGAAAACTAATTTCTCAGTCTAGGAAATGAGATTATAGCATTGCTTCGTAGTGATCAAAGAGATGGTAGTAGGTCGTTCTATATCTATTATCCTGTACAACTTATTGCCCAAAGTAATAAAAATAGTGTGAGGCCTAGACTCATACACACCATGTTTATTCCACAAGTATGGTTGGCCTAATAATACATCACAAACTTCAAGAGGAGAAACATCACATAGTACCCCATCTGTGAAGGGATTGATGTTGTAGGGAAGACGACACTGTTTGCTGACGTAGAGATCTCGTCCTTGGTGAGGCCACCTAATGGTGTACGATTGCAGGTTTGTTGTGGTTGGTAAGCCCACATGCCTCATGACCTCAACTGAAATGAGGTTATTTTGGCTCTCGCTACCGACAATGAACTACATTGGAGAACCCTTCACCCACATTTGTGAGTGGAAGAGGCGCTCCCCCTCCTCTGGATCTTCAGGATCATCCTTATGATTCTTGGTGCTAGAAGCAATAGCACTAGGCTCCACATCAATAACCTGCTTCCCTTTTTTACTCTCCTTGTCAGGCTCTGACTCAAATTCGGAACATGCATATAATTCGGAAGCCTTCAGCTTGACCACTAGTGACTTATTTTCCCAACACTCACTTATGTTGTGAGTGGGGACCTTATGGAACTCTAATCCGATTGAAAATTAACCCATGGTGGTTACCCATGTAATGTAACTAAAACTCTCCCATAGTATTATCCACCCATGGTATTTACCCATGGTAATGTAACAAAAAAATGGCTATAAATGATGAGAACTGGATCATAGACCAGAATGATAGCTCAAAATTCAAAGTTCTCGAAAGAGTTTCGAACCTAAACGACTGAAAAGGTCTCATCGCTGCGATTCTGGCACCGTGAACAGTTCTCAAAACCGAAATCGTATGTGAAAGTTATGAAGGTTTGAAGTCTCCAGTAAACTCCATTTTTCAGTTGACCAAGTTTGACTTTCCAACATTGGAAAAAATTTAAAAATAATATTTCAAGGAATATTCCTAGAATACTCCCTAGAATATTAGGGAATATTCCTTGGAATATTCCATTCGGTCTTATCAGAAGCAGACAAGTGGCAGTTTCTTATTCGGAATTCATTTGACTTTTTGGAATTGGGCCAATCAATGGGTGCCACTTGGCAGGCTCGGAGGCCGCCACATGGCCCCAGGCCATGGAGAAATTGGTCTGTCAAGATTTTTTTTTAACTCTGCAGGATTCGAAACCGGGTCTCCTGCCCGCAAGCCAACCAGCCCGACCGTCTCCGCTACTCATTATGTCTTAACTATAAGAGCATAAGAGTTTTATTTAAGGTTTAAACATGAACCAGTTGGCGGTAAAGGGGGCCAGCCCCCTCTTCAAAGCGCTCAATAAAATCAAGCCCCGGTGACCAAACGCTAACAGAAATGGCGGATTTTTGTTAATGACGATTAATTAACCATTAAACGTGGTTAAGCCACTAACCACGTCATTAGCGCTTAAAATGTGCTTAGCATTAAACTCATCTTATCCACTCATTAAGATGCAATTAAGTTAAGATAATCTTGGATTAAACTGGCAACATATTTGGCGGAGATGCTATTTTTAGTTTTTTAGCTAGCAGTTCCTCCACTTTTAGTGGGGGTTTTGGGGGACATTGGGCAGTTTTCATGTTTCTGCCATAACTCCCTCATTATGGAACCAAATTGGACAAAATTTTAGTCAATTTTGGGTCTCTTAGACCTTATGAACACTTTGGGACATGTTTCTAGTTGAATTGAGGTGATATTCATCATAAATTTCTTCAGGGAAGATGAAGGAGCCATGAGGGCCACAATGAGACAAATTCAGTTTGAGGCCTAACCAGGGGAGTTAGTGTCCTTTTCGAGAGTTCCAATAGTTTAAATTGGATAATTAAGATGTTATGAATCTGATGAAATGGTTTTTATAGCCTATAGAGAACTTTTGAAGGCTGAAAATCTTCAGTAAAGTTCCAAAGGCCATTTTTGCCAGCTTTTGCCAGCAGCAGGGCAGGGCTTAGAAAGAGATGTTTGAGACCATTTTCAATGAAAAAGTGGTAATTATTGGTTGAAAAAATCATTATGAATCTAATTATAGAGGTTTCAAAAAGTTTTTAAGACTTCTAGAGGTCTAAAACTCAGCAGAGAAGTCTTCCTTGACCTTAGTGCCAACGGGTGCTAATTGGTGATTGAGGCGAAACCGGAGCAGCCAGAGGCCGATTTTGATGAAATAATAGTATAACTTGACTATTTCATAAATTTTGGAACCAATTGAAGTGGTTTTAGAACATTTTTAGAACTTCTACAGCTCTAGAAGTTGATGTGAAGTTTTGGGCAGCCCTGGGAAAACCGTGGAGGATAGCCTATTTTGGGGATGCAGTGCTCAATTTGAGCAATTTTTTAGTTAATTTTTGATGTATGATGTGTGTTGGATACAGTAGGAGTGGCTTCAATGATAGAAATATAATTCTGATGGAGTTTGTGCCATTTAGAAGCTCAGAGTATCTTAGTGCACCGACAGAAGGAATTGTGTCAACAAGAGCCTAAAGTTGTTTACAGAATTTGGACAGCCAATTGAGGGATATTTATGGTATTTTCAGTCCTTTGGATCATTTTTTTATTCATTAGAATTAATTATTTACTTTTTAAAAAAACTTACCATAATCCCAAAGAGCCGAGTCAAGATGACAAAGCTCAAAGGAGACGTAGCCCATGAGATTTCAGGTGAACTCCTAGATTAAAATTTCGGTTGTGTTTGAATGATTATTTGTTGCATTATGTTGCTGTGATAAATGTTAAATTGCAGCAATAACAAATGAACTTAAGACACATAAACAGTAAAAATTTATACACCACTTTCAAGTAAATAATTTCACAAAATTGTCAAGTACAAGCTAGATCATTTTAAATTAAACTGAGTGGTAGCTTCTTGAAATACATACAAGTTATCCAGACCATTTTAAAATCAGGTTAGTATCAGAGCATATTTGGTTGCTTTATTGTATAGCTTGAAAGGTGTTTAAACAGTGTAAAAGATTGACTGTTTTACTGTTTGCAAACTTATTGTTGAGGGGATAGCTACTGATTAGCTAAGTCCTGGAGAGGAAAAAAAAGAATAAAATGCATGAAGGCATCTTTCGTACCACAAGGGACCTCAAGGTCACTTTTGGAACAAACCCTCTTGACAATTGTTTTTTAAGAAGCTCTTGGAGTTTGTTTGTTGTTTGGCTGCTTGAATAGGAGTTTTTCTTTACAGCCATTTGGTTAAAAAAGCTTTGTCATTTGTTTTGAAAAGCTTTGAGAACTTTTTTGAAGTGAAATTTTTCATTTACATCATAATGAAAACTTCTAAACATCGAGTAGATTTTGTTTGAGGACAAAAGAGAAAGCACTAAACTTCGTGAATAGTTGTTTGAAGTGAAGGAAGAGAAGGAATAAATTCTTCAAATATTGCATGATATGGAGAGGAAACTCCATCAAGCCTAAGAGGCTTTGACCAAGAAAATACATGAGGAAGAGGTAATCCATTCTAACTTGTCTTCAATTTCCTCATTAGAAAGATGTGTTGGTTCTTTTGAAAAACATACGAGAGGTATAGGGTCTAGATTAATGATTAAAATGGGCTATGAAGGCAAGGGATTAGGAAAGCATGCAAAAGGCTATGGTTGATCCCATTTCGGTTGAAGAACGACCCAAGAATCTTGGTCTTGGTTATGTGCAGTTTAATGGCGAAGACTTCAAATCCTTGAAGGAACGTGATGCTACTTTTAAGAGAACTTTTATTCCAAGTTCTAAGATGAAAATATGTAAAATTTGTTTCAAAGATGACTGCCATTGCTTTAAGCCTTTGTTGTAGCAAGAAGATGGTAGCCATGCAGCTTATGGTAAGCATGCAAGTTCAGACAGTTTTCAAGACAAAAACGGTGATGTTAGTCTGCAAATGAAAGTTGTAGCTTCTACTAGTTCATCTCCTCAAGAAGGCAAAAAGGATGAACATTCAAAGTAGTACAAGAGGTATAAATCTTCTCATGATCAATTTAATTGTGTTTCTGCAAAGCATGATAATTTTACATGCTTAAATGGAGGAAAGATTTGATGTACATATTGTGGCGGATTTAACCATGTTGTTTCGAGATGCTGGATGAGGAAGAAAGCATACAAGAAGCAGATGAGGCAATGAAAAATTTCAAAGAAGGTGCATAAGTTTTGCACATATTGCCAAAATAAGGGACATGATGTCTCTCATTGTTGGACTTTGCATCCAACTAGTCATCCAAAGCACATGCAGCAAGAGGACAGAAAGATTTGCGAAGAGAGAATCAAGGATTCCATTATTGATGTGAAAACGGAGGTTTCACATGAGGAAAAGTTGCAGCAGAAAAAGTCGCCATGGAAGTGGCTTGGAAAGAAGTGGATGGACTTCTTAACACAGTAAGAAATACTCCTTTGTACATATGCACATTTCGGTTGTATGCATGTATTTATGTTGAAACGTTTGATGCAAGATTGCATATAAATGCGGTTTAGTTGAAATAATTTCTTTGTTGTTGCAAAATTTCGCCGTGGAGGTGTAAAAGATGAGTATGATACTCACTTATATTACAGCAATAGCTTTTAGTTCAGCTCTTTATCCACTCACATGTTTTTGGGATTGTGTACTTGTTGGTACTTGAAAGGAAGAGTTGAAGGGGTACATGTGCATGGAAGTTGTATGTGTAAATAGTGAACTGTAAATAGGTTCATTATATATCGATACATGCACATGTGTTTGTCAAGATGTATAATGTTGTTTGTCGACTTGTGTCGATTTTGTTGCACACTTTTTACATTAATTTTGTGTCAATTGTATAGCAGATTTTATGACGACTTGTTGTTGATGTCACATGTTGCACAACTTATGATTGAGCCACCCTGGATAATTGATCAAGGCAGTGACGTTTAGATTCCTTCGGCAAATTTCTCGCCATAAATTTTCTGAGTGAGTGCAAGAAAGACAACTCTTGACAAGAGGACAAGTGCATTGAGTAAAGGAAGTGTGAATTGCTTTCTAGTTATGGTTCAAATTCACTAGCCATGCAAGGCAAGTGTTTGGAGGCTGAAGAGGAGAGGGTGTTGTACTCTCATTTACTGTACAAATGAGTATATCAGTCTTTTGGGGTCCAAAATATTCTCATTTGGGAAGTGTGATCAGAACTGCATCATGGGCTGGAATGATAGCTCAAAATTAAAAGTTCTCGGAAGATTTTCGAACTAGAATGACTGGAAAGGTCTTGTCGTTGCGATTATGGGGCTATGAACAGTTCTCAAAACCGAGGTCGTATGTGAAAGTTATGAAGGTTTGAAGTCTCCAGTAAACTCCATTTTTCAGTTGACCAAGTTTGACTTTCCAACATTGGAAAAATTTTAAAAATAATATTCCAAGGAATATTCTTGGAATGTTCCTCAGAATATTCCCTTGAATATTCCATTTGGTCTTATCAGAAGTGGACAAGTGGCAGTTGCTTATTGGGAGTTCGTTTGAATTTTTGGAATTAGGCCAATCAACGAGTGCCACATGGCAGGCTCGAAGGCCGCCACGTGGCCCCAAGCCATGGATAAATTGGTCTATCAAAAAATTTGTTTAACTTTGCAGGATTTGAAACCGGTTCTCTTGCCCGCAAGCCAACTAGCCCGACCGTCTCCACTACTAATTATGTCTTAACTATAAGAGCACACGAGTTTTATTTAAGGTTTAAACATGAATCGGTTGGCAGTAAAGGGGGAAAGCCCCCTCTTCAAAGCGCTCCATACGACCAGGCCCTAGTGACCAAACGCTAACAGGAATGGCGGATTTTTTTTAATGACGATTAATTAACCATTAAACGTGGTTAAGCCACTAACTACGTCATTAGCACTTAAAATGCGCTTAGCATTAAACTCATCTTATCCGCTCATTAAGATGCAGTTAAGTTAAGGTAATCACGTATTAAACTAGAAGTGGATTTGGCAAAGCAAGCCAAAGTTGGTGGAGATGCTATTTTTAGTTTTTTAACTAGCAGTTCCTCCACTTTTAGTGGGGTTTTTGGGGGACATTAGGCAGTTTTCTTGTTTTTCCCATAACTCCCTCATTATGGAACCAAATTGGAAAAAAATTTAGTCAATTTTGGGTCTCTTCAACCTTCTGAACACTTTGGGACAATTTTTAGGTCGAATGGAGGTGATTGTCATCAGAAATTTCTTCAGGGAAGATGAAGGAGCCATGAGGGCCACCATGAGACAAATTCATTTTGAGGCCTAACCAAGGGAGTTAGAATCCTTTTAGAGAGTTCCAATAGTATAAATTAGATAATTAATATGTTTTGAATCTGATGAAATGTTTTTCACAGCCTGTAGAGAATTTTTGAAGGCCGAAAAGCTTCAGTAAAGTTCCAGAGGCCATTTTTTCCAGCTTTTGCCAGCAGCAGTGCATGGCTTAGAAAGAGCTGTTTGAGACCATTTTCAATGAAACAGTGGTCATTCTTGGCTGAAAAAATCATTATGAATCTAATTAAAGAGGTTTCAGAAAGTTTTGAAGACTTCTAGAGGTCGAAAACTCAGCAGAGAAGTCTTCCTTGACCCTAGTGCTAGGGGGTGTCAATTGGTGATTGAGGCAAAACTGGAGCACCCGGAGGCCGGTTTTGATGAACGAATAGTCTAACTTGAATATTTCAGAAATTTTGGAACCAATGGAAGTGGTTTCAGAACATTTTTAGAACTTATACAGCTCGATAATTTGATGTGAAGTTTTGGGCAGCCTTGGGCAAACTGTGGAGGATAGACTATTTTGGGGATGCAGTGCTCAATTTCATAAATTTATCAATTAATTCTTGATTTGTATTGGATAAAAAAGGAGTGGTTTCAATGATAGAAATAGAATTATGAGGGATTTTGTGCCATTTAGAAGCTCAGAGTAGCTTAATGCACCGACAGAAGGAATCGTGTCAACAAGAGCCTAAAGTTGTTTACAGAATTTGGACAGCCAATTGAGGGATATTTATGGTATTTTCAGTCCTTTGGATCATGGTTGTATTCATTGGAATTAATTATTTACTTTGTAAAAAAACTTACCATAATCCCAAAGAGCCGAGTCAAGATGACCAAGCTCAAAGGAGACGTAGCCCATGAGATTTCGGGTGAACTCCTAGATTAAAATTGATGTTGTGTTTGAATGATTATTTGCTGAATTATGTTGTTGTAATACATGTTAAATTGAAAAAATAACAAATGAACTTAAGACACATAAACAGTAAAAATTCATACACCTCTTTCAAGTAAATAATTCCGCAAAGTTGTCAAGTACAAGCTAGAACAATTTAAATTAAACTGAGTGGTAGGTTCTTGAAATACATACAAGTTATCCAGACCATTTTTAGATCAATAAATAACCAACCTCAATTTGTAAGAGGAAAAATTTTCCACCACAATGTAGCTATCGCAGTGATTTTTTTTATTTAATATAAATTCTTTTGTGTGGATTTTTTTATCGTGTGGGTTATTCTCTTTTTCTAGTGTCACATTTACTTAGATATTAGCCCCCCTTGATCCGTATTAGTGGTATCAGTGCAGGTTATGACTCCATGGTAATCAGGTTTTAAGGGTATTCAATGGGATTTTTTCATATCTACTCATAATGCTTTGTCCTGCATTTGGAGAAGGGATCCAACAAGGTGATAGAATTGGAAAATTAAGGTGTGAAAGTATCATAGTGGTTCTCCTGCACCTACTTCCGGAGATGGCTCTTCTCGAATCGCCTCTCTTCATCCCACATCTGATACCCATACATGATCTTCATGATGGTCTTCTAGCTGCTCCCATTTCTGAATTGATTAAGCAAGTTGGGGTAAAATCTAGAGAGCCAAACCATGTGGGTCGTGTCTGGAAGTAGAGAGAATATTTAAATTTTTTATTCTACTACAACAAAGCAAATAAATTCTTGATACGTCTATTCATCTGAATTCTTTTATCCTGTCATGAATTCTTCCTCCAAAACCTTTCCCTACAACAACAATAAATATGCTGAGAATATTGATACATAGAGAACCAGCAGTGGCCCTCCACTGCCACCATTTTAGATACCAATAAAATGGCCTTTAAGGGGAGCACTGAGCATAGTATGGGTAGAGTCATTGGCCATTTTGTTTGATTGGTCATCCCAACACATTTCTCCCTCATATCTCCTGTCAGTGCTTCCGGTGTCAGTATTTGACAGTATTTCAATGTCGACATTCAAGATCCTCCATAGAGAGCCCAATTCTTGGATATCGATGTTGACAAAAACCACAATGTTGTGGTGGTGGGAAATTTTCACAACTAGTTTCATGACATTATTAACCTGCTACAGACTGCAGAGCCTCCTTCGCCTAGTCATTTTTTCATCTTCAATAGATATTATGTCGACAAAGGGGCCTTGGGACTTGATATTTTTTTAATTCTCTTGGCCTGGAAGGTTTTTATCCCTCATAGAGTATTTATTCTCTACGTTAATCATGAATCCAAATTTTGCACAACTTTCTACAGTTTTGAGCAAGAAGTGATGGCTAAGTATGGGGATCAAGCTAGAGCTCGGAGAGTGGTTCTTGGCCCCCCTTGGAAGGGTTTGAACTTGATACTAGGTGTTGCACTTTGTTCAGATCCCTATTCACATCGAGGACTGCCACCAGAAAAATAAATAGGGATTGGTTTATTATGGGGTCCAGAATATACAGAAGAATTTCTAAATAAGAACCATTTAAAGCTGATTATCAGGTCACATGAAGGTCCTGATGCAAGGGAAGAATGAACTCGATTAGAAATAATTCATAAAGGATACATAATTGGCCATAATGTGCATCAATAAATATGATCACTCTTTTGAGTGCTCCATATTA
Source organism: Pinus albicaulis (assembly GCA_034641835.2). Taxonomy (NCBI): domain Eukaryota; kingdom Viridiplantae; phylum Streptophyta; class Pinopsida; order Pinales; family Pinaceae; genus Pinus; species Pinus albicaulis. The sequence continues at coordinate 528,771,366 of CM076572.1, forward strand.
TCCACAATTTTAGCCAAGCATAATCCATTATAATAATCAGGGTGCATATATTATATTGGAGCCACCTAATTTTTCTAAACCATTTTTTCACACATTTGAAGTTGTAATGTCCCATCCCTGGTGGAGCGAGATTCCCTACTCCTATATCAATGCTAAGGGAAATGATGAGACCATCATAACATAAGAAGAGATTATGTCTTTCTGCAGAGATAAAATCTTGTACTACATGGTTTCCAAGGTTGTGGTCTTCATCACGGAGCTGCCGAAGAATCCCACAAACAAAATATTGAAAAACCATTTGAGAGATCACTCCAAACATCTTTTTGTAGCTTCAACCTCAGCTAAAGCTTCTACCTAAGGTGTGGGCCTGAACAAGCCAACGACATCGAGACAAAAAAAATCAACCATAGTTTGACAAAGATGGTGAGCACTACATTATCGCTAAATCCTGGCTTTAATTAGATACTTTTGAACAACTCTTTCCATGGATTTAAGGAGAGACATAGATATTATAGAATAATTTAGGATTCAATCATATCACATAGCAAGAAAATATATTAAGCACATAAAACTCAACTCAGTTGGGATTCTATCATAATCTAAAAATTGGCACGTTGTCTACTTTTTCAATGACTTTTCGTATTTTCGGTTTAAATTTTCCAAAAAAAAAAAAAAAAAAGATAAAGAGGAAAATACTTTTTCCATTATCGACAACCAATCCAGTAGTGAATGGATATGTTACTTCTAATTTTATATTTATCAATTTACAACCTCGTCATTAACTCCTTCCCATGATTGCAGAGAAGAAATTCTATATTGACTTCTCAAGATGGTACTGGATCTAATGGAACTCAAGGAAACTTGTTCCTTCAAAGCTCATATGTTTGGTTCCTCATTCACTGGGTTAGAGAAAATGTACGGTGCTTCATATTGGCATGCAATTTTAATCATTATGGCATGAAAAGCGTAGTTTCAGGTGATTGGTTTCAATCATTCTAGAGTGACATTCATAGTTTTAGATGATTGGCCAAGTTGGATTTGAGATCTAACAAAAGCTGAGCGATATCTTGATGTCCAATATAGGGTATCTCTATCCTCAGACCTTCGTTCGTCATGGTTATGGGTCAACCATCGAAAACTCTTATCGTCAAAGTCCATTTTCTAGTCCGCACACTGTCAATATCATAGTTGGTTAAAATAATTAGAGGGTATTTCTATCCTCAGATCTTCGATCATCATGGTTATGGGTCATCCACAAATCCATGGTTCATCGAAGTCCATTTTCTAGGCTGCACACTATCCATATCGATGTTGGATCTCCAACATTATAGGGTATCTATATCCTCGGAATTTCGTGCATCTCAGTTATGGGTCATCCACAAACCCTCGATTATGGGTCAACCATGCAAAACCCTTGTCTTCAACAAAACTTGGGCATTCAAAACTCATCTTCAAAAAATGCTTCTCCGACGGGAACTTCACGCAATGGGGACCATTGCTTCCTAAGGGGGGAGGAATGATCCGAATGGAAATTCGCCCATGTTGGTTACCCATGGTAATGTAACTAAAACTCTCCCATGGTATTCTCCCACCCATGGTAATGTAACCAAAAAAAGGCTATAAATAACCAGCCTCACTTTCTAAGAGGAAACATTGTCCACCACAATGTAGCTATCATGGTGAATTTTTTTATTTAAGATAAATTCCTTCATGTGGATTTGTTTACCGTTTGGGTTATTCTCTTTTTCTAGTTTCACATTTACTTATAACTTGGAACCCCTAGACCTGGATCAAACTTACATCATTTTCATGTGTCCTTCTTTATCTTGGTGGTGTTTATCTTTTCATGCAGCTTCAACGGGTTGTCCTGGGTCACCCTGCCTTGGCTATGTCCTTTGTTCTGTGGTTTAGGGGCGCCTTTCCCTTGCTTCGTATTCGAAGATCCAAAGTCTTGCTTCTTGTGTTTAAATTTCCACTCAATCTTGACAATGTATCAATAAAAAACGCAAAACGAGGAGATTTCCAAGAACTCCATCTCGTCTTGGATGTAATTGTGTAGACAACCGCGGTAATTAAGTACCAAATGTCGCTCAGAATCCTTGATACCCAACTTCATATGAAGGGTATGAAAAATATTTGTGAATTTTGGCACATCTTGGTCCCTTCCCTGCCGCAGCGTGGTCCACTTTATGTAGTTATCCTCATAGCCCCTGAGAGGGTAATAATGTTCCCTGATGGCATCCCGGAAAGAATTACAAGTGGATACAGCTGAAAATAGTGACAATCCACTCTCGTCCCTCTTCTCATAGTAGGTTTCCCACCAGTCCTTGATGTGGAGGGCGACTTTGAGGAGTGCAAAAGTAATATTTCTTGGGTTGGAAAAATCATGAACCCAAAAATATCCTACTACCATATTTAACCATTTATCTATGGCACCCACATCTATATGACCTTCAAATATGGGGATTTCAAATTTAACTTGTACCTTAAAGGGAGTGACGCTTCCAAAGTGGTTGCTGGAAGAAGATGTGTCACCTTTGGGTAGCCACCGAAGGATATGGGAAAATTTGTCCATCATCATGTTCATTTGTCACTCGAGGGCTTCTTCAAGCAATATTTTAAAAGGATATTCTACTCCCTCATATTTATTTTCTTCTGCCATGGGAGGTTGTCAAGGTTTTCAAGGTTGGTCTTACATAGGTTCAACCAGTTTGAGCCCTAACTCCTTATACCTTGACCTCGTTGGGGACATGCAAAGAAAAATAGAGAAAGAGCAGAACACTATGATACGACTGATCCAAATTTAATCAAGAATGGAACAGAATATAGATATAACCATAAATACAATTGTGTAGCAAAAATAACACTTCATTTCATTAATATCAAAGGAATGCAATATTATTACATAGATAATGGAAATAAACTAGCTCGGGTGATGATAACTTATCTTTGAGAGGAGATGTGGCTACTACATGCCTCAAATTGTGTTATAATGAGGCTATAGGGCCTTTTATTATTGAACAATAATGGAAACCATTAAAAAACCAAAACCCTAACCCTGGCAGAAGGAACACCAAGAGTTTGTGGTCCCCGTTGGGGATAATTGTGTAGCCAACTTCCGGGGGTCGTAACTTGGTCATATTATCTATGTTTGTCGCGTACAATACCTCATTGGAAAGATCTCTTTGAGTACTATAGGATTTTTTTTAATCCATTAGCCATATCCCCACAAGACAATAGTCATAGGCTATGGATATGGGTCTATTGAGAACCTCAAAAAATTGTCGTTTAGGGGGTCAAAATTGCTTCAGAAGTTTAGGTGGTGAAAAACTACTAAAAATAGTAAATGTTTTTATAAACAAGGAAACTGATGAAATCTAATGGAAGTCTAGGTGGAATAGGAAGGTGGCCACCAATATCCACCTGGTTCAGTGCTACTTTCATCCCCCTTATATCAAATGTTTCTAAACTTGCCTATTTTCTCACTACCGACCCATCTCATTATGAAACATCATCTACAAATTGATCTTGAAAGCCATTTATAATTAGATAAAACCCTTCTTGTCCAAGCATATTTCTACTGAAAAATTTGGTTTTTTAGAGCACCGACGGATTCATGATGTTGTTTATTCCACACAGGAATGTATACATTCCATCAAGACTTGTCATCTGCATTCTTGTCTCATGAAGTTTGATCTAACAAAATATTTTGATTGCATCGATTGGGAACTCTTGTGGATAATCTTGCAGAAGATTAATCTTGGAAATACAATGATAAAATGGATCAAATATTGTATCAAGACCGCCTCATTTTCTATTATTATGAATGGAACTCCCACATACTTCTTTTCGACCTCCAGAGGACTCCAACAAGGTTGTGCATTATCTCCTCTAATGTTTATTATTATTATTAATAGTCTTAGTAGAAAATTTATTGATGCTCAAGCTCTAGGTCTCTTAATAGGTTGCATGATCCCTGACGTGGTCCCCCTCTCCCATCTAATGTTGGTGGATGATTTCTTAGCGATTGGGAAGTCTCATCCTATAGGATGGAAGGTGATTTTCGACATCCTACATGATTTTGGTATTGCCTCGAGCCTCATTGTGAACCAGTCAAAATCCATTTTGATTTCAAGCAAGCCTGTTGTGGACCAAAACTTGGAGATTGTCAACATGTTTGGGGTAAAATTCATTCACTTGGACGTGAGTTTTAAGTACATGGGGTTCATATTGAAGCTGAATGGATATAAAAAAAATAGATTGGGATTGGCTTATTCACAAAATTGGAAAGTGGCTCAGTTAGTGGTCGCATAAATGGATTTCATTGGGGGGGAAACTAATATTAATCAAATCTATTCTCCACAATATTCCAATTTTCTAGATGCACATATATAAACTCCCTAAGGGAATTGTCTTCAAAATAAACTCCATTGTTTCACGCTTCTTTTGGGCACACATTGAAGCTGATCGTAAATTCCATCTTGCAAAACAATGTTACCGATGAAATAGGTAACCGCAATGTTACCTACTTTTTCTTGGTAGCATAAAAAGCACCCGATTTTGAAAAGTGGTGATGCAGAATCACCATTTTTTTTTTTGGTGCACATTTTTGACACTCTAATATTTTTATTTATGAAGTATGAATATTTGTTTTAAAATGTTAGTGAATTTCATGTTAATTTTGAAATGTATTGATGCAGCATCAACTAAGCATCAACTTTTTTTTTTTAGAGTGGTGATTTTCATGCTAATTTTGAAACATATTGATGCTGCATCAAGTTTTTTTTTTAGAGCGGTGATTTTCATGCTAATTTTGAAACGTATTGATGCTGCATCAACCCTTTGTTTTTAGAGCGGTGATTTTCATGCTAATTTTGAAACGTATTGATGCTGCATCAACCTTTTTTTTTTAGAGTGGTGATTTTCATGTTGGTAATAAAACACAAAACTTAGATAAAAAAATATATATAAAAACAATAAAAAAAACCCAATAAAAATGTAAAAAAAACAAAAATAGCTCGTAAAAATAAAAAATTTAAACAAAAATAAATAAATAAAAACAAAAATATTTGAAAATTTTATCAAAGGAAATGACAAAATTTGAAAAAAAAAACACATAATTTAAAGAAAAAAAACAAAAATTGACCAAAAAAATTTTAAAAAAAAACATAAAAAACATTTTTTTTTAACCTATTAAAAAAAACCATATTAAAAATAAAAATAAAAAAATTAAAAATAATTAAAATTACAAAATTAAAATTTAGATTAAAAAAATTAAAAATTAAAAAAAATTAAATTAAATTTAAAAATTTAAATTAAAAATAACAATAATAATAAGAAAAAAAATACAAATTTTAAAATTAACCAAAAAAAAAAATTAAAAAAAAAAAAAAAATTGAAAAAGAAAATAAAAATTAAAAAATTAAAATTAAAAAACTATCATTAAAAAACGAAAAAAAAATGAAAAAAAACACATGCAAATAATTAAAAAACAAATACACATAAATTTAGTGCTTTTTTTTTAATGAAACAATTTATAGATTTTAAAAATGAAAAACTAAATAAACTAAAAAAATTTAAAAAAAAAACAATTAAATTAAATTAAAATTTAAAAAGTTTAATAAATAAATTTTAAATTTTAAATTTTAAAAAATAAGTAATCTATAATATTAAATATAAAAATAAAAGAAAATTAAAAAAAAATTTAACAAATTGAATTTAAGATAAAAAAATTGAATAAAAAAAAATTTAAATTTTTTGAAATTAAAAAAAAATTTAAAAGAAATCAAATTAAGATAAAAATATTAAAAATTTAAAAAAAAAAATTAAAATCAAATCAAATAAAAAATATACATATATATTAAAAATTAAAAACAACAAAAACTAAAATAATAAAATTTAAAAAAAATAAAAACAAAATAAAAACAAAACAAATTATATTTTAAATAAAAAAATTAAATTTAAAAAAAAAAAAAAAATTAAAATAAAAAAAAAAAATTTAAAAAAATCAAAATAAAAAAAATCAATTTAAAAAAAAAAAAATAAAAAAATTAAAAAAAAAACCATTTAAAAAAAAAATTGGAGCGGCGGTGGTGGTGGGGCGGCGGCGGTGGTGGTGGGGGCGGCGCCACCCGGCCCTCCCCACCCGGGCGGCGGCGGTGGCCGGCCCGTGGGCGGGCGGGTGGCTGCGCACCACCACCGCCGCTCCAATTTTATTTTATTTTTTAATTTTTTTTTTTTAAATTGGTTTATTTTTTTTTTATTTTTTTTTTTTAAATTGATTTTTTTAAATTTTTTTTTCAAAAAATTTATTTCTTTTTTTAATTTAATTTTTTTATATAAAATATAATTTGTTTTGTTTTTTTTTTTCAATTTTGTTTTTATTTTTTGTAAATTTTATTATTTTTTTGTTTTAATTTTTTTTTAAAATTTATTTTGGTAGTAATTTTTATTAAAGTTTGCTTCTTTTTTTTTTATTTAATTGAATTTTTTTTTTTTTTTTAATTTCATAAATTTTCTTTATTATTTTATAGAATTTAATAAATTTTGTATTTTTTTTTAAATTTATTTGAATTTAATATTGTTTTTTAAATGTTTTACGTCTTTATTAATTTTTTTTTTGTTAATAACATAAAATTTTTATATTTTTATATTTCAATTAAAATTCTGTATTTAAAATTAGATTTTTTTTTTTAAATTAAACTTAATTTTTTTAAATTAATTTGTTTTTTAATTTGTTTTTTATTTTATATTATTTTATATTTTTATAGTTTTTTCAATTTTCCATTTTTAATTGATTTTTAAAGTTTTTATTTTAACAATGATTTTTTTTTTCTTTTATATTTAAAATTTATTTTTTCTTTCAAAATTTATTTGTTTATTTATTAAAATTTAATATTTTTGTTTTTAAATTTAATTTGTTATTTTAATATTTTTTATTTTTTTTTAATTTAATAAAATTTGATATATATACATATTTTAATTTAAGTTCATATATATATTTTATTTTTTGTAATTTAAATTTAATTTATTTTCTATAGTTTATTTGTTTTTCTAATATATATTGTTTTAAATTTAATATTTTCATTGTATTTTATTTTTATTTTTATTTTTAATTAATTTTTCATTTTTTTACTTTTAATTTAAATAATATTTTCTTCTTTTTAATATTTTTATTTTAAATTTTTAAATTTATTAAAATTTAATATATTTCCTTAAATTTAATTTTTTGTTTTAAATTATTTTATTTTTTTTAAATTTAATAAGCATTTTCTTTTTCTTCTTTAAATTTAATTTCTATATTTTATTTTTTATAATTTCCTTCTTTTTTTAACTTGTTTTTTTTTTTTAATTTAATATTTTTATTTTGCTTTTATTTTTATTTTTTAATTTCTATATTTTTTTAAATTTCAATCTTAAATTTTTTTTTTTCCTTAAATTTTAGGTTTTGTTTAATGTTTGAATGAATTTTTTTTTTTTTTTTTTTTTTCTTCATATATTTTTAAATTTTAAGCTTTTAAATGTTTTTATTTTTTAAATTTATTTTTTTTCTTAAATTTTAGTTTTTTTTTTTAATGTTTGAATTTTAAAAATTAAAAAATGTTATTTCTATTTTTAAAAATGCTAAAAGTATTACACAAATTTTTTTTTTTGTTATTCCAGCATCAACTTGTTTTGTTTTGAGGGTGTTTTTTCAATCCTTTTTTCAAGAAACAATTTTGTTTTTACCATAATTTTATAAAATGTTGAAATTTGACCTTAAAAAAAAACGAAGTGCGTTCTGGAAGACACACTTTTTTTTTTTTGGTGTTTTTTCAATCCTTTTTTCAACAAACAATTTTATTTTTAGCATAATTTTAGAAAATGTTGAAATTTGACCTTAAAAAAAAAACAAGTGCGTTCTGGAAGACACACTTTTTTTTTTTTGGGTATTTTTTCATGTTTTTTTAGAGTTTTTGGGCTAGAGTTCTCGTTTTGAGGTCAGGTTGCCTATTTCATCGGTAACAGTGTTGCAAGCCTGGAGATGCTTAATCTTCCTATTAATCAAGGTAGTTGGGGCCTTAAAGACATTTCATTTTTCAACATGGCATTGGAGAGCCATGAGCAGTGATGGCCTTTGGCATCATATCATAATAGCTAAATGTCTCCATAACTGGGATCTCATTAGTTAGCTTTGTATTGGTGTTTCAAACCCTCCTAACATCTCCCTTTCATGGCGCAGTCTCCTCTTCATCAAGCATTAGCTTTTTTGGAATATAAGATGGGAATTTGACTCGGGATCTATCCCAAATATTGTCCTAGACTCACTCTCAAGAATGACAAGTTCACATCTTTTATCTCCTTCTCTCATTACATTCCTGCACAATCTGGGCATTTTTTTTATTAAAGGCATTGCAAATGCTTCTCTTTCCTCTTACTTATTCACACATTGGAAAGATGCATTTGATCTTGGGTTTCCAAATCTCCTTATTTTGGAATGGAAGTTATACATTACCAACCTTAAATTCTCTGGGATTACCTTCTGACCCAAAGAATGGCATAGTAATCTAGTTTGGAGGCTCACAACAAGGAGAAGTAATCCTTCATGAGGCATATCGGTTAATCACCCAACCCTCTAAACAAATATTGTTTTTCTCTTGGCTTGCTCAATCCTGGAAATTGAATTTCCCACTTAAACTTAAGTGTTTTTCTTGGTTGGTGGTACATAACCATATTCTGACATAGGAAATATTATGTAAGAGGGGTTATCAAGGTTAGGGTAGATGTAGTCTTTTTCAATCTAATGGAGAGGATATCAATAATATTTTTATCCATTATCCCTTTTCCTCTTTAGTTTGGACATAGGTGCTCCACTTTCTCGACTCTCCAACAAATAGGGATCGCTAAAAACATTGTTTCATGCCTTGTTAAATGGACAATTGATCATATAAACCACTAGAAATTAGCATTTTTTATCATTTCGGGCATATGTCGGTCTAGGAATGCTCTTATCTTTGACCAAGTGAAGCCTAATAAATGGAGGACCAGTTGTAGAATCCTAACTTTCTATCTGAAGTATTCCTCCTCTTTCCCCACAGACCCTAAATGTTCTACGCCTCCTCACAACCTATGGTCTGCTTTTCATGTCGGGTTTTTTATATTGCATCATATTTTGGTCACTACGGATGTGGAATGAACATTCATTTAGGACCAGAGCACTCCTACATATTTCATTGGAACTATGACAATGGTTCCAACACTTGTACTGAGTTACTTGCACTCTGGGGTGTCTTGCATTGTGTTATCTCGCTCGCATTAGGGTTCTTACCACTTTTGGAGACTCCAAATTTGTCATTGGATGGGAAAGTGAGAGAGGTTCTTTATACTCTCCCTGAAAACTCAAAACAAATTAATCAAAGTGTTCCACAACCTATCTGTCTTCCATATCCATCGGAACCAAAAGTGTGAAGCCAACCGACTGTCAAAGGAATGAAGCAGTTCATAGCATGATTGGATCTACTTCCATTCTTTTGACCGTGACATATTGCAGGGGATGGGACACATTCCGATCTAATTATTTTTGTGGTCATTGGGCTCCATGCATCCTCTATTTTTTTTGTTTATAATCTTATGTTTTTCCTTTGAGTAGCTTTCTGTTGCACTTTTATCTCTAGTATGGCCATATACCATAGTTTATATGTTGAGATCTGTTTTGGATTTGTACCTATGTTGATAGAAAGAATATCAATTCTTTAATATATGTACTTTCTTTCCAAAATTAACAGGAAATATTTTTTCTATTTTGAAAAAAAATGGTAATCCAAACCATTAGATTAAAAAAAATTGAAAATGAATAAATTACCCCAGAAATTTCCTCATAATGTCAAAATCCGGCCAAAAATATGGTAAAAACCATAGCATAAGCCACCAAAAATAGGTTTACATTTAGGGTGAAAACTCACATATCAGCAAAATTTTGACAGAAAACATAGTCAGCCCCAATTTTCTCAATATTTGTGCAAAATCTGGTCTCTTGATCGATTCCCCGTAGTCCGGATAAAGAGGCAAGAGCTATGTGTATGGATATATACACATGGATCCTCCAAGAAACTCATCCACAAGTGTAGAAAAACGATGCATCACTCATGGTGTGTGTGCGCACTCCACTCTCGTCTTCATTGCCCGTAACCACAAGAACGTAATTATAATAATTATTAATTAATTATAATAATTATTAATTAAAGATTGTTTTGTGCCATAATTTATATATTGTTCTACCTACCTCCAACTATGAATCGAATGACCTTTAACATGGTTGGCCTCAGGATTTCAAACAGTACATGCATTCAACCTATGAAAATTGAACCCAATTTAGAAAGTAGTAAATGTGTGAAATCCAACATATATTATTCTGTAGAATAGTAATTCGCCTGGTCATTATTGCTCTAACATTTCTATAAAATGGTTCGTATGTATGTGGAAAAATAAGTGGGTACTAGGTATGTATTCAAGTTGTCCCAGAATTCGGTCCTAGATAGTGTACACTTATATGTAATACCTAAAATATATACGGAAGTTGTACAGTGAATAGACCAGAGATGATTCCATTATCTGAAATGCAATAGACACTTTTATGGTGAACACAAAATATTTCAATAAAGTAGTCATTATGGTTTTGACTCCTTCGAGCGACCAAACAAATGGTGAATATCTGGAGTCTTGTTCTTTATGTTGCCATAATGGGATGAAGTTCATCCTCGAAAACTGTAGCCTTGATGTGGCAAGGGGAAACTCACCAGTTATAAAAAAATCAAAACCGAGGTGTACTTTAAAAATTTTAAAAATTTTCGAAGTACGTAGAAACTAATAGCGAATAGTCAATCCTATATGTCATAACAAGTAAAGAGTGTGTCATAACAAGTAAAGAGTAAGACATAAGCACAAGTAAAAAATCACACACAATTTTGAAAAGTGGTGATTTAATTAGACTGTTTTTTTTTCTTCTGAAAATTGGTAAGATTTTAAGAAAATTTGGTAGTAATTTTTGTAAATCCATATTATAGCTATCAAACTTTAATATTTGGGATGCCCTAGAGGTTTTTGATGGTGTTGAATCTATTCCTACCATCAAAACCATGATTCAAAAACTACTACTGGAATATTTCTTAAAAAAAAAATTGCCCAGATTCCAACCACATTTGGCCGTCCGGGCAATTCCTCTGCCTCCGTAAACAACTCCTTTTGAAAATTGGTTTGGTAGTTTCTATGTTACTCTGTTGTGTTGTTTGTCGCAAATGAATTATTTATGTGAACATAATTTAGTGTCAATGGGTGATTTATTTTTTTAATTTAGTCAATATTTTTTATTAATTATTATATAAGGTAGCACAATTATATTAATAAATGTGATTGTTATATATTCATAGGAGTTTATTAACTACATACATAATTACATTGGTAAATGTGGTTAATATATTTCGATAAACATATATCAATCAAATTAACAATTATTAAGTGTATTAGGTATAAATTAGACATTAAATATTAATATTAATATTTTATTATTAACATTAATATTATAAAATTATAATAGTTAGATTTTAGTATTATTATATTATAATTATAATAATATTTTCCACTGGAATATGGCAATACAATTTCAAACAAGATTTCAGTTTTTTTTGTTTAAAATGCATTTTTGAATGCATAAATAGATTCAGCACCATGAGAAATCCTTGAGACGCTGAAATTCTATAGATTAAATAACTTAAACTCAAGTTTTTAAAAATATATGTTGGATTTTGGTTAATATTATCTAGTTTCCATTTCATCTATAAGTTAAACTACGGCATTATAATACATTAATATTATTATATTAATATTAATTAGTATATAATTATAATAATTATAATATTAGTATGAAATTTTAGTATTCGGTATTAATGATGTTTAAATATTGAGTTTTAATATAAGTATGGATAAATTAAGTATTCAAGTGAGTAAGTTTCAATTAAAATTAAAGAATAATAGTAAACCCATTATTATAAAACTATAATATTAAACCCATTATTATAAAACTAATATTAAACCCAATTTTAAACCTTAATTTTGAATCAATTCCAATGTAATGTAACGTTGTGACAATAATTATTAGATTGATTGTCACTTTGCAAAAATGCTTGTTACAATGCTACGTTGGATAGATTTTTATACCATACTGATGTTACAATGTCAAACCATAGTATTGAACCAAACATTATAGACCCTAAGATTAATATTATAAATCATAAGATTAAAACCATAAGATTAATATATTAATCCCTAGGATTATAAACTCTAAGATTGATATTATAAACCCTAGGAATATAAACCCAATATTAAACCCTAATATCATAAATGCAATATTATAAGCTTTAATATTAAACCCCAATTTTGTAATGTCACAATGTGGCATTCAAAAAATTGCAATGTAATGTAACATTGCGACAATGATTGTGATATTGATTATCACATTGAGAATTTTTTTGTCACAATGTGACAGTAGTTAGATTTTTGTATCATTACAACGTCAAAATATTAAGCCCCTATATTAATTATAAACCCTAACATTATAAACCTAATATTACAAACCCTAAGCTCAATATATTAAACCCCAGTTTAATATAAACCCTAGGATTATAAATCCTAAGATTAATCATATAAATGTTAATATTAAACCCTAATTTTTTAATATCACATTGCAACATTGAATAAATTGCAATGTAATGTAACATTGTGTCAATGACTGTGAGATTGATTGTTGAATTGAGACAATGCTTGTCACAATGCGACTTTTGATATATTTTTGTACCATTCCAACTTCACAATGTTAAACCCTAATATTAAACCAAATATTATAAACCCTAACATTAAAAAATCCAATAATATAAACCCTAATTAATATATTAATCATATGATTATAAACCCCAATTTAATTTAAACCGTAAGTGTAATATATTAAATCCTAAGTTTTTATAATATATTAATATTGTAAAACTCTAACATTATAAAACCTAATATTGTAAACCTCAATATTAATATCATTAACTCTAAGATTAATATATTAAACCCTAAGGTTAATATATTAAACCCTATGATTATAAATCATAAGATTAATATTATCAATTCTCAGATTATAAACCCTATGATTAATATTAAAAATCTTCAATTTAATTAAAACCAAGGAATGTAAACCCTAATATTAAACCCTAATTATGTAATATCACAATGTGACATTATATAATATTATAACTCAATTTTTAAACCCTAATATTGTATAACTTTCTATGTAATGTAACATTGTGACAATCATTGTGAGTTTGATTCTTGCATTGAGACAATGTTTGTCATAATACGACATTGGATAGATTTTTGTACCATTCCAATGTCACAATATTAAACCCAATATTATAATCCCTAACATTATAAAACCTAATATTATAAACTCTAAGGTTATAAACCCTATATTTTATATATTAAACCCTATGATTATAAATCCTAATATTATAAACTCTAAATTAATATATTAAACCCTAAGATTATAAACCCTAGGATTAACTCTACGAACACTAGGAATATAAACCCTAACATTAATATTATAAACCTTAATATTAAACCCTAATAGTGTAACACTACCTACCATGCCCACTGTATTTTTTATGAAACATGGAAGATGTTGCTAAATTTTTTAACTCAATTATCTCAATGACCATGAATATATCAAGCAACAAAAATATTAGTATCAAAAACTTTGCAGACTTGGACATGCATGTATTTCTTAATCTAAATTTGCAATATTTTTGTAAAGGATTTGCTAATCGAGATCCAAATAGAAAAGAACTTTTGAGGGAGAATTGGTATTTAAACGATTAAATTCATTAACACCGATAAACCACAAACCTCATAGTATATATATATATATATATATATATATATTGAACATAATCATAAATACTTGAAATTTGACATACATGTGTTAGTGTGTTGAAGTGACCCTATATTTATACATGTTCTCAGTATCCTATATGTAACCATATATCTACACCTCTCACTTTATATATATATATATATATATATATATATATAAAACCTTAAAGAGTATATATTTTGTAGAAATTATACAATATGCATGTATATTATCGGATTCTCCTGATCTAACAATTTAATCCTTATGTTAAATACAAAATCCTTCTACTTAATTCTTTGCGGAAATTAAATCGCCAATTGCAAAACACATATGAAGCAAAATCAATCTCACATAACAAGATGTTTTACCAGGAAAGCTTAAAGCTAAAAACCCCAAATATCATATATTATGTATATCAATGGATCATGTAACAATCTCATATATCTCATACAAAGCTCAGATCATAGAGCTCTCAGTACAATATACAATCATCTCACACTGTCTTGCAGAATTTTGCACTTCCATGCACCAATTTCTTGCCTCCTGACAGCCTGCCTTCACTGTGCAATCCCTGCTGAAGAAGAACCCTGAATCAAATATCTAACAATTTAATCCTTATGTTAAATAAAAAATCCTTCTACTTAATTATTTGCGGAAATTAAATCGCCAATTGCAAAACACATATGAAGCAAAATCAATCGCACATAACAAGATGTTTTACCAGGAAAGCTTAAAGCTAAAAACCCCAACTATCATATATTATGTATATCAATGGATCATGTAACAATCTCATATATCTCATACAAAGCTCAGATCATAGAGCTCTCAGTACAATATACAATCATCTCACACTGTCTTGCAGAATTTTGCACTTCCATGCACCAATTTCTTGCCTCCTAACAGCCTGCCTTCACTGTGCAATCCCTGCTGAAGAAGAACCCTGAATGAATTCAACTGTACCTTGCCTTGACTGTGCAATACCCATAGGAATATCCAATGTGTGTGTGGATGCATTTAATGCTCCACTATAGTCATAATTGATAGTCCATCTCACCCTTTCACCTATCTCTCCACTGGGTCTCCACTAGATCTGAAATGTAAGTAGTTTACTGTTGTATTTCTTCAGTTGCAAGACACTATTTGTGAATTAATTAAATAATTAATTCACTCATATTTCACTATTGTATGTTCAGTTACAACTAGAACAATTGATTTTAACTCACTGAAGTGAGTTAAACTAAAATACAACTCACATAACTACTCTTCCAACTCTGTTACAACTTGCCACTATCAGTTATAACGAAGTCCTCCATGCATGAGTCACCAACCACCCTAGAAATTGCGTAATTCCTTTAGCCCACTGATGTGCCACATTTTTTCACTGAAATAAATTGCTCCAAGAGAATAAGTTATTATTGATTGTCTGATTATTATTAAGGGCTAATAATAATCGACATGCATTCTATTTTTAGACAGGTGATCTATAAATAGACTTTGCCCATACATCTAAAAATATGTTTTCTCAATCATCTAGAATCAACCTCCTGCTAATTTAGATTTTTTTCTCAACATGTCTAAAAATAGACATACACCTAAAAATAGCCTGTGTGGGCCCCACCTAGTGAAGGTGCTTATTTTTCACCAGGATCAAGGATGATGTTTTCGGATGCCACTTTCACTATTTCTTGTTGCAATATTCAACACCCCCTATCAACAAGAAAGGACTGGCTTTGCATGCGCCCTACAACTCCATGAATCCGCCCTACAACTCTTGTATGCAACACTTCTCTAGTGTTTCTCACACATGCAACACTTGCATGCAACACTTCCGAAACTGAATAGCGTCCAAACAGTTGAATCAGTATAATGCATCTGTCATCAAAGTCTTATGACCTCTGCTTAGCTACTGCACATGCCTTCAGTAACCACTGCGTTGTTGAACTCTGCACCCATGCACTTTGCACTTGTTGTTAACTCTGATCCGCGCTCCAGTATCCGACACTATCACTTTGATCTGACTTCATCAATCCAACTGACCATGCTATTACTGCTCTGTGGGCACCTCGTAGCCAAGTTCAATTCATGAGATCCACACCATCTCAATGAGTCCTGCCCATAAATCTCTTCTTGGGATTACTCATGCATGTCGCCCCACCTCTTACCTGGTGGTATAGCTGCATGCACTCCCTCTGCCCATCTGGAATGAAATTTCTCTGCATGAGTGGTTGCTCCCACTCCATGATCCTCATCTTGTGGCTACTCCACATCCTAAGCTTCACTATTACCTACATGAAATTACTGCTCCCTCTCAAGCTCCAATTGCATGTCTTCCTCACACTTCCCAACAGTAGGAAGCTCCGTATAAATCCCATCTACTTCAAGTCTGTAGAGATTATTAACTCGAATCCCAACCTTCTTGGCTTGCCCTGTTGCTTTGTGTTGCAGGAAAAATTTTCCTTCACTAAAGACAACATCATAGCCTCTATCCTCTAACATTGTGACTGAGATTAAATTCTTCTTTAAACCTGGAACATGCATAACATATTTTAAATGAAAGAGTTTACCTGAAGCCCTCTGAAAGGTAATGGTACCGATTCCAACTGCACTGTATCGTCCATCATCGCCCAACTCAACATGCATCTGGAGATCTTTCTCCACCAAGTCACTGAACAATTTCTCATCTCCCGTCATGTGAAAGGAAGCACCACTATCAAAGTACCACCTCGATCCCAATGCATTAGACACCACGCATGCGATCAATGAGAAGTCAAGCTCAAATTGCGAGGTAAGAGCCTCACCAGCTGCAGCTCCAGCAGCCATCTTGTTCTTCTTCTTATGTGGACAATTTGTGGCAATATGTCCACAATCGTGACAGTGAAAACACTTCACTTTGGACATGTGCTCCTTGCCATCTTCTCCGGCCTCATATCTAGAATGGAATTCTTCCCCTTCTTCTTCTTCGCCTTGGCAACCAAAGCAAAATCCTCTTAATCATCATGCATCGATGAAGAGCCATCCTTGGTGGTCTGCCTTATCTCCTCCTGCACTAGATCCAACCACAGTCGCTCCCAATCCAGCAGTTTCTCCCATCCATTGACAGAGTCTTGATAACTATGCCAACTCTTCGGAAGCACAAGGAGAGCCAAGCTCACCAAGTAATCATCTGCAACACTAACTCCTACACTCCCAAGCTCATCCTTGCATTGGAAAAACTTTTTCAAGTATACTGGAATAGTGTCGTTCTTCTCCATCTTGATTTTTCTAAGTTTATCCTTCAACACCAATTTCCTATGGTCGTTGCTGCTTTGGAAAAGATCTGTCAAAGACTTCCACATTGAAAATGGAGTGGCTTTCCCATGAAGGATTGACACGATGTTTTCTTTCACACAACATAATCCTCCTCGCCCTTGCTACTTTATTTTTCCATGCGTCAAGTATTGCAGCATCCGCCGAAGTGGGCTTAGGAACATCGTTATCGATGAAATCCTTCAAGCCAATATATTTAAGCACCGCATCCATCCTGTCCTTGCAGGATATGTATTTTGAGCTACCCTCGAGTGCATACTCCAACCACAACCCATTGAAATCCATTTCAATGTATACTCAACTGTCGCACCAAGAAATTCTTGTAGCAATTTTGAATTGTCCACCAGCACAAAACTCAACACTGCTTCAATATTGCAATCTCCAGTGATTAACACTGCTCCGATACCATGTAGAAATTATAAAATATGCATGTATATTACTGGATTCTCCTGATCTAAAAATTTAATCCTTATGTTAAATACAGAATCCTTCTACTTAATTATTTGTAGAAATTAAATCACCAATCGCAAAACACATATGAAGCAAAATCAATCGCACATAACAAGATTTTTTACCGGGAAAGCTTAAAGCTAAAACCACAACTATCATATATTATGTATATCAATGGATCATGTAACAATCTCATATATCTCATGCAAATCTCAGCTCATAGATCTCTCAATACAATATACAATCGTCTCACACTATCTTGCAGAAATTTGCACTTCCATGCACCAATTTCTTGCCTCCTGACAGCCTACCTCCACTGCGCAATCCCTATTGAAGAAGAACCCTAAATGAATTCAAACTTACCTTGCCTTGACTATGCAATACTCATAGGGATCTCCAATGTGTGTGTGGATGCATTGAATGCTCCACTATAGTCACAACTGATAGTCCATCTCACCCTTTCACCTATCTCTCCACTGGGTCCCCACTGGATCTGACATGCAAGTAGTTAACTGTTGTATTTCTTCAGTTGCAAGTAAGACACTATTTGTGAATTAATTAAATAATTAATTCACTCATCTTTCACTAGTGTATGTTCAATTACAACTAGCACAACTGAGTTTAACTCACTGAACTGAGTTAAACTAAATAACAACTCACATAACTACTCTTCCAACTTTGTTACAACTTGCCACTATCAGTTAAAATGAATTCCTCCATGCATGAGTCACCAACCACCCTAGGAATTGCATAATTCCTTCATCCCACTAATGTGCCACATCTGTTCACTGAAATAAAGTGCTCCAAGAGAATAAGTTACTATTTATTGTCTGATTATTATTAAGGGCTAATAATAATCAACATGCATTCTATTTTTAGACAGGCGATCTATAAATAGACTTTGCCCATACATATAAAAATAGAAACTCATCTAAAAATAGATTTTTCTCAATCATCTAGAATCATCCTCCTACTAATTTTAGATTTTTTTTCTCAACATATCTAAAAATAGACATACACCTAATAATAGCCTGTGTGGGCCCCACCTAGTGAAGGTGCTTATTTTTCACTAGGATCAAGGATGATGTTTCCAGATGCCACTTTCACTGTTTCTTGTTGGAATCTTCAACATATTTTATATATTAAATTGCGCTCGCTTGCGAGTAAAATGCGGGATTTTTACAACAAAATTTCGTGTCTTTCCTTGGCTACAAATGATACATTTAGGCCAACTCTTATTCGATTTTTTTTGCCATCCTTCCCACAATAAAAATTTATCAAAATATGCCTACTACTATAAACATTAAAAAACTGGAATAATAGGTATATGCATGCATATTTCGCGATATAACAAAATTAATATGAGCAGAAGGGGTTCCTATTCTTGCATTTGGGCCAGAGTCTTGAGGTCCAATGGCTTTGGCTCCTCATCCTCTTTCTTGCAACTCTCAACCAACTTGAGCTTTAGTCCATTAATCTCCTACCCGAGGGCTTCAACTTGATCCTCCAACCTTCAAATTCTCTATTTTTTTTCTAGTTTACACTCTTCCATTTCAATAGCATCCTTATGGTGTTGATGCACACACATTTGTAGAATAGCTATACCATTCCTGAATTAACCATGCTCCATAGCGCATACCTCACAATTTATCTTTTTTTTGCCCCTTCCTCGAGCCCAATTTTCACTAGCACTCTCCGACCTTGGTCTGTGGAGACCCCAGGAACCCGAGCAAGTGCTCTTAGCGGAAGAGATTCTTTACCCACTCATATTGATAGACACATGGTCTTCCTTGGGGAGCCAAACAGACACACGATGATAGACAAACTTAGGACGCCCATTGGACCCGAAAAACTAGAAGCAGACCAAATACACACCAAATCCTATACTTAGAGCTTCCTAGGCAACCACCAACCTCGTAGA
This sequence comes from Pinus albicaulis, assembly GCA_034641835.2. Classification (NCBI taxonomy): domain Eukaryota; kingdom Viridiplantae; phylum Streptophyta; class Pinopsida; order Pinales; family Pinaceae; genus Pinus; species Pinus albicaulis. The sequence goes on from CM076572.1 coordinate 528,790,967, forward strand.
CAGGTAATTTATCTAATATTAAAGACTAATTCCCCTATTCCTCATCCTGGCCAGCTGAACCCATAGCTCACTGAGAAGAACAATGAGCCACCAAAGCACTTCTCAGAGAATAAAAGACCCACCAACGCCCTAGATTGGCAAAGTGTTTCCACTGCACTTAAACAACGGCATCAACCGTAGGAAAACAAACTGAGGTTTTCTTAGCCACCCCTTCCAGAGGCTTCATGCTTCTACACAGACCGTTATTCCTCTTATAACCTCCAACAGTACGCCGATGTACTTAGAACCATGTCACAATACCATCTTTGTTTGCATTCTAATTCTTATCCATAAAGTAGAACCATGTCACAGTACCATCTTTGTTTACATTCCAATGTTGATCCATAATTCCCTATCCTTATCTGCTTCTTTTAAATCCATCTCCAGCTTCTTCCCGTACTCAACCTTCATCTCTCGAATCATGGGGAGTAAACGCATACCTCGTGAACTCACCATTCCCATGATCCAAGTACAAAATTTGTGGTGTCTGAAAGTGAGGTCAAGTCAAGATCTTTGTAAACACACGTTGAAGAAGCAGCAGGTACCAACTGGAGGGATATCATGGTGCATAACGCCACGCTATAGCATGATCACACAATACGACTTGCCACAGGTAGTTTAAGCTAGTAGAGGGTAGCAAATTTTGATTATATTTAGGGTGATAATTAAATCAAGAGGCTTGTAGAGACGTGGCCACATATTGGAGGGTGATAGAATGTGATAGTTAGGAATTCTGAGAGGGATAAGGGGAAGGAGAGGGCGGGGGGGGAAGGAAGGGATGGGGGGGTGGGGGGGGGGTGGGGGAAGGGGAAGGAAGGGGTGGGGGGGTAGGGGGAAGCGCGGGGGGGAGATAAGGGAGTGAGGGATGAGGGATTGGGAAGTGTGGGGCCAACAATGAGGCCAAGGGTGAGATGGAGGGGGGGCGGGTCAAGCCACCAAGGATGGGGGGAGGAAGAGAGGGGAGGGAAAGAAAGGAGGGGGTTCAGGAGGTGAGGAGGGAATGGGATTAATAGGAAATATTCCCTTCTGGGATTAATAAGAAATTTTTGAGATTGCAACAAGATGATGATCTTAGTGGAAAGAAGTAGCTTTCACTAAGTGGGCTCGCAGGCTATTTTTGGCACAAGTCTATTTTTAGACTATGTCTATTTTTAGACATGTCGATCATATTCTATGAGTTGCAGGATGCTATTTTTGGATGGTTGGTTAGGTTGGAAAAATAGATGGACTTTTGTTTTTAGACATATTGGGTGGAATCTATTTTTAGATTTCCAGTCTAAAAATAGATATGTCGAATATTATTAGCTCTTAATAATATTTGGACTATAAACATTATCTTATTCTCTTGGAGCACTTCAGTTAAGTGCAAAGATGTGGCACAGGAGCTAACAGAAGGAATTACGCTATTATTGAGGGTAAAGTGGAGCTATTGCATGGATACTTCAGTTATAACTCATGTGACAGAGTTTGGTGGAGTTATTGAGGTAGTTGGTGGAGTTGTGTTCAGTTTAACTGAGTTAAACATAGTTGAGCTAGTTGTGTCTACTCTAGCTGATTGATACAATAGTGAGAGTGGTGTGAATTAATTATTAATTAATTCACTAATTATTAACTCATTAATCAACTAAAGAATACATCAGTTAACTACAGTGCATGGACAATTTCAATGGAGACCAAATGAATGTGAGTGCAGAAAAACTGAGTCATGACTATCGATTCGTGGCTATACGTGCATGATTTACAGCCACGGTGGTTGGAGATGCCAATAGGATTATGTGAGAAGAGCTGGACCAATTCGAGTTCATTGAAACCATTTATTCGGCGGTGATTGCGCGGTAAGAGGTAGGATCTCCGGAGTGGCGGAATTGGAGCATGTGATTTTCTATGATCGGACTGTTTGGTGTTAGCCAGCAATTGGAATTATCTTTTGAGAGCTTGTCGAGGCTGTATAATGATTGTTACATGATATCTATGACATATATTTCTCTGACAGATAGTTGGAGGTTTTCAGCTTTAAGCTTTCCCATTAAATACTGTGTTCATATGTGTGAATGTTTATGGTTTTAATGTGCGCATGCGATTGTTTTTATTTCCGCAATTAATGATCAATGGTAGAAGAGATTCTATATTGTGCATGAAATCAAATAGTGTGTGATCAGAGGATTATCGGATATAATATCATTTATATAAATTTATACATGGTATCAGAGCATTATTGATCATTGGAGCAATTGCAAAACATTGAAGCGGTTGAGTTTTGTGCTGCTGGAATTTGAATTTGTAGCAGTGTTTTATTGGTGTCGAAGTTGAGATGTCTTTCAACGGATTGCGATTGGAGTATGCCCTTGAGGGAAGCTTGAATTATATTGCATGGAAGGACAGGATGGAGGCGGTGCTGGATGACTATGGGTTGAAGGAGTTCATAGATGTAAAAATTCCAAAACCTGCTTCTAGCGATGCTACCGCACTTGACGCATGGAAAAAGAAGATAGAAAAATGTCGAAGGATTCTATTGGAAGGTGTGAAGGATCAAATAGTGTCCAACCTTCATGGTAAAGCTTCTCCATTCTTGATGTGGAAAGCCTTTACATATTTATTTCAAAGCAAGAGTGACCAAAGGAAGTTGGCGCTCAAGGATAAACTCAGGAACATAAAAATGGAGAAAGGCGACAGTATACCCAAGTACCTCATGAAGTGTTTCCAGTGTAGGGATGAGCTGGGAACTGTGGGGGTTATTGTAGATGATGAGGAATTAGTGAGCTTGGCTCCCCTTGGGCTTCTGAAGAGTTGGAATTCCTATCAGGACTCTGTCAATGGTCGGGAGAAATTGCCAGGATGGGAGCGACGTTGGTCGGATCTTGTGCAAGAGGAGATAAGGTGAAGTACCAGGGATGGATCTTCATCAAAGAACTCAGATGAAAAAAATTGCACTTTGGCTGCCAAAGCAAGGAAGGGTAAGAGCAAGAAGAATGCTTCTCAATCCGGTGTGAACGATAAGAAGCAGGACATGTCCAAGGTGAAGTGCTTTCACTGTCACCAACACGGACATTACGCCACTAATTGTCCACAGAAGAAGAAAAATAAGCAGGCTACTAGATCTGCAGCTGGAGAGGCCTTAGCCTCGCAGTTTGAGCTGGATTTTTCACTGATAGCATGCTTGGTCTCAAGTGTGATGGGTTCAGTGTGGTTTCTTGACAGTGGTGCGTATTTTCACATGACAGGAGACAAAGATTTGTTTACTGATCTGGATGAGAAAGATCTTGGAGTGCACATCAAGATGGGTGATGATGGTAGATACAGTGCGACCGGTATCGGTACCATTTCCTTTGAGAGGGATTCTGGTAAACCCTTCGTATTGAAGGAAGTGATGCATGTTCCAGGATTGAAGAATAATCTTATCTCTGTTGCTATGTTGGAAGACAAGGGATATGATGTTGTCTTTAGCGAGGGAATGGTTTTCCTGCGCAGTAAGGCAACTGGCGAAACCCGAAGGATATGGGTTCGAGTTAAGAACCTTTATCAGTTGCAGGTATATGGCTACGCAGCAATGGTAGGCAAGGCAGAAGGAGTGGTGAGCCGAGATGAGGGCGAGCTATGGCACATGAGATTGGGCCATATTCACTATGGTGCTTTGAAAATTTTGCGCAGTCAGATCAGTGCAAGGGATGTACTTTGGGAAAATTTGTGAAAGCCACCTTTCATGAGAAGGATAGTCACGCCACGACGATCCTTGAGAGAATTCACACAGATGTGTGTGGACATTTCTCAGTAGCTTCGACAGCAAAGCACAGGTACTATGTGATATTTGTTGATGATTTTTCTCGGAAGTGCCGGATCTTCTTCATGCAGAAGAAGAGCGAGACATACTCAAAGTTCTGTGAGTTCAAGGCACTGGTTGAGAGAGAATCAGGGAAGCAGGTGAAGGCTCTTAGGAGCGATAATGGTGGTGAATTCATCTATGGTGAATTCAAGGAATTTTGCAGCGTAGAAGGAGTTCGAAGAGATCTCATAGCGCCTCATAACACACAGCAGAATGGGGTCGCTGAGCGGAAGAACAGAATGATCGTGGGTGCTGCACGGGCGATGTTGCATGATCAGGGCCTTCCCATACACTTGTGGGATGAGGCATGCAATATTGCGGTTTATGTGCAAAACCATTGTCCTCACGGGATACTTGGCATGAGTACACCGAAGGAGGCATTTTCTGGTAAGAAGCCTGATATTTCTCATTTGAGGATTTTTGGTTCACCTATTTACATTCATGTGACTAAGGATGCTAGGAAGAAGCTGGAGCTGACTGTAGAGGTTGGGATATTTGTGGGGTACGCTGATACCCCCCACAACTATCGTGTGTATTTTCCAGATAGTCGCAAGATTGTTGTGCGACGGGATATCAAATTTCATGAGGAGAAATCCATGAAGTGTTCGCTTGAGAGGGAGCCACACTTGCATGCAGATGAGGAACTATTAGTTCCTAAGGATGAACCTCAGGATGTGGATCAGCCACAAGAGGAGGTTCATGGAGTGGAAGAGACCACTCATGCAGTGCCAACCATAAGAGGGCGAAAGCGCACTACAGAAGCTGAGCCACTGATTCAGGATGTAGAGAAGGTTGTAGGAGCACCTACACCACAGCGCAAATAGAGACAGTCACCTGACTGGTATACTGGATACATGGCTCTTATGAGCAAGTGTATCGTGACAGTGCCATCCTCTTTCAAGGAAGATATGGAGGACCCCGCATGGGTAGATGCCATGGTGGAAAATTATGATTCGATTATCAGAAACAGTGCATGGGAGATTGTCCCCAGACCGGAGGGGAAATCAGTGGTGGGTTAGAGATGGATCTACAAAGTGAAGTAGGAACCTAACGGGAGTGTGGAGAAGTACAAGGAAAGATTTGTTGCTCGAGGCTTTTCACAGATTGAGGGGATCGATTATGAGGAGACCTTTGCACCTGTCGCAAGGTATTCTTCCATACGGACGATTCTTGCTCTCTCAGCGCAGATGGGGTGGCACATTCATCGGATGGATGTGAAGACTGCGTTCCTCAACGGAGTCATTGAGGAGGAGGTGTACATAGAGCAGCCTGAAGGTTTCGAGATCTTCAGTAGCGAGTCGCATGTGTGCAGGCTCAAGAGAGCGCTGTATGGGTTGAAACAAGCACCTCATGCTTGGTACACACGGATAGACAGTTATTTTACCGGACTTGGATTCTCCAAGAGTGAGGCGGATCCGAACCTATACTAGATTGTGGTGGAGGTTAATTTGTTGACCATTGTACTTTATGTAGATGATTTGATTTTGACAGGTGATGAACTGTTGATACACTCATGCAAGGCTGATCTTGCAAAGGAGTTTGAGATGAAGGACTTGGGCCTCCTTCATTATTTCCTGGGATTGGAAATTTGGCAGTGTAGTGATGGACTATTTGTTTCTCAAGGCAAGTATGCCCAGGAGATACTGGAGAAGTTCAACATGCATGGCTGCAAGCCTGTTGATACTCCTCTTCCTGGTGGATGGAGGAAGGAGGATGCTACTTCAGCGGAGGTAGTGGATGCCACTGTTTATCGACAGTTGGTGGGGTCGCTTATGTATCTGGTCAATACACGACCCGACATGTGTTATGCTGTGAACCAACTTTCACAAGCTATGGTTAAGCCAACCAAGCTCTACTGGAAGGCAAGCAAGCATGTATTGAGATATCTCAAAGGCACATCGGGATATGGATCATGGTACAGACAGGAGGATGAGTTGAGGCGGCATGGCTTCACGGATCGGTATCATCATATCAGAGATTGTGTGCAGCGGAAGATCATGTTACTTTCATACATTCCCACAGAGGATCAGGATACGATATATTGTGAAGAGAAGCTCACGAGCAAATTTGAATACCACAAAGGTAGGATAGGGGTGGCGAGATAATCCTTATCTTGTTGAGGGTGTTGAAATTGAAGTTGCAACAAGATGATGAGTGTTAGTATGAATCTTTCATTCAAAAAAGACCACTTTAGCTACGCATAAAAAATAGCCCTAACATCAATTATGGCTGCCAATATCTTTAAATCTATAGTTAGTTGATCCAAATAAAGCTACACAAATCTAGATCTAAACATAAAAGACATTAAGCAGTGAAAATGAAATGTTGCTCCATGCATCCAATAGACAATACAAGAACAATGTACTTGAAAGAATTTTTATATTAAAGGGGCACCTGAGAGGAAAACAAGAAAAGTGTTTGATTCTCCTGATAGGATGGAGTTCTTAAGAAAGTCCTCGGCTTATTTTGAATCTAAAATTTCTCTCTCATGTTGGTGTAGAAAACCCAGACAAACATAGAACTCAAAGGGAGCTCACAAGGCAAAAATGGAGAATGTGACCAAGTATAGATCCAGAGTGATCTAATGCAATGAAAGGTGACTAATGAATGAGGAAAACCCTTCTATTTATAACAAAATATTAGAGCGATCTAGAACTTGGTGCATGAATAAAATATTATTAATCAAATTCTAGAACCACCCTTTACGAATATTTTATTATATTTGTTGGAGGGAAAAGGATTTTTGACTTGGGTCAATTCCTTTATTTATAAACAATAAATAAATTAATAATTTATTTATTATTTTAAGGAAATGGTGGGAATATAATTAAACAAATAATGATTTATTTAATTATTTATAAATACAGTCAAATTTAACTAGGAATATTATTTAAATAATGTTTAAATAACTTATTCCTAAGGGAAAATAATCAAATAAATAAGGATTATTTAATTAATTTCTTTGTTTTGGGTTAAATATGACCAGGAAATATAAACAAATATAGATTTGTTTATTATTTCCTTTTGGAGTTTCTTGTTTAGACCATAAACAACTTAATAAAGGTGTTTTACTAAGTTATTTCACATAGTGAAAGCAATTTTACTTAGGGTAAATTGGTCTTACATGGTGTACTTGGGTTCATCTAATGATAGTAGGTTAGATGACCAAAAAATGGTGTAACAGATTGCCCCCCAACGTACGAGTGTTAGGAGAAAATCGTATGACCGAAGTACGTTGTAAGAACTCAATCACTAGACATCAAGAGGGAAGTGAGAGAGAGAAATGTAAGGTAGTATAATGTGCTAAAGGACGAGACCCTGAGGAGACAAGACTTACAGGTGCAACAAGTCTCTAGTTTATGAAGTGGTACCTGTGCTAAAGGCGGTGGGGGAGGCATACCTATGCCCGCCGAGACAAAGTACAAAAGAATAGGATGTCCAGTAAACAAGGAATCGAACCATAAAGTACATGCTGGCATAAATACGAGCCAGAAAATAGAATGATGAATCCCACATTCATGTTGTGCTTGGAATAACAGTCAGGACTTATACAATAATATTTTAGTACATGAGATACAAATACAACCAAAATGACCCCTACACACGGGGAAGGGCTCACAAAATCTGACTGATACATGAAAATCGAAGAGGCGCTGCAAGCGGCTGAGGCCGATATCATCAAATGGAAGGAGCTGCATCAAGGGCTGAAATAAAGAAGTCATCCGGGCATGTGGGGGGCTACCTATAGGGCCACCCCCTCATGAGGCTTGAGACATCTCACACACACCCGGGATTCACCAATAGCGGCTGCTGCATCATTGGACCATCAAGTATACAGATCGCGATCATGCTGAAAGGAGCTCGAACCAAGGTACACCGCCCACTAGACCTGGCTTCTGGAGTAAATTAGCTGATGTCAACAGAATGAGGTCCGCCATAGGTGAGGCAATAAGGAATCCCCAACTAAGGCACGAGAGAAAATAGTAGAGCGACTAACAGACAGACACTAATGATGATGATGAAATGTGGGAAGATCCAAAGGGGACCATAAAAAACATGAGTACAAAATGGTGTCTCATGACGGAAATTGACACGAACAAGAATGAGTATGGAGGCAAAGCGGTGTCCCAAGGAAAAGTGTTGTAAGTGAGAAAATCCGATTTTGAGGAGAGGTGAAATAAGACTTCGTGGAAAACATGGGTCCTGGTGAACTAGCAAATTACGAAAACAAATAGATGCTGGCTATCTACAAGAAAATAAAACATGCATTTCAGATGGGAAATGCTAAGGGTAATATCTCTTAAGATAGAGTGCATTGCGAGGATTAGGAAGGGGGTGGCCTTCAAAGTCCTCTAAAAGATATGCCCCCTTACCAAGGTCTTTACTGATGATGTAAGGACCTAGCCATAATGAGTCAAACTTCCCATGACCGAGGGTATCGTGGGCCTGGTCATATACTAGAACAAGGTCACCTTCATGAAAGGTACGAGGGTGTACTTTTTGGTCATACTGAGCTTTGGTGCGCTTTTTGGCCACTTCAAGAGTTTGCAATGCAACACGACGGTCCTTAGAGGCACGCTCAATCATGATAAGTTGTTGTTCTAGAGGTTGGGTATCAGGGAGAAGTTCGACGGCCAAGTGAAGGGAACGAATTTCACACTCGATCGGTAAGACTGCCTCCTCGCCAAAGACAAGGTGGAAAGGAGTGAAACTGGTGGTGGTTTTAACAGAAGTACGATAAGCCCACAAAGCAGGGAAGAGCATAAGATGCCAATTGGTTTTGTGCTTATTCACCGTTCGTTGAAGCATGGTCTTAAGAATTTTGTTGACCGCTTCAACTTGGCCATTACCTTGGGGGTAATAGGAGGATGAATATTGGTGCTCAAAACCTAATAATGAGGATAGCTCATGCCAAATCTCATCTTCAAAATGTTGGCCATGGTCAAAGACCAATTGTTTTGGAACTCTGAATCGAGCAATGACGTGGTTAAAGAAAAATAGGGTTGCAGTTGTTGTCGTGTTATTGAATGTTGGCATAGATTTGGCCCATTTAGTTAAATAGTCAACTTCCACGATGATATATTTGTGGTTACCAGCAGATGGAGGTCGAAATTCCATAAAGTCGATGGCCCATTTACAGAAAGGACCAGCGATGATGACGGGATGGAGGGGAGTGGGAGGGGCTCGTGCCTTAGGGGTGAAATGTTGGCAATTGGAACAGTGTTTGACTACTTCAATGCAATCGCTGAAGAGAGAAGGCCAAAAATACCCAGCGCGCATGATTTTTTGGGCAGTGGCGAGGCCGAAGAGGTGCCTTCCACAATCGCCGCTATGACAGGCATTGAGGACATTCTCGGCTTCAGCATGTGTGAGGCAACGACGAAGGATAGTGTCTACTCCACGACGATAAAGGTCGTCACCGATCAAAAGGTAGCGAGGGGCTTGGTGTCGGATACGTTGTCGAGCATCACGATCAAGATGAAGGGCGAAATTTTGCGTTCACAAGTAAGTAAGGATGTCACCGTACCAAGGATCGTCGGTGGTGATGGCGAACAAATGTTCATCGGGAAAAGCATCATTAATTGGAATATATTGCGTCCCGGTAGGCAAATCAGAAATGAGTTCAGCGAGGACTAAACCTTTCTTACTTTTTGGGGTGACAAATTCAAGGTCGAATTCTTGGAGGATAACGACCCAACGAGCGTACTTTCCACTAAGGATGCGTCGAATCAATATGAAAGCCATGGGGTTGGAATCAGTCACAACCTTGGTGGAACACATGAGGATATAATGACGCAGTTTTTGGACCGAGAACACGACAGCCAGTGCTAATTATTCGTCATGTGAGTAGGACACAGGTGGACCGGTAAGGTTCTTACTGACATAATAGATGACATGTTTGATATCGTTATCATCCTCCTGAATAAGGACACCTGCAACCGAATAGGTGGAAGCGGAGATGCATAGGATGAAATCTTGGTCAAAGTCAGGAGGATGGATCAAGGGAGCAGATGTGAGAGCATGCTTGAGGGCATCAAAAGACTCTTGAGCGTAGGTATCCTAGAAAAATGGGGTGTGAGATCGAAGAATTCTAAGGAAGCCATGTGCAATAGTGGCATAGTCAGGAACAAATCGGCGAAGAAAATTAGCTTTACCTTAGAGACTTTGTAGCTGGCGTAAAGTACAAGGAATAGGAAGTTCAAGAATGGCTTGAACCTTCAAAGGGTCGAGAGTTATCCCATCTTTAGACACTATGAAGCCGAGGAGACGACCGGCGGGAACGCAAAAAACACATTTCAATGGGTTAAGGAAAATGTTATACTTGCGACATCGGAGGAAAATGGTACGTAGATCATGGAGGTGTTGCGCCCAATGTTTAGAATGCGTAGTAAGGTTGTCTAAATAGGCAAGGATAATATGAGCTAAGTCATGGAAACAATAATACATGGCTCTTTGAAAAGTGGCACCGACGTTTTTAAGGCCAAATGGCATGACTCGGTATGCGAAAGTGCCCCACGGACTAATGAACGCGGTTTTAAGTTGATCAGCATGACGGATAACGATTTGGTTGTATCCGAAGAAGCCATACATAAAGGATATAATCTCATGCCCCACACACTCATCAATGATTTGGTCAATAAATGGTGTGGGGAAGTTGTCTTTGGGACAGGCTTTGTTCAGATCACGAAAGTCAGTGCAAACACGGATGGTGCCTTGTTTTTTGAGGACGAGAACTGGGTTGGACACCCAAGTTGTGTATTCGATGGGATAAATGAAGCCAGCCTGCCTGAGCTTATCGATTTCAGCTTTGATGGCTTCACGTCTAGAGGGATGAATGGGTCTCAACTTTTGATAGACTAGAGTGGCGTCAGGCCATGTGTCGATATGGTGTTCGACAATGGCGGGATCGAGTCCGGGCATTTCTGAATAGGACCAGGTGAAAATATCACGAAATTATTTGAAGAGTTTAGTGTAGGCTTCAATTTCTTTCGGAGTGCATTGGGTGCCCATGGTGATATGTTCTTCGATTCTTGGTTTGACAGAAATGCCTATTTTGATGGTAGGAGAGATATTGGCCATATTGCCTTCTTCGAAAGTGTTTGGTGCAGGGATGGGGTTTTTAAACCAATCGACCTTATCGGGAATGAAGTCTTTAGATTTGATAGCATACTGGTCGTGGGATTGATGCGGAAGGAAGTATGCATGATGGTGCATATCATCCCATGGATAATCAGGTTTGGTCAAGGCTTCCATGATGTCTTCATCGGATTGGAAGATGGGAAGAATGGAGGGAATAGGATAACCTGATGAGGTAGAAATATGGGACTCCTGATTGTGAGGGGAAAGGCTCACATGCGCGACGTCATGTGGGGTGACAGAGGAGTAAGCAGATGAGTGGTTAGGTGAAACATCGGGGGTAGGTACTAAGGGGTCGATCGCCGGGAATCGCGGTGATGAGGAGAGGTAAGAAATAGTGGCTGAAGGTTCAGTCATTTCGATATCAGGATGGGAAATGTTAATTGGGGTAGACAGGTTTTCTAGTGCTAGTGAAGAAGGACTAGGGTCAAGTGTGGCTTTGCATTGGCGGTATGCGGCTAAAGAAGAACGATACTCATCAAGGCAGGGGCAAAGGTGGGTATAATGTCCATGGAAATCACATAAAGAACAAGGGTGATTGGTGCGCAAGTTTTTAAGTTTCGGGAGGGAATCAGCTATGGTGACATAGACCTCAGGGATATCGGATTCCGGGAATGGTTCATTGACTATGGTTTTGAGATGCGGTAATTCAAGACAGGTATGGGTGGCGTGACCGACAACATCACACAAAGCACACTGGATGGTATGTTTTGGAGGCCGAGGGGGGGCAGAGTTTGTTGGGGTAGCCTTGTCCTTTGATGCCCCCCTGCGAGGTTTGCTATTCTTACCCGAAGCGGTCGTAATAGGGGGTGGTTCCTGATGAGGTGACTGAGGTACTGTTGCAGCGGGATAAGTCATGGGGATCAGTTGAACTGGAGTCAAAGCAAGATATGGTTTGGGTTGACCAGGTAGGGTAGTGGCTGGAGGGTCAAGGTACCAGACGGGTATACCCAAGGTCAAGTTAGGGAGGGACAAGGTGGCCCAGATAGGGATGAAATAAAATCCGGGAGGGGGAGCGAGGAAAGGTATCTGACCAGCAGGGTAATGGCCAGGAGGAATGGTGCCAAGGGGGTTGATATCGGGTGGAATCAACCCAGGAGGGTAGAGAGGCATGTGGGGACTATTTGTAGAAGGAGATTCAGAAGGAAGAAGGCTGGCTAGCGGGGGCGAAGGGCTAGGAGCTGGTGGGGGTGGGTGAGGTTGAGGTTGCTGACTAGCCAAAGTGGGCTACTTAAGGTCGGCCCAAGATGATTGCATCATGCAAACGTTTGCCAAGCTAGGATCAGATACAGGAGGAGGGTCCATAAAGCCAAGAAAGGAGGAGTCTATATAGACGTCGAGGGAAACACTGGGCAAAGAATAAATGGTTGTCTTATTGGTGACAATAAAGATGGTGGACTCAGGGGAGGTCTGAGATTTTGGTTCATGATATGTCAAGTGGTCGATGGTGACAATCTTTCCATTATGAGGGAAAAACATCTTGCGGTGGACTGCAAAAGGGACGACAGACATGGCATAGGTGTAACTACACCCCAAAAGAATGTTATAGTCAAGAGGGGCGTCGATAAATTCAACGTCGACACAAACAGTCTTGCCCGCAAGGCTGATAGGACAGTTACGGAATAAGCCAATGGGCTGGGAGGCATGGCCATCCCACGCACGAAGGGTGATTGTGGAAGGGGCCAGCTCAGGAGATCCAAGTTGTTTCCAAACCGAAGCAGACATCACACAGGTAGATGCCCGCTCATCAGTAATACACCGAGCGATGTTGGCATTTCAGATTTTGACTGGGATTTGGAAAGCAACAGAAGCAGGAAGGGGGGGATGGTCTGATTGATGGGTATCTAAAACAATCAATTGGTCATCAACAAGATCTACAGCACCCACGGTAGATAATAGAGCCTTCTTTTGAGAAGGACACGACTGGAGGAGTTCCAGTGTTGAAATGGTAGCCGGAGATTGTGCCAGATCATCTACTATGCTATATGAATGGGTAGCCCGACCAGAGGCAGCATTTCGATGTAATGGGCCCTTAGGAGTCTTGGTATGAACCTCAACTTTGGGCGGAGGTATTTGCAAGGGACCATTGGGTGTCGACAGAGGCTCTGTAGGATCTGAAGATGGGGACTCGGGGACAGACGGAGCGGGAGGCGTGGAGTACTAACGAGATCGAGTTTGAAGGTTAAGGTCGAAGGTGAGAGCTTGGTCAGAGGCCATCATGAGGATCTCGTAATCAGAGGAACTAGAAGGGGAAGGTTGAGTGGTTATCGGGGCATGAGGTGGTTGAGTAGCCACGAATCCTTGTTGAGGGAAAGGATCAGTAAACACAGTGGGTTGAGAAGTAGCTATGTTGGGAGGGACAGTAGGGGAGGAATGTTGTCCCCGCACAGTGGCCTGAAACTCCCACAGCTGTCGCATCTGTGGTAATAGGGGAAAATCGTGAGTGTAATGACCATAAACACCACAACACGAACAAGGCTTATTGGTACGAAGAGGCCTGTCCGGCTTGGGCTAAGAGCCCTGTGGCTGGTTGGCAGTGTTAGAATCAATATTGGAAGGATTGGATCCACGATTACAAGAGGAAGATTTATTGTCTTTCCTCTTTCGTTGAGAAGGAAGAGAATTAGTCGTGCCCTACTACACAAATACTTGCCCTAGAGGGGGTAGTAAGTGCGGTTGCAGGGGTGGAGAAGGCAAGGGAGTGGGAGGTCCAAATGCTAGAGGAGCTAGGACACTAGGCTGTGGGTATGGATAAGGGTTAGGATGGGAAACATTGAGGTAAGCAGGAGTGTGGGCAAAAGGAGGAGGCATGTCGTATCCTGGATACATGCTACCTGGAGGGGGAAAAGTGTTGGAGGTGTTGGCCCCTCCTGGAGGGAAACCATAGCCCATAAAAGGTTGAGCAAAGGTATGTGAAAGATCTCCAACGATACCGTCGGCAGAGGGAGATGCCCCTGGGGCGTTAGGGCCACCGGGGTTGGGGAGGTCAGGAAGGACGGTATAAACATAACCAGATTGAGCATAGATAAGGTCATATTTCAAGGCTATTTGGAGGGCGGCTTCTTCGGTTTGGGGAAAGTGGGATGCGACATCTTTTCCAATGGGAGGTAAGAGAGAGCGAAGGAAACAGTCCATATAAACCTGATCTTCAAAGGGGGGAGCTCGACATAAGCTCCATCTTCTTTGCCATTCCTGGACATGAGAGGAAAGGCAAGTCGAAGAGGGTTGACGAAAAGAAGTCAAGATTTCTATACCAGTGTTGTATCGGAGAGGGAGCTGGAAATAAGATAAAAAGGCTTGGGAAATGGTCGCAAAGGTGGTATGGGAAGAGGTGGCCTGATCAACATACCATTTAGAAGCTTCGCCGGTAAGCGTGCGTTGGAACAATCTAAGACGGATGGAATCATCAGTAATGGAATTGGATGAACATCACATGTGGAAAGATCAGATATGGTTGGAGGGATCTTCACTAGCAAAGCCTTTGAACTTGGGAATGTCGGAGGGGAGCTTGGTTGGCATAGCAGGCCAACTGACATCGTGGCAAATAGGATCATTGATCAGCTGATTGAAGTCGGGGAGATTGAGACCAGCCATATAAGGGAGCAAAGGGACAGTCGAGGTAGGTCCCGTAGTGGTTCCAATGGAAACGGACCCAAGGGGAGGGTACTAAAGCCCTAAGGGGAAATATTCCCACTTCGTTGAGTGAAACAGATCAGAAAAAAGTCTAAACGGGTAGAGACGGAGGCTGGAAAACCCTGACAGAAGCTTAAGACAAACCCAGAAAAGCTGCTGGAAAATTGCAGAAAAAAGTGCATGTCGCAGGTTCCGACCTGTTTTCAATCCAGGTCGTAGTTTTGGGGCAGAAAAGTGTGCCCTCCAGTCCAGGTCGTAGTTTATGGGCCAATAAGTGTGACCTGCAGATCCGGGTCTCTCAGCGGCAGATTTCAGAAAAGGTTGTCGTCTCAGTTGCGGCTAATGTCTGTCACCTGCGCAATAGGGCCAGAAACACACAGAAGTTAAAAATTTTAATGTTTGAGGGTTTTAGGGGTGAAAAGCACCATAAAAATAGGAAAAACAGAAAACTGAAGATAAACCCTAGGGTCTGAAATAGCTGGATATGCAGGAATAGATAAAACGACAGTGGTCGCAAAAGAAAACCTGTGTGGAGTCGCCAATTGTTAGTATGAATATTTCGTCGTAAAAGACCACTTTAGCTACGCATAACAAATAGCCCTAACATCAATTATGGCTGCCAATATCTGCAGTTAGTTGATCCAAATAATGCTACACAAATCCAGATCTAAACATAAAAGACATTAAGCAGTAGAAATAAAATGTCACTCCATGCATCCAATAAACAAGACAAGAACAATGTATTTGAAAGAATTTTTTATCTTAAAAGGGGGCACCTAGGAGGAAACAATAAAGGTGTTTCCGATTCTCCTCAATGGGATGGGTTCTTGAAAGTCCTCAACATTTCAGATCTAAAATTTCTCTCTCCTGTTGGTGTAGAAAACCCAGACAAACGTAGAACTCAAAGGGAGCTCACAAGGAAAAAATGGAGAATGTGACCAAGTATAGATCTAGAGTGATCTAATGAAATGAAAGGTGACTAATGAATGGGGAAAACCCTTCTATTTATAACAAAATATTAGGGCGATCTAGAACTTGGTGCATGAATAAAATATTATTAATCAAATTCTAGAACCACCCTTTGGGAATATTTTATTATATTTGTTGGAGGGAAAAGGATTTTTGACTTGGGTCAATTCCTTTATTTATAAATAATAAATAAATAAATGATTTATTTATTATTTTAAGGAAATGGTGTAAATATAATTAAATAAATAATGATTTATTTAATTATTTATAAATGATTTAGTCAAATTTAACTAGGAATATTATTTAAATAAGGATTTAAATAACTTATTTCTAGGAAATAATCAAATAAATAAGGATTTATTTAATTGATTTCCTTGTTTTGGGTTAAATATGACCAGGAAATATAAACAAATATAGATTTGTTTATTATTTCCTTTTGGGGTTTCCTGTTTAGACCATAAACAACTTAATAAAGGTTTTTTACTAAGTTATTTCACATAGTGAAAGCAATTTTACTTAGGGTAAAATTGGTCTTACATGGTGTATGTGGGTTCATCTAATGATAATAGGTTAGATGACCAAAAAATGGTGTAACAATGAGCTTAGTGGAAAGAAGTCACTTTCACTAAGTGGGCTCGTAGGCTATTTTTGGCGCAAGTCTATTTTTAGACTATGTCTATTTTTAGACATGTCGATCATATTCTATGAGTTGCAGGATGCTATTTGTGGATGGTTGGTCAAGTTGGAAAAATAGATGGACTTCTATTTTTAGACATATTGGGCAAAATCTATTTTTAGATTGCTAGTCTAAAAATAGATATGTCGAATATTATTAGCTCTTAATAATATTTGGACTATAAACATTATCTTATTCTCTTGGAGCACTTCAGTTAAGTGCACAAATGTGGCACAGGAGATGATAGAAGGAATTACACTATTCCTGAGGGTAAAGTGGAGCTATTGCATGGATACTTCAGTTAGAACTCATGTGACAGAGTTTGGTGGAGTTATTGAGGTAGTTGGTGGAGTTGTGTTCAGTTTAACTGAGTTAAACATAGTTGAGCTAGTTGTATCTAGTCTAACTAATTGATACACTAGTGAGAGTGCTGTGAATTAATTATTAATTAATTCACTAATTATTAACTCATTAATCAACTAAATAATACATCAGTTAACTATAGTGCATGGGCAGTTTCAGTGGAGACCAGTGAAGAGGTAGGTGAAAGAGCAGTGTGACTATCAATTGTGACTATACTATTGCATGATTTGCAACACACAGTGGTTGGAGATGCCAATGAGGATTGCGTGAGCAAGGCTGGACCAATTCGAGTTCATTCAGATCCATTCTTCAGCAGTGATTGCGCAGTAGAGGCAGGCTATCAGGTGGAAAATATTGGAGCATGTGATTTTCTAGATCAGACCTGTTTAGTGTGTAGCAATTGGAGATTATACTGAGAGCTTGTGAGGAGCTTTGTATAATTATTGTTACATGATCTCTATGACATATAATATGCAGATAGTTGGGGTTTTTCAGCTTTAAGCTTTCCCATTAAATACTGTGTTCATATGTGTGAATGTTTATGGTTTTAATGTGCGCATGCGATTGTTTTTATTTCCGCAATTAATGATCAATGGTAGAAGATATTCTGTATTGTGCATGAAGTCAAATAGTGTGTGATCGGGAGAATCTCGGATATAACATATTAGTTATATAAATTTCTACAGAAATCTTCCCAAGATTTATAAGTTGCAGGTCTTATTCCCATTTTCTTGGTCAGAGAGCAGCTAAACTTTAGGTTTCTTAGTCATGGTTATGGTATACATAGGTTGTCTTAAATGAAATTCACCACAATTTCTTCTTCTTTGATCCTACAAGCCAATTTGGCTTGTTTTTCAGCCTCTTTATTGTTTCCTCTGATTATATGGTAGAAATTTACTTTGTCAAAGAGAGGGGTCATTCCTTATGCCCTCTTTATGACTTGATTAGGAATAGTTCTTTGAGTAGGGGTATTATAACTCATATTATTTATTATTATCATGGAATGTCCAATAATTTGGAGCTCCTTAATACCTTTTTTGATGGCTAGATTCATTCCAAGGAGTAACCCATAGGCCTCAGCTTGATTTTTTGTTCTCCTACGTAGTCTCCAAGCACAACTATATTTGATGTTTCCATCGAGATTTATGACAAGGCCTCCCCCTCCTACCACCCCAGGATTTCCTTTTGAAGTCCCATAAAATTGCAGAGTCCAGATCCCTGAAGTTCTTACCCACTCCTCCAATTCTTCAAAGGACAATCTAAGAATCCACAGAGCACAGGGCAGATAATATTTTATTCTGAGCTTCAGTTGAGGAGGATTGACCGAAGTGATCATCCAAGTTGATTCATTTTGATCTAAATAGGGGTTGTGCTCTATCCTATGCATCTCTATGCATTGTGTGGGGGATTTTAAGGTCCCCACATTGGTTGAAGCTCTGACCATACATAATATTTCCTTGTTCCTCATCAGCCATATTTGCCACCATATATACTTTGGGAGATTCATCCATATATTTTTAAAGGTTTATTTGGCCTGAAGGGAGCCTGAGTAAGATTTGGGCCAAGAATTGAAATACAAGAGGTTGTTTGTTGGCCATGTGAATCTTCTAAATAGGGGCCCCAGAGCTACCACCTAGAAATTATTTTTTATTTGGAACTGCAAAAAGAGGTGGTGTATGGATTCTTCAGCCTGCTCACACAGTCGGCACCTTGAGGGACCTATCTGGCTGAGTTTTTGGAGGTTTCCAACAATCAATATTTTTTTGTGAGCTAGGACCCAACAGAAAAAATTTACTTTGGGGATTGCATTGAGCTTCCACATTTGATTCAAGACAGAAGCTTTTAGAGGGACTTGAGCTTAGAAGAGAATGTGTTCATATCCTTTTTTGACTGAGTATTTTCCATTCATCTAGCTCCAATTTTCTTCTATAAATCAATCAATTGCGGAACGTCCTCTTAAGTTCTCGATAATTTTGTCCCTTTGATTGTTCAATTATTGAGAAATTTTCTCAATCTTCCATATCTTCCACCTTCCATTTTGATCCCACTCAGAGATTTGATCGATCTTGACTACTCCTCTTTTCCTCATCAGATCTTATAGACCTTGCAAATCATGGTCTAAGTCTAGGGGAGAAGGGCTAGAATAGAGTCTCTGAATATGTTTATTATGTCTCCTTTACCTGAGACTTTGTTGGGGTTTCCCTTTATTATGTGCGAAGTGGGCCCGTGTTGTAGCCGCTACAACACCACCCAAAATTTTGGGTATATTCAAAATTTTGGGTCCCCTTATGCTCGCTCAAGCATTAGGGTTTTGACCCGGCCTTTAGTTAGTGACACTCACATGACCTTTTCCCCGCCAAGCCTTGTTTCCACACCCACTGGTCTTGGTGTCTCATCAATACACTAAGACCTGGGGTTTGCTGCTTAAAAGAACACTAAGAGTTCCCTGTCAAATCCAAAGGTAGGTTTCCCCAGGTTGTCATGATATCGGCCTCAGCTGTACTCAACCTATTCGCAGCCCCTCATAAGCTTTCTCACCATCATGACCAGATGATTTTGCCGCAATCACACCATGTGTGGGGGTATCATCATTGCATGTACTTGAATGGAAGTTTTTTTGTGTTAAGTGTTTGACATACTTTCACTAGAAGCCCTTCACCATGGATCTTTAGGCATTCTATTTGGGCTCTTCATCGAGCTGGTGATCACTTGTTAATTATTTTAAATTGAGAGACATCATCCTCTAATGATAGCCATCTGAAATTAATAAACTCATTAAACTGCCAAGCCTTCAGATGGTTTCTCATTTTAAGCATTGTATGTCCAAGTTATATGCTTCAAAATACCTTGCTTTAGTTATTTATATAAATCCTTATATGTACCTCAAGTAGGAGGATAGTTTTTTCGACCTGATTATGAACTCGTTCGATAAGATCATGGCTCATGCTATCGTTTCGTCCTTCATAGGTCTTGTTTGGCTACGTGTTAAGGGAGCATAAATCATGGTAAAGTAATTTATTACAATGGCAATGGCTACCAAAACCCAAGCTATCAGAGATGGATCCCAAATAACGATATAAGGCATTAGAGCCACGACCCGCGTGAACGGAAAATCCAACAAAGGTCAGTTGGATAGCATGATATCCCACCTCTCATGTTGCATCTCATGAAGTGCATGTTGCCCAAGCATGCCATCGAGGCAAGTTCCTCATGCACGAGTGATATTTTTGTTTCTACGCGCAAACAAAGGGAAATTGGTCGAGGAGGCCATCAACAAGCGTTGAAAGGTGTAAAAAGTTCATTTAAGATCCATTCAATGCGGCACCATGAAGAAACTCAAAAAAACATATTAGCACACTCAAAGTAGTGTGGGTATTTTCTGTAAAGGCTATTCCAATCCAAAGAAATACCTAGGGATGAAAACAAGGAAGGAGGCGAAAGGCGTATCTCCGTTTTCGATTTGCTATCAAAGGTACATGTCAGAGAATTTGTTTCAGCTGCAACCAAGGTATAAAGTGGTAGAGTGACTAAACACACCCTCGACGTAGATAAAGGGCCATGCACGGTGGCCGACTCAGCCTAAACGGGGAATAACACTGTCAAATAACCAATGTCGATGAGGATGCCTTCCAGATGATGTCATGGGTACCATGTAGTAGCGATCGGTTTCAAACACGCAAGAGTCAATGACTTCATCCGGAAAGCACGTATGCACCTGCGTTCAGCTTGAAAAGTAGTTGTGTATGACTTGTTTCTCAAACTAACGCAAGCTAGTGGGGTGTGCAATCTAACACACGGCATTCGGTAACTATGTGCCTCTGGAAAAGGTCGAATCCTTCGCACCATAACACCAGCAAGCTGACCACGGTATCCTAAAATCACATCTTCTTTTCTGATTTCCCACTAACGCCACTGAGCAACAACAACATATGTCCAACGCGTCTTGGTAGCCGACAACCAGCCTGAGAATGGTGGGCGTGGAAGGATCAGAAAACTATCAGGTTCGTTATAGCTGCTCATCCAGAAGGCAGAGAAAATATGCACGCAAAGGGTAGCGCCATCCGCCTGATGGATGGAGGAACACCAGAAAATTGTCCGCATTGGTTATCAACTGGATTTGTCCCACTGTAATGCATGATCTCAAAGGGGAGTCACAAACCGACCTTTAGCCACAATTTAGAAAGCAAGAGGGAGGAATAGATGAGACCCACGACTTACTTTCACCATCTTGTAACAGAGCTGCATATGCGCCATTCGAAAACATCAGGTGCTATTTCCAAAGAAACTCACTTCATCGGCAATGTAGAAAATCTACATGTAGCAGAGAAGGTTACACAGAGCGCACTTGATGATCCCCAGTGGCACCCAGAAAATGCAACCTCCAGAACTCTTGTTTCGTAGACAGTGTGAGCCTTGCACAACACGATAATCGCAGTTGAATAAAAGCCAGGGATATGTATGACAACCCTGAGCATGACTGCTCTATCTTCATGAAATGTTGTGCATCTGGTTGCCCACAGATTCATTGCGACCATGTGATCTCCATGATGCATGACCGGTCGCAGGGTCGCATCACCGCCTAGCAATAGAACTCACACAATATGCCACTGTGTGACCTTTATTTTGCCAGTCTTAGTGGAATGCGGTCTCTCCTCCAATGACACCTATGCGACCTCCATGAGCTGCGACTAGTCGTAGGGTTGCATAACATCCAAGCGGCAGACCTCGCAACCTCACAAACTATGCGACCTCTATGAGCTGCGACCAGTCGCAGGGTCGCATCACAACCAAGCAACGAAATTTGCGACCTCATGAATCATGTGACTTGGTGACCTCTCCCTTGCACTTTGTGAAACACGACCTCACCTTGAATACAATTGTGCGACCTACATAGAGCACACTCCATCCTGTAGCCTCCGCCAGGGCTCTACTCAAACATTTCAACGAAAGATGATTATGCCAACAATGTAAAAAAAAACCATGTTATGGACAAGCACCTTGGCATATGAACCATGAGGGGGTGCTAAAAAAAGGGTATATGAGATTGTGTGGAAAGGAACATATCACATTTAAAGGAATTCTCATAACATATAAATTACAAAGTATATGAAAGAGGGAAACAAATGCGATAAGATTTCCATTGCCAATGATAAAGAGAAACTAGGCTAAAGCAATCACGATACCTGTAGCTTATGATTATTATGTGTGATATTTTATATTCAATCCCATTTAGGCATGCTTATATTGATTCCCTATGTACAGTTTCGTGTATTTGTAGGATTGAAGTGATGGATGGAAACAAGGCAAAGCCCATGGGTGGTGACTGTAGCAAGGTAACTAGGAAGATATAATCTGGAACAACTGCATGCTTATAGCAGCACTACTACATAGAAGGTAGAAGGGTGCATGGGAAAATCTAGGGTCTTCTTCGACACGCGAGGTAGATCCTACAAAGCTTGAAGAAGCTCACTGACACATTTGCCGCCGGTCCATTCATGCAGGACTAGTACTAGGGAATGGCCCTAGGTCGCAGATGACCTTAGGTTGCAGGTCTCATATAACCCTGGGTCGCAGGTCGTAAATGGCCCAAGTCGCAAGCCAGCCCAACAGTCGGGGAGGCCAAGAGTCAAGGGCAACTCAAAGGACATCTCAACCTATATATGCAACTTTGGGAAGTGCTAAAAGGAATTTTAGCTTGGCAATGGAAGCCAGTATGATAGAGGAATTGTTGCTTGAGATCTAAAGGCACTCAGCTCTTTGTATCAAGTAAAGAGAGAGGTAGTGAGGCTAGGGTTTTTGTATCATGCATTGAGATGAATAGCCCATGTTCCACTATTGGGTTTTGACGAGTTGTAAACATGTATTTGATGTTGCAGCAGCATAAATAATATATTCTCTTTCCAACACTGATGCACGTGCTTGTTTGTGGTGATAGTACTAGTTGTCTAATATTTCACTATGTTGTGCAGATGCTTTCATGCATGCAATTGATTATGAGCTAATTCATAGTAGTTGAATGTACGTTTGCTCTTGAATCGGTGATTATTTTTTCCTTGCCACGTCGGTGATCTATTGTGAACTACTTTGCAGTTAATTTCTGGCGTGTTTTCTTTCATGTATGTTTGACTGGTTTTTCGTCTCACTGATCCCAGTCTCGGCATACCCCATTTTTATTTTTCTGCTTATACTTGCTTGTATCTTTGTTTATGGTCCATTAATCTTGGGTTGATTTTGCTTCACTGTTTGGTCATTTCATCTTTGCCTCTGCTCTATCATCTTCTCATCAGACAATCAAGAGTGGAAACACTTATGGTGGCAGCCGGGCCCACATACTGGATGGGGTCCTATCCCAAACGGTGTGAGGCCTAATTGGGACCTTTCACGAGGGAGACCCCCTTGTTGTCGGCAGTACAACTTTTCCCGTCAACAAAATTGGTGCTAGAAGGAGGGCCAGATGACAAGCTGAGCTCTTAGAGCATGAAGTTAGTTTCATATCAGTAATGGCTCATCCCCAAATCATTTTGTCAAGATTTTTACCGGATTTATCTGGTTCTCAATGCTTAATCCCCGATGAACCTATGTATCACTTGTCGCGGTTAAAATTCGATGGTGAGAACGAACTTTCCATAACCGAGCACCTTTCGGATTTCTGTGAGTTTTGTGAGTGTTATGAAATTGACAATGAGGTGTTGGCTTGTGTGCTTTTCTCCCTCACTCTCGAAGGTCGCATTAAGCAATGGTGCCACACATTTTTGGTAGCTTCCATCCATTCGTTCAAGCAGCTTGTCAGTGAATTACAAGATTTTCACAGGTATGATTTTCAAAATATATTAATACGGTTAAATGAGATCAGAACGGAACCTCAAGAATCTCTAGAGGAGTTTTATATTAGATTTTTTCATCTTTTTTTTGAGTTCCCTGAAAGGGATGTCGATTAGGCATATTTAATTGAACAATTTAGACAGGTTGTTTTCGTTTCCCTAGAACAATTTCAATCAAAAACCAAGCCTGATCCTCATGTTTGTTATGATGATCCTCAAGTTGCCAGTTGTTCAGACTTTGTCCCTAATGTTTCCTTTTCTATCTCCCTGAGTCCAGAACACATTCAAGCCTCCCAGAAGAATATTACTATTCCTCCTCTTGAATTGTCATGTAATGGAGTTGTGGTCGCAAAAGTTCTGAGTGATGATAGACGTATACAAGAAAATAAAACCTGTTGTACCACCTCTGAATCTTTCACGCACCCTGTCAAACAAGATCTTGAAAACCATATTGGCCCAACATCTCACCCTGTTAATGAAACCCATCTCGAGTCCAATGAATTCTTACCTAGGCACAGTCCTAAATCTCATTCACATACTGATAATAAATTGAGTCTTGGCCCAGATAAAGTTGATTTCCCTTCAAAATCATTGGACTATGATGGGCATGCAGGATCATTGGCCTCTCTCGATGACACTGATGTGCGAGATAAAGGTCCTTGTATGGTGCATGCCCCCGCCTCCGAATCATTTCATCCATTATTCCCTGATTCATTTCTTGAGCCTGCCACGCCAATAATTTCTTCAAGCCTTTCGAAATCATCTTGTACTGGTGTTGGAAACAATCATGAGCACGCGGGTGGTGTTTCAAAATTGCATTACAAAATTGATGGATCTCTTATGTCTGATCTTTTTCATCCGCAATCTTTAAACAACCAAAAGATTGACTGGCTGTCTCAACAACCTCAAGAGGTTTCTTTTATTGATTCATCCCAATTGTTAACCCAAGAGGATTCTAATATACCGGATGCCCAACCTAGTCAAATTGGTGGCTCCAATGATCGTTACTTATTCGAAAATATATTCAATCACGCCTCTGAGGATTGTCATTCTTATCTACATGTTGACCATATGAAGCCACCAAAATTTGATGATCCGCTTTGTGATGATTCAAGGACCCATTAGGAAATTGAAGCAATTTAGCTTCTGCTAGTTGTTACCTCAAGTTCTTACGATCATGATGAAACCCTTAAAGCAAGCCAAACTAGGGTTTCTCGGATTAGGGTTTCTGAAATGATGGTTCCCATGTATCACACTCCTCTCAACATAACCGCATCAGATGTTAGCTCATCTGGGCATACCTTCCATTTGAGTGATATTTCCCTGAACACAAATTTCTATTCCCTAACAGCTGGTATGCAACAACTGATATACCCTAATTTATTCACTGGAAGGAAAACACCGGCCATTGTCTCTAATATTTTTGGTTGTTTCCCAGCTAGTACCAGTTGCACTTAGGCACAAGCTTGTGATGTTTGGAAAACCTCTCTACTGCCTGAAAATCTTCCGATCAATTCACCCCATCCTGGGAAATCTAAAGAATCTGATACATTGAATTGTCAATCGGTCAGTGAGCAAACATTTGGCCAAATTGATAATAAGCCCACTGACATTTTTCCAATCACCACGATTAATGGTCACATCCATTCGCTAGTTAGTCTCACCAGACCATCAAAGTTTGGAAGCCCCCTGCTTGAAGGTCCGGAGTTTTTCCAAGATGGTGAGGAATTTCTGCCTCCACTGAAGGTTGCTTCGGATCCTCACATCCTCGAAAAAACCTAGGGGCAACTCTGAACGAGGGCTTTCAAAATTAGGGTTTTCGCACTTGGGTTTGCGAGAACCTAAAATTCGCCTGGAAGATGCTTATTTTTTTCATTCCATCAAATTGATCATCCTCAACATCATGGTGAGATTCCCAGCTAGTTTGACGGATCCTATCCGATGAATATACCTACAAATAGGCTATTTCCTACCCTTCTTCTGTCGGACCTAGCATGGTGTGTGGATGGATGTGTGTCACTTATAAATGATTTCAGGTTTCAGGTATGTATTTCTATGTATCAGGATGAAAGTGAAATTAAAATCGAACCATCCATTATGGCACGTTCTCAGGTAAGTAGCCATGACCTTCTGGTTGTCGCACATGCTTTTTAGGTAATTCTTGTTGTCGGTGGACAATTTTGTATGCTGGATCTGATTGCAAACATTGTTGTTCTTGCAGGGCGGGAACTAATGCGGTGGTTGCACTGGAAAGCTGATTTCACATAACCTGACCACCTCTTCGGTTAAACTAGGGTTTTAGGTTTAGGCTAGCTAGGATCTGTTAATAAAATTTTGTTAGTCAAGTTTTTAATTAGGTTTACTTGCTAAGGTTTTTCTTTATGGTTTAAAATTATGCTTGCTGTATTTTCTTGTTGTCATTAGTTTATGAATTATAATTGTCCACTTATGTTGCACTCATTTTTCTTGCGGTTTTCTTATTGCTGCATACTATTCAAATAATCACTGCATGTGCTTTTCCTTATTTCTTCACCTGCATCTAGTTGATATTTCTCTCACATGGCATTGCATTGCATCATAAGCCTCGTTTGTTGCATCGCGTTGTATGCCTTTTTCCTCACATCATTTGCACTCATTGTTGAGATAGCTATGAAAGTTTCCATACACTGCATACCATTGCATGAGCCCTCATTGAACCTGGGGTCTTGAAACCCTCAGTGCCCAGACTAGCTTTCTTACTCCCCCTTGCACGGGTTTAAAGCCAGATGGATTTCTCTTACCTCTTTGCACGCATCGAAATCCTGATGATCTTCTTACTTGTTTTTCCCTGGATGCTAAAGCCCGAACTCCATTGTTTGCGTGAGGTTGCGGAGGTTACCTCAAGAGGAAGCTTCTCTTAGAACAGGTCATCAAAGGCACGTTATCAAAATCATGCCTATGAGTTTAAATTAATTAGCCAGTGAGATGCGAGTTGGTCGCTTGTGGGGCACCCTAACGAGTTTGAACGGCCTATACCCGTAACCTGAGCCTCGTGCCCAACATAGTCTCGAACATCTTAATGATCTGTTTTGCACGTTTTTCCTATGGGTGATAGATGGGATGTGAAGGCTTGGCATGAGGGTAAACCCAAATCAGAATATCTTTCAGTTATTCCAAACAAGAAACAACCTCTCTTGCTCGTAAAATAAGTCGGCATCCCTCATTCACCCATGAAAAATAAGTGCTACAAGCACATGAAACAAATAAGGGTAAAGGATCGAGAAAGGCTTCCTGCGCAGAGAGGTAATGCAATGAATCTGCTGGGGTACTGACCAGGCTTGCTGGCAGCAAAGCAACATTTGTGATTTCTTGAAGTGACTCCACCGAGGTACTGTCTAGGCTTGATGGCAGCGGAGCAACACCGTAAACGTATTTTAAAATTCTGAATATAATAAGCATGCTTCCTTGCTCTCTACATCACCGTCAAACTACCGACATGCGTGAACTTATGCTTGGGCATTCTCTGATTAACAAGACCTAGCTGAGGCACAAGGATTGGGCATATTTGAAAAGGTCAAAGTAATACAAAGGGTACCCACATAACTTGTTCAATATTCCCTTACAGCACTATCTGGACTCAAACTATTGTTGGGACGTTGACAGAGATGCTAGATTCTACCAGTGGTTCACCATTTGTTGTAGCCGCTACAACACCACCTAAAATTTTGGGTATAT
Organism: Pinus albicaulis; assembly: GCA_034641835.2. Classification (NCBI taxonomy): domain Eukaryota; kingdom Viridiplantae; phylum Streptophyta; class Pinopsida; order Pinales; family Pinaceae; genus Pinus; species Pinus albicaulis. The sequence continues at coordinate 528,818,139 of CM076572.1, forward strand.
TCAAAATTTCGGGTCCCCTTATGCTCGCTGAACCATTAGGGTTTTGACCCGGCCTTTAGTCAATGACACTCCCATGACCTTTTCCCTGCCAAGCCTTGCTTCCGCACCCACTGGTCTTGGTGTCTCATCAATACACTAAGACCTGGGTTTTGCTGCTTAAAATAACACTAAGAGTTTCCCGTCAATTCTAGAGGTAGGTTTCCCTAGGTTGTCATGATATCGACCTCAGCTGTACTCAACCTATTCCCAGCCAGTCATAAGCTTCCTCACCATCATGACCAGATTCTTTTTCCGCAATCACGCCATGTGCGGGGGTATCATCATTGCATGTACTTGAATGGAAGTTTTTCTGTGTTAAGTGCTTGACATACTTTCACTAGAAACCCTTCACCATGGATTTTTAGGCATTCTATTTGGGCTCTTCATCGAGCTGGTGGTCACTTGTTAATTATTTTAAATTGAGAGACATCATCCTCTAATGATAGCCATATGAAACTAATAAACTCGTTAAACTTCCAAGCCTTCAGCTGGTTTCTCATTTTAAGCATTGTATGTCCAAGTGATATGCTTCAAAATACCTTGCTTTTGTTATTTATATAAATCCTTATATGTACCTCAAGTAGGAGGATAGCTTTTTCGACCTGATTATGAACTCATTCGATAAAATCATGGCTCATGCTATCATTTCGTCCTTCGCAGGTCTTGTTTGGCTACATGTTAAGGGAGCATAAATCATGGTAAAGGAATTTATTACGATGGCAATGGCTACCAAAACCCAAGCTATCAGAGATGGCTCCCAAATAACGATATAAGGCATCAAAGCCACGACCCGCGTGAATGGAAAATCCAACAAAGGTGAGCTGTATAGCGCGAGATCCCACCTCTCATGCCGCATCACATGAAGCACATGTTTCCCAAGCATGCCATCGAGGAAAGTTCCTCATGCACAAGTGATATTTTTGTTACTACGGGCAAACAAAGGGAAATTGGTCGAGGAGGCCATCAACAAGCGTTGAAAGGTGTAACAAGTTCATTTAAGATCCATTCAATGTGGCACCATGAAGAAACTCAGAAAAACATATTAGCGCACTCAAAGCAGTGTGGGTATTTTCCATAAAGGCTAGTCCACTCCAAATAAATAAATAGGGATGAAAATGAGGGAGGCAAAAGGCGTATCTCCGTTTTCGATTTTCCATCAAAGTTACATGTCAGAGAATTTGTTTTAGCTATAACTAAGGTATAAACTGGTTGAGTGGCTAAACACACCCTCTACGCAGAAAAAGGGCCACGCACGGTGGTCGACTCATCCTAAATAGGGAAGAATGCTGTCAAATAACCAATGCCGATGAGGATGCCTTCCGGATGATGTCATGGGTACTGTGTAGCAGCGATTGGTTTCAAATGCGCAGGAGTCAATGACTTCATCCGGAAAGCATGTATGCACCTGCGTTCAGCATGAAAAGCAGTTGTGTATGACTTGTTTCTCAAACTAACACAGGCTGGTGGGGTGTGCATGCTAACACACGGCGTTTGGGTAACTATGTGCCTCTGGAAAAGGTTGAAACCTTCACACCATAACACCAGTAGGCCGACCACGGTATCCTAAAATCGCATCTTCTTTTCTGATTTCCGACTAATGCTACTGTGAAACAACGACATATGTTTGACGCGTCTCGGCATCCGACAACCAGCTTGAGAATGGTGGGCGTGGAAGGATCATAAAACTATCAAGTTCGTCCACTCATCCACAAGGCGGAGAAAATATGCGCACAAAGGGTAGCACCAGCCACCTGATGGATGGAGGAACACCAGAAAATCACCCGCATTGGTTATCAACTGGATTTGTCCCACTGTAATGCGTGATCTCAAAGGGGAGTCACAAACCTACCTTCAGCCACCATCTAGAAAGCAGGAGGGAGAAATAGATGAGACCCATGGCTTACTTTCACCATTATGTAACAAAGCTGCATATGCTCCATTCGAAAGCATCAGGTGGTATTTCCAAAGAAACGCACTTCATCGGCAATGTAGACAATCTACATGTAGCAGAGAAGGTTACACAAAGTGCACTTGATGATCCCCAATTGCACCCAGAAAATGCAACCTTCGAAACTCTTGTTTCATAGGTAGCGTGAGCCCTGTACAAAACAAGAATCGCAGGTGAATAAAAGCCAGGGATATGTATGACAGCCCCAAGCATGATCACTCGATCTTCATGAAAGGTTGCGCATTTGGTTGCACAAAAAGTCACTGCGACCACGTGACCTCCATGATGCGCGACCGGTCACAGGGTGGCATCACCGCCTAGCAGTAGAACTCACAAAATATGCGACTGTGCAACCTTTCTTTTGCCAGTCTTAGTGGAATGTGATCTCTCCTCCAATGACACCTATGCAACCTCCATGGGCTATGACCAGTCGCAAGGTCACATAACATCCAAGCGGCGGACCTCGCAACCTCACAAAGTATGTGACCTCTATGAGATGCGACTAGTCGCAGGGTCGCATCACAACCAAGCAATGGACTTCACGACCTCATGAATTATGCAAATTGGAGACCTATCCCTTGCGGGTTGTGAAACACGACCTCACCTCGAATACAATTTTGCACCTTCATAGAGCACACTCCATCTTATAGACTCCGCAAGGGCTCCGCTCCGGGCCCACATACCGGATGGGGATCCTATCCCAAACGGTGTGGGGTCTAATTGGGACCTTTCACCAGGGAGACACCCTTGTTGTCGGCAGTACAATTTTGCCTGTCAACACCCCGATAAGAGCCCCGATGGGGGATCCCATCACTTTCCCTACTCTACCATATCGGGTAGCATGCTGGGAAAACTTGATTCCACCATAGATTTGGAGAAATTATTATGTTCTAGTAGATCTTGGCTCCCAAAGAAGCATTAGCCATCTCGGGTTATCTGATCCCATGTCTATCATGATGTTTAGGGGATATAACCATTTTCTAGTTAACCAAGTGGTATCTCTTGGTATTGGCCTTACTCCCTTCCCACAAAAATTTCCTTATGAACATCCCTAGTTGATGTAAGACATATTTTGGGGCTTGCAGTGTCAAGAAATGATATAGGGGCATGGTCGATAGGACATAATTCACTAGGATAATCCTATCTACGGTGTTGAGCCATATCCCACCCCAGTTCACTATTTTCTCTTTTATTTTGTCTATAATTTTTTCCAGGGGAGGGGGTATCCTCTTCTTAACGAAATTGGAATTCCTAGGTAGCTGAAGTCCTTCCAATCTCTTGCTACTTCAAACTCAAGGATCACTTATATTTTCCTTTCTCTCTGACTTGAGATGTTCCAGTTGTAAATGTGGCTCTTACTATCATTATTAGCCCCCCCCACCTCGAGTCTTTGAGAAATCTATCCAGATTTATTTTGAATCTTCTATCTATCACTGAGGAAGCTCCCCCCAAGAAGATGGTATCATCTGCAAATTGGCCATGGTTTATGCTTGTTATACCTTCCTTGTATCTGATGCTTGGGATATTCATTAATATTCTTTCCTGCTCTAATTTACAACTCAAGGCCTCAACCATTATGATGTATAAGAATGGGGAGAGGGGGCACCCTTGTCAGACCCCCCTGGAGGCATTAAAGAAGTCATCAAATCTACCATTGACTAGAGGAGAAATACGAGAGGATATACATAGTTTTATCCATCTTATGAAATTTTCCTCCATTCCCATTTTCTTGAGGATTTTCCAAAGGAACTCATGCTTTACCCTATCAAAGGCATTGCCCATATCCAACTTAATAATCATGCCTTCATCCCATCTACACCACCTTGAGTCTATAGGCTCTTGTATGAGGATAATGTTGTCAATGATTTTCCTGCCTGGCACAAACCCCCCCTGGTTTTCGGAGATCAAGAGAGGCAGCAAGGGCTTGAGTCTAAGAGCCAAGATTTTTGAGAATATTTTTTAGGTGAAATTACAAAGGGTAATAGGCCTGAATATTGAAATGGAGGAGGGTTGGTATATTTTGGGATTAAGGCTAGGAAAGAGGAATTGATGCCCCCTCCCATCACATAATTCTTAAAGGAATAACCTGCCATTCTGCACAATTATTTATGGATCACACCACAGAAAGAGTGGTAGAAGCAAGCAGTGAACCCATCAGACCCAAAGGCTTTGTCCGGGGAGAAGAAGAAAATCACTCTCTTAATTTCCTCTTTCGTGGGGCGGAGAGTAAGATGTATATTCATATCCCTTGTAATAACTTTGGGAATAAGGTATAGGAATAATTCCTCATCCTCTACCTCCCCCTTGCCACCCCCCGCCTGAATAAATATTCCCAAAATGCTCAACCACAACCCTCTTAATCTCCTCAAAGTTCGTAATGATTTTCCCTCCATGGATTATTTGAGATATATTGTTTTTTTACTCTCTAAATTTATCTTGTTTATGGAAAATTTTGGTGTTTCTATCACCTTCCCTCAACCAATTATTCCTTGACCTAAGCCTCTAATATTCGTCCTCTTTTCTGAGGTTCGAGTGAAGGGATTTGAAAGTCTCTACTTCTTCAGGAAGTCTGAGACACAAACCTTTTCCTTTTCCATATTTCCTTGTATTTTTTTCAACTTTTCTTCTATGATTTTAATGTCTCCCATTCTCCCAGAGTCGATTCCTTTAGCCCATTTTTTATATCCCTTTTTAGTCTCTGGATTTTCTTTTCCCAAATGGTGATCAGGCTGCCCTCCACCCACTCCGCCCAAGGGAGGAAAACCAAATCCAGGAATTCTTAGGACTCAAGCCACATATGAGAGAATCTAAACGGGATTGGGCCGAGGTCTTGTGGAAAGGTCAGTTGGAGACTTACCGGATGGTGGTCAGAGCACGCCCATGGGAGAATTGAGGACTCAAGGTAGACATTGAAGGTTAGAAGTTTATCTGAGACACGAAATATGCCAATTCTAGCTGCAATATGCCCCAACCTAACCCTCTTTTTTTTCTAAGTGTATATTAACTTATTTGGTTTAACATCAGATAGATTTAGAGAAATTATTAAGTCTTCCATGTTTTCCTAGAAAGCATCTCGGATGATAGTACCACCCCTCTTTTCATTGCGACTAATGGTAGTATTGTAATCCCCCCAGGATACAATTTTCACCATACTTAGAGTCTTTGAGCTCCATCAGGGATTTCTAGCAGTCTTGTTTCTCACACAAGTGCATGGGCATGTATACATTTATGATAGTGAAAGCTTTCTTAAGATAAATATTAGAAAAGGAGGTTGCTATCCAATGAGTAGATTTTATGGAGCTTACCAGATTGAATTTCGTTGGGTTCCACAGTGTACAGAGACCTCCTGAAGCTCCTCATGAACTTACTATCTCCTAATTATTTTGTCTCCAAATCTTGTTATGGGATGAGTTTAGATTCTTCTCATCCATGTTTGTCTCTTGAATAAGTGTAATGACTGTATTTTCTTTTTTGATTAGGGATTTAACTTCCCTTAATATTTTTTCTACTCCAAGGCCCCTACAATTCCAAGAGATTATATTTGTTAATCACTTTTTTGGGTTACCTTCCCCCTTGCTAGGGCCGATGTTGTTTCCTTTTTTCCCTTTTCCTCCTTTGTTCCCAACTACCGCTAGGTGATGAGGGATAGTGTGTTGGAACCCAAGTTCCATGTCTTTTTCTATTTGCTCTTTCCTGATTTCCTTGTTTGTCTTTCTCCTTGGTATTTTTCCTTTCCCACCTACCTTCTTTGTCCTATTATTTTGCAGGAGATCTTCCACAGAGCAGGGATGTATTGAGGTACCCAAGCCTTCTTTTGATGATTGGAAGCCTTCCTCACCCTCTTCCTCGAAAGAGGACTCTTCATAAATACTAGACGAATCTGGGCCTGAGCTCGTTGGTTTTAGACTTTTGGAGGGTTGAGCCTCAAGGCTTGTCAAGGCTCCAAGGGACTTATCAGAGGTCGACCCAAACGGAAGAGCAGCACTGACCGATTTGTGAGGTTCCTCGAGAGAATCAGGAGCAATTCCCAACACTTCAAAGGGGTTGTCTCAATCCATACCCAAAGCCATAGTCGACCCTGTCCCCGAGGGGAGGGGAGGGACCCCCCACCTCGAGGGGATGAAGGGGTCTTAATCGGGCCCGACTATTGTGGTTGTTGATATTTTTTTCTTCTCTTAACCTGATGCCATTTTTCATTCAGTTCTTCTCCAGGATACACTGATGCCTCTTGCGATTTGGGGAAATTTTTGGCAAAGCATCTATACTCATGACACAAGTTGAGCTTGAAAGGAAACTAGTCATAGTTCACTTCCTACACATGTGTCCAACAAATCATGCAAAGGGAGACAACTTCTAGGAGGCCCTTTTCAAGATAAACCTCCACACAAATCCTAGCATAGGAAAAGAGGCCATCCTTGGGCTATGATAAGTCAATGTACTTACCTAGGGAGTTTCCAATCATCTTAAAGGTTGCATCATTCCAACAGTGGAGGGGTAGATAAGGGAGTTTCAACCAGACCAGGCCCTAGGAGGGGACATTGCACTCCAGGTTGAAAATTAGGCTCTAACGATCCAGATACAACCCTTAGTCACCCATGAAATAAGGACCACTACGAAAGACCAGGTCCCGAACAAGCTTGTTCTCAAAGTAAAAATTAACGAAGCCCTTCCCGTAGATGGAGGATATGACCTCTCCTTTGATGAGGGGCTTTTAGTTCTTCTCCACCCAATATTTAATCATGTGGGGGGGAGGCCAAAGGCTCATGAATTGAGCTATCAATCCTCTGTCTGCATGCTGAAGAGCGTGGGAGAGAGCCTGGGGAGCACATATCTGGATCTTTGAGATTTCCTCAACACACTTAACAAATTTGGACGAGCCCTATTTATAGAAACGTAGAGCATCTACCACCAATGGGTTAAACACTATAATATCCACATGAAAAGGCTCCTACGGGGTTAGCGTAGCCATGGGAATCACCAGCCCGACCCGAGCAAGGCGTCAGTGACACCAGGCACTCGCGCAACTCGCTGACTCTTGACAAAACCAATACATAGGGGAGATAGAATAACATGCTCAGGGCCAGAGCAGAAGACGCTAGAGGGGCAGGCACTTCAAGCCCAACGAGTGCGGCGTCGGTGGTTAGACGTAGGAGAACAATTGTCGGCAAAGGGAATCCCTGAGATGCAAAGGCCTTGCAACAGAACGCTAGGTCGAGTTTCACCTTAACCTTGAAGACACATTTCCTATCCTTTTTCTTTACCAATAACAGTGAAATCCTTGGAATTTCAATTAATCAAACACAAGCTCTCCTCCTCCCTACTCTCTGCAAAATTGTTATGTCGCATATTAACACATGCCATAATAAATTCATATATATATATAATTTAAATGCAATGCAATATTTTTTATTTTTTAATTTAAATGCACACATGTAATTAAGTATATGCCATCATGTCTTGATCCAAAATATATATATATATATATATATATATATATATAATATAAAACCATTATATATAGATAATTATAAACCAATATATATAATCTCATCATAATTATATATATGCTTCATTTATATCTACACGTTTCTTTTATATATTAAAAATAAAACGTATAACGTGTATATATACATTACGAAATAACCTACTTTGAGCGAATTGGAATTGAAACTGTCTTCTATCATAGATATACATGCTAACACAAGTTTCGGAAATGTAGTGCTTTTTTAAAATATCATTATTTATGTATTAACAACTTGCAACGAAAGAATCTGCTTCAATATATTGTCGACTTGTTTCTCTTGTGGAAACTCAAGCTACCCATCGGAGATTAAATTGCTCACAAACGAACCTAGCTAGGGTGATACTACATAGAAAATAACTCAATTAAAAAAGATCACGGAATATTTATTTATATCTATAAATAAATCTCCATATATTTTAACAACATACATTGCACAAAGGAAACATAGGTAAATGAACATACATTGCACAAGAGAATATATACAAAGGAAAATGTATGTAAACACATGTGCATTGTATATATGATTATATTAGCAATTGTTTCTAAAAGTGCAAGGTACATCGAAGGCATACAAAATTTGGGAAGATGTTATAGAGTTTATTATTGAATGCATGCACATAAGATCCGCACATTTTCCAATGCAACTGTTACAAGGCAATCATTATTCACAACCTATATATGTCTATGCATGAGCACAAAGTGTTGAGAGAGCATGCCCTAAGTGTGCTAGGCCCAACTAGTTGTCTTTTGTATGCCACACAATGCCCCACTTAAGTAGAAATAATGCATTTATAAAAACTGTTAGCAAAATACTTATAATATTTAGTAAAAATAAGAGATTATTTGATTTAAAAACATATATCAATTAATCATAAAACAATAGTTAAAATTTTACATTTTTTTACTTAAAATTTATAATTAAATTGTAAAACACATTTTATTTAGTTTTATTTCATTAATAACAATTAAATTATATTTTATATTAAAAAATAATAATAAATAGTTTCCATAGCACTACAATTTGGGCTCTTTTTCCTCTACATTGAAGAAATGTGAAATAAAACCACAAACTGCATTCAGGAGAAGTCTTATATTCACATGAGAAATTTAAACGTTGCCAACATCCTAAAGCTTAACGATGTTTTTACCAATACATGGTGGATAATTTCATCTTGAAGTATGTTATATATTATTTAGTAGGTGCTTTTATTTTCCATTTTATATTTAAAAGTATCCCAACCACCACACATAAATTTATGAGCACTGACGAGTGTCAAAGTTTGTTGTCGTGGTATCGTCTCGTGTCGGTTGCCTACTAGATCTTCACTTAACTGACGTGACTTATTGTTTCCATCCAAGCCATCGGGAATTAAATAACGATGACAATGGTTCTCCAATATTTGCACAGATATTGTAGGGGCTCAATAGGTGTTTGCAAATACAACTTTATGTTTCCTTCGGGTTCCATTTTGATATATCGAAATCCTTTGATGGAATTATCAGAGAGTATAAGAGAGAACCCATATGGATTTCCTCTTGTTTCCCTTGCACTCTCATGTCGTATTTCCATCTTGCCGGTACCCGAGAAACAGTCTATCATCGAAGATGGTGATAATGGCGCAATTACAACTTAGAAAAGAAGATAGATTTATTCAGAAGCTTCATCCTTTCATTACCAGAGTTTATTAACAAGGCAAGTCAAGAAGATTTTCTAAGCGTGTTTAATTCCAGAATATCGTAGGGAAAACCTACGGTTCCAGTCGTGAGATCCTATCACATGTTGAAAAATAGTCGTGAGATATTGCCACATGGTAAAAAATGATTCGATAAAGGAGGACCAAAATGGAAGGATGTGATTGGCCAAATCTTCCCACACAAAATTTAGGTTATCAAAACTATACAAATTTAAGAAAGTTTCTTAAACTTTTTTAATTCTCAATTACAATTTTCAATGATACTTTGTTTCTTTATGTAAAATGACTATAAAAAACTTACCTACTTTAATATTACGCTGATTATATTATCCACACCAGAGAAAAAAGAGACATATCAAAATAAATGTGAAATACATATAATGTGATTATTTTGAGGTAATTATTCTAAAGTTTGAAGAATTTAAATTTGTCCAAAATTCCTAAAGATTCTTGCGAATATTCATAGATATAGTTTTTAGTGTCTACATTTCACAGCCACTATCCTGGTCCATTGTCAAGACTTGACAATGGACCAAGATAGTGGCTCTGAAACATCGACATTAAAAATTATATCAGTGAATATTCCTAAAGATACTAAGAACTCTAATCATAGAAACATGAATACTGGGATTCTTGTGAACTCGATACAGTAATAATTCTCTATTTTTTTTTTATAATATTGATTTTCGTGTGATTAGAAAATTATATCATAATATTTTAAATCATAATTAAAATGATATGTTATACCAAATTTATATTGTATAACATAATAAATATATAACTATAAATTATTAATAATATTAATTTTTTAAATTACATAAAATAAAATAAAAAAATATAACTTTATATATATATATAATGTGTTGTAAATACTTCTTATAACGAATCATTTATTATTTGTTTTTAACATGAAAACCATAGTATTAGAGAATTAAAAGCTATAAAATCTAATTTATATTGTATTTTTCTAAGATAAATTGTTTAATTCGTTTATAGTAATGTGTTATTAATTTAAAAACCATTAGATAATAAAGTGTCACTTTATGGAAAAAGCATGTCCACTATACAAGAGTAAATTTTCCACTTGTTTTTCTTTGTAAGGAATTTTCTAATTGTTGTGTTTTGAAAAAACTTTCTAATTGTTGTGTCTTGCCACATGTTCAAAAATTATTGGACAGAGAAGGAAAAAATTAAGCCTCTACTATTGGTTGAATCTGCCTAACAAAAACCATCATAGGAACGCCTTCGGTATAAATATAATAGTAAACTAGTAATTGCCCCTAATATATACAACAAAAAAGGTAAGTAAACAAAAGTGTATTGCATATACTATTATAATATGATAATAAACTAGTAATTTCCTAGAAAAGTACAAAGATACACCGAAAGAATAGAAGATTTTGGAAGATAAAAAATTATTAAAAATAATATGATATTCAATATACATAATAAAATGTTGCATAGAAATAATATGATATTCAATTATACAACTTTATTCATTTCTAAAATAGAAAAATGAAAAATATTCACTAAGTGTGAGTAAGAGTGTTATCACATGGGCTTGTTATTAAAGGATAAACCTGCTAGAGCCACAAGAAGACTCTTCATTCCTTCGAAATAGACAACCCCTGTTGCAAATACAGACAACACGTTGAGAAAAATGTTGGCTAAGCGTGAGTGTGAGTGTTAGTATATTGGATTTGTCATTAAGGGATAAACCTTCGTTCCTTAGAAATACACAACCCATGTTGCAAAGACGGACAACAAATTGCTTTACTATACACCTTCAAGCACTATATCGGGAAACAAATATACTTCATAGCCAGATTTTGTCATGGGACCCTTCTCCTAAGGAAAGTCTACTGCTAATTCAACAACATTTGAGGGTCCACTCAACAAGAATCAAGGTAATGTTAATGGTGCAAACAAAGGTGCAATTCCAACTTCCATAGTTGGAGAAACGCCATAGGAAATTCCAAAGTATGGACAAAGAAGAAAACTTAGCACCTTGAGGCCTGCTTCTTATTGTTTGGCACAAATCGAGACTATAGAATATGTTGGAAAACATGGCATTTCACTTCAAATTTTTATACTTTCTCTAGAATCTACAACCGAGCCTCTGTTAGGGGTCAAAGATGAATTTAAATCTTTTACAAAGAAACATAATCTTCTTCATCTTGGTGATGTTTCTCAAGAGGTCCTGTTGAACTACAGTGTTTTGGAAGAAGTTATTGTAGAAGTTAAAGCTAAAATAGGGGCCAAAGAACTTGTAGTGTGCATTCTGCCCCCTTATACTTGACCATGATGAAGAAGAAGAGTCCAATGGTAGCATTGAGGGAAAAACAATCCTCGATGGCAAAAATTCCCCAGAGGAGATATGTTCGTCAAAGATTCAAGATGGAAATGCAGTAAAGGCTAGAAAATTCAACTCAAACAAATATAATTATAATAAAGTTGAATCAATTGATGCAGAAAAACCACGGCTCACCTCTCAGAATAAGAAAATAGTGGAGTTCAAAAATGGAATAAGTCTACATAATAAAAATACAATAAATCAATTGATTGACTTCCTCTATGCAAATTAAATTATCTGAGCACTGGATATGAATCTCTCTTCTTTAGCATGAATTTCAATAGATTCTATTGGCTTCATAGCATTAACGCATTCACCATAAATCAATCTCTTCTACCTCTTACTTATTTGTTCTTGTTCATCATATCCACATATATTGTACAATTGCACGAAAATATGTTTTATTGAAATTTAGAATGGTCAAAGATATCACCAAACCTCTGATTACAATCCCACTTCTAAACCATATTTTCCCTCCAACTCATTGAATCAAATCTCACTTACAAGCCTCTTTTTCATATATTTAATAAGTACAATGCCACTTTCAACCCACTTTTTTAACTAATTAAATGACTGCAATCCCACTTTTAACCCCATCTTTTTAGGCTAATTCAATGACTGCGATCCCACTTTCAAACCCTCCTTCACAAATCCGACCTCGGTAGAAATAAAAAGGAAACCCATCTCACCTCACTAACCGAGACCATTGCTGACCCAAAAAAATGCTACAAAACCCTAATACATGGACGAAAGAAAACCATTATTGGAATTAATACAATGGCCTCTAACCAATCATTCCACGTGGAAATCTCAACAAGAGCTGGGATGGCGCTTATGATCTTCTGCCATCAGGTGAGCCAAAGGCTTGGGCCCTACGAATTGCCTTTCACTATGCAATTGCAATTGTTTTCATCCGAATTCATGCACGCCAACTAGCAAGAACTATCATATTGCATTTTCTTGAAGAACCAAGGGCTGGGGTGGCCATGTACACCTTACCCTTCTCGTTACAGGCCCGTGTTTAAAGGGACGATTTCCAATAAGGCCAAGCATAGGTGTCCCATGCCATGAGGCCCGTATATGATATCGTTGAATTCGTTGAATTCTTCCTGTATGTTTCTTGGAGTTCTGTAGGTGGATATCAGCAGAGAAGAAAAGTTTGAAGTCAAATTTGACCTCTTGAGCAGCCTGGCCGTAGAAGTGTTGAGCGCCAACATTAGTGTTGAGGGCCTGGTAGAAGCGTTGAGCGCCAACAGGGCCTGAAAGCATCTATGTCTTTACCTGTATCTCAGCGTTCAGTGTCTCCACATTATCATCCACATAGAGAATACTATGAGCGAACACCAGGCGCAGATACGCTGCTCTCGCACAAGAGATGAGAGTAGGAATTTGGAAAGGAAAATCTAATGTTATAATGTGAATGGAACTGGAAACAATTTACCACTTGTTGGAAAGTTATGCAAAGGCTACCTAAAGATGAAAGACAAAAGAAAAATCCTCATTTACATTAAACATACTATACCAGGGATTTTTCTACCTATTAAATTTCCATTTGATGGAGGACGACGAAAATGGACGGATTGACTAGGGCGAATAATGTCTACTCACCCAAACCCCGCAAATAAAGATTTTCATTATCATAAATAGTTTTGATTTATCTTATTTTGAGATTCTATATTTGATATGGAGATGCGAGGTTGCACATTTTTAACTAATGTGAATTTAGATTAATTATTATTAAAATAATATCTTTTAAAATAAAATTTATATATGATTGTGTAATAATATGTAAATATTTATATATATTGATTAGTTATAATTAAATAATAGCTATAAGAATGAATATACTAATATATATTATTAATAATATTTTTAAAAAAAATTATATTGATTATATAATTATTTATAAATATATATTATTATGAGAGTAATGATTATTAATGTATATTAAGAAAAATAGGGTCATGCGGATTTTAAAAAGGTGGGAGATTACTCAAAATTCTTTAGAAAAATGGTAAGAGAAGCATTCCAAGCTTATTATATTTGTATTCACTCAAAAGGTTAAGAAGATTGGTAGTGTTAATTTTTTTTTTAAATTAGATTGAATGTGAGTTAAAGATGAACAATTTAAGAGAGTGTTTTTCATTTCAACTCTCTTAGTTTAACTATGAAGCTTGAAAATTTGTTCTTATTTTAACAATGTTCACTTTTTTCTTGATATTGAAAAGGATATATAGATATTATTTATTTTCACTATTGGATTTGATAACCTCCTTACAATATCTTAGTTTCTTTTTTCTCTCTAAATCTTTATCACTCAACAATTTCTCCTAGAATTTTGAAGTAATCAAATTTTTGATATTATCTTTAGTATGTAGAATAATCTCCTCTTTTATCCTCCAATGGACTTGATTTGTTTAAATAGAAAGTGAGTTTTTTTCTCAAGTTGAAATCAATTTAAGGAAATCTCTTGGCTACTATGTTGTTTGACTTATTCCTATACACCAATATAGATCCATCTGGATCTACCAAGCACTAAGAGGGATCAACTCTTTTGAGATGCAAATTTATTTTACAGTGTTAAATTTGAAAAATGATTTACATTTCAAGAGATTCGATCCCTCTTGGTAATTTAAGATGGATATATATATAATTGCATCTTTGAATGTATAAATAGATTAAAATGTTAATTTGAATTTTTAATTATATAAATAGATTTATGGCCTTAAAAATCTTTAATAACATTTAGATTTTGTAAATTATAGTAAATATTTAATTGATTTTAGAAAAAAACAAAAAAATTAAGAAATTTAATTAATTCTAAAATAAACAAGAAAATTAAAATGAATTAATTAAACACTGTATATTTTTTTATTCTTATTATTATTATTATTAAAGTTTGATTAAAATAAGGAAATTAAGAAATTTAATTAATTTGAAAATGAATTGATAATAAATGCATATAATTTAATATATATAATTTTTTAATATTTAGAAATGAATTAACTAAGGTTATATGTTTTATAATTTACATATTTATTTTCTTGTAAATTTACTATTTTAAATTCTAATTTAAAGTTATTTCAATATATTTTATATCGAGAATAGCTATAAATATTATAATTAGAAAGAATGACTTAAAAAACAATAACTAAGAGTGAAGGGTAGGAATCCAACATCTGCTAAGACTCTACCTATCATTGCTAACACTCTACCCAATCACCTTAACATTTTCAATGCAAATGTGATGTTTTGTGTTTTCAGCTTGCTCTGTTAAGGAAAAGAGAAAAGAGCATGATCTACTATAATTTAAGTCAACAATATGTTTATAAATTTTTTGATTAATAAATCAAAATATTTTATTTCATCACACAATAATTTTTTTTTTTTAATAAATTACATTATTTTATCACAAAAATTGAAATATTTTTAAAATCATCAAATGATGGAAAGGGGTATATGACTAATACATTATTACATATCCCAATATAATTTTATTTACAAGGCAGATTTTGCGTCAACAAGATGGAGATATAATGGATAGACAAGGATTGTTTAATAAAACATTGAAAGCCTTGGAACCCAAAGATGGATTTATCCAACGTTTAGAAATTTAGGTTATAAATTGGGTATTTTTGGAAATATATGTGTGATAATTTTCGAAGTTAAATTAAAATGAACCATATTGAATTTTATTTATTGGACACATACTATATATAGAAAGGGATTAAATTTAAAAATTTATAGGGTAGTTTTAAAAGAAGTTATTATAAATTTGATTGAAAATTTTACATTTTATTTGTCACAATAATAATATTAAATTTTATATAATTAATAATAAATTAAGTTTTTAAATTTTATATAATTAATAATAAATTAAGTTTTTAATTATATTCTAAAAAATTTTATAGTAAAAAAATATTGTTATATGTTTTTTTTAAATGTATATGTGTTTAATTCATATATTTATTCTTTTTTATAATTAATAGTAATAATAATAATTGAAAATAAAAATACAATTTAGTTAATTTTTATGTTTTTTATGATTTTTAAATGTTAAAAATGTGAGGTAAATGTTTTTATGTCTAAGAGTCATTTAATTTATATGGTTGTGCTAAATAAAACTCAAAACATCAATTAATATTAGTTTAATTAAACTAAGACTTAACCACAAAATCAAATTATAAAATATTGAAAATTATAAAATTTCAAACAATAATAAATTATTTGAGATATTTATAATTCATAATTTTGCAATGGTTGAGCCTAGAGGCTTATTCTACAGTCGAGAATCAGAGCATGTGTAAGTTTGTCTCTCTATCAATGAATATGTTGTAAAATAAGTAGGAGTAAAAACATTGTGTGAATAAGATGTTTAAATTTTATATTTTTCAAAAATATTTCCACAAGAAATTTAAATAAACTATTTGAAGATCTATGTTTACTAATTTATGTAAAAAAAAAAATTAAGTTTTATGGTAAAATTTTTATTTAATACTATATATACTCCATTTAACATTAAAAATACAATTTAAACAATGAAAAATAACATATTGTATTTTGCATTAATAAATAGTCTGCAAGTAAAGAAATTTGATCTCTCTATTTATGTTAAATCCATAATTAAAATGAACCTAAACTCGTATAAAATTAATTTGTATAACAATATATGTGTTCATTTTGCTTTTGGATCCCTAGACTTTTCAAATTTAAATTTTCAATTAAGCAAAGAAAAAAGTAGCAATTTGGCCCACTTATTTGAAAATGTTTTTCTTAATATACTTGGGCTTACCTAAACAGGTTGTCATTCACATATACATCCACTTATCCAAACAATGTGAATTTACGATGTTTTGGAAACCAAACAACCAAACCATTTTCATTTTCCTCAACCAAACCACTAAAAACGTTGTAACCAGGAAGGAAATTTATAATACATAATCTAATCAAGTTTATAATATTTCAGCGTCTTTCTAATGCGTTTTAGGTGCACATCCAATATTAATGGTAGTGCCTATTACAGAATGAAATTGATATTGTGAATGCCTTACTTATTTACTTATTTATGTCTAAACCAAACACAATATGAACACAGAGAGTCAGTCGAACATGAACACACAATCTTCAACAACATTTATTTTTTCCTATGAACGTAGAGAGAGTGAGTCGAACATGAACACACAGTCTTCTACAACATTTATTATTTCCCATACATGTGATGTAAAAGCAATATAATTAATGTTGGAACTATTGAACGAAACAATAATAGAGAAAATGTGTTTCCACCCAACACAAAGAATGCAACAAATTATGGAAATAAAAATTCATACACAGACAACGTAATACACAAGAGAGGAACAAACTTCAGTTTTATATTCCTTCACTTTAACAAAATGAAATTACATTTCTTTTTAATACAAATGGCTGAAGCATGAAAAACTAAAACTAATCAATGAAATTCATTGTTGAACGAACGTTCAACAACCAATCGTCCTTGGCCTATAAAAATTCCCATTTCTTCATTAAAACGGTGCATAGACCGTATTCTCGTTTATACACGAAAACACGTAAAAACACATTCAAAACATAAAAGCAGGGACTTGAAATAATATAGATTTCAGCTCTAAGTCATCATCGCATCTCGCGCCTTATCGCAGATCATAGATCAGCAATATTAACAATTAACATATGCGCAAACACAGGTAAATGCAAAACCTTGCGATGTGTGATTGCGATTGCACTACAACACAAATAACATACCCCGAGGAATGTTAACTCTAAGCATAAAACTTTGTGGGTGTGATGTGCAATAGTGACGTGGCACATATCGCATCACACCCAAAATAACATAACTTCGGAACTTTATGAAAAGCTTAAAACTCTGCGGGTGCGATGTGCGATAGTATGATCGTGTCGCAAAACAAATAATAGACGTTGTAGAGGTGGAAGGTAAAGTTTAAAAATTGTGATTGCTAACTTGCAGGCAGCTGAACATTGGTAAGTGCGGTGGACGAAATACAAAGGAAATGAATGCAAAACAAGGTTTAGTCCATGCAGTAAGGATAAGGTGGGTCCCGTCGATATTGCATCGGCGGAGACATAACATATGTTGCAGGCAGCATAAACAGGTAAGGTTTAAATGTTGCGATGTGCAGTATTGCGGGCGGTAAAGGTTGGTAAGTGTGAAATTCAAAATACAAAGGTTTTGTGGAAATAAAAAGTATTTATGATGGTTTGCAATGCGGTCGAGTGTATGGTAGGTCCCGCTGATATCGCATCAGCGGTAGAATAACATTTATGGTGAAGGCCTTAAGAGCTAAGGTAAGGAAAAATGCCATGCGAGAAAAAAGGTAAGTCAAATGCGGTGGTTCAAAGAAATAAAAGCAGAGGATGGTTGCAGTACTTGGTTTGTTGTGGCTGCATGAAAAATGCCTCCGAATTGAAATCCTATTGCTTGTCCTTCTCTCCACAAAATTGATGATGTGTGGGCTGTTTCCAGTACTTATTCATGGCGGTGGTTGGGAGTATAATTCCAACACTCCCCCTTAATCATAACTGCCGCCATCAGTCATTCCCAGACACTGTCTGAGGTAAACAAAACTTCTTTGTCCTAATGAATTTGTGAGGATATCTCAAATTGTTCCTCTGTCCTACAATGTTGCAAAACAATCTCACCATTGTTAACCAATTCTCTTATAAAATGATACTTTGCATCAATATACTTTGTTCTCTTGTGGAAAACAAAATTCTTTAATAGTGCAATTGCTGAGCTATTATCACAATAAATTATGGTTCATTTGTCTTTCTCATGACACAAATCTCTCAATATCCTTCTCATCCATACTATTTGGCATGCTGCTGCTATTGCTGCCACATATTATGCTTCTATTGTTGATAATGCAACGATTGGTTACTTCTTAAAAGCCAATGAAATGGCTCTCAATACCAAATGAAACACATACCTAGATGTGCTCTTTCTGCCATCTACACCTCCAGCCCAATCACTCTCAATGTAACCAATCAACTTAAAATTATCAGTTGAGGAGTATAGAACACCATACTCCTTTGTTCCATTCACATACCTTAAAATTATCTTGGCTTCTTGCCAATGTGTCTCCTTTGGTGTCTCCGCGAATCTAGAAATTAAACTTACAACATACATAATATCAGGCCTAGTTGCAGTCAAATACATTAGACTGCCAACTATGCTCTTATACAATGTTGGATCAACATTTTTGTTGCAATCTTCTTTGCTTAACTTTAACCCCATGATAGTTGGAGTTACTGTTGCTTTTTTGTGCTGCATGATAAATCTCTTTAAGACTTATTCAACATATTTTGCTTGGGAAATAAAAATTCTCTTTTCATTTTGCTTTACTTCTATTCCCAAAAAATATCTCAATAAACCCAAATCATTCATTTCAAATTCACTCTTCATAACTGCTTTAAAATCAGCAATGAGAGAAGCTTCATTGCCTGTGAAAATTAAATCATGTACATATAAAACAACAATAAGGATTTTGCCATAATTTTCTTTAATGTAGAGTGTGGGTTCACCATCACACTTTTCGAACTCATTATCCATCAGGTAAGCATCAATCCTACTATACCATGCTCTTGGTGCTTGCTTCAGCCCATAAATAGCTTTCTTCAACTTGCATACTTTGTGCTCTTGGCCTTCAATTTCATATCCAGGAGGTTGTTCAACATATACCTCCTCTTTCAACACTCCATTCAAGAATGCTAACTTTACATCCATTTGGTAGACTTTCCACTTTTGTTGTGCTTCAATGGACAACATAGTCCACACTGTCTCCATCCTTCAAACTGGTGCAAATGTTTCCTCATAATCTCTTCCTTGCTACTTCTTGTATCCTTTCACAACAAATATTTCTTTATGCCTTTCTATCTTGCCTTCAACATTTCTTTTGGTCTTATAGACCCATTTTGCTCCAACTACTTCTTTACCTTGTGGGAGGTCCACTAACTCCCATGTGTCATTCTTTTCTATTGCACCAATCTCTTTATTTAGTGCTTCAATCCATTTTTATTCTTTTAATGCATCTTCAAAATGGATTGGGTCATTAACATGACAAAAAAAAGAAAATAAATAATTTAGACCAACATTATTACCAACTTCTTCTTGCTCATAAATTTCACTCAAATTTCTAAATCTTTGTCTTCTTGGTGTGCTTGTAGTTCCACTTGAACTTGAGGGAGTTGCAGATCCCTATGGTGTGCTTGGAGAAGCACTTCATTGGTTTCTCAAGGCTGTTCTATTGTTTACTTGTGGTGTGCTCTGCTAAGCTTGTGTAGGTGGAGGAGGAGCCACCATGGAGGAATTATTTATGCAATCAATTCCTCTTGCTCTTCATGAGACATACATGTCTTCACATTTATCGTCTTCTCTAAAATTCCATCCCAAGCTTCTTCTTTAATGAATTTAACATCTCTGCTGATTATTACCTTCTTGGTTGATGGATTATAGAGCTTGTAGGCCTTGGATTCATCACTGTATCCAAAAAATATACACTTCTCTCCCTTGCTATCCAACTTCTTCCTTAGCTGATCTGGGATATGTGCATATGCCACACATCCAAATACTCTCATGTGAGTGACAAACTACTTTGTTCCACTCCATGCTTCTTCCGGAACTCTATTCATAACAACTTTGGTTGGACATCTATTTAAAATATAAGCTACACAATTTACAACTTCTGCCCAATAATAATTTGGCAAGTGCTTTGCCTTCAACATACTTGTAACCATGTCCATGATGGTCCTATTCTTTCTTTCTGCAACATCGTTTTTTTGTGGTGTGTACCTTGTGGTAAACTGCTTGTGTATGTCGTGCTCCCTGCCGAAACATAGGAAGTCTTTGGAGATGTACTCTCCTCCTCTGTCCATTCTCAACACTTTTATGTAGTGATCACTTTGCTTCTCTACAAGAGCTTTGAAGTGGTAGAACTGTTAAAACACTTCATTCTTTTGTTTCAAGAAATAAACCCATGTATTTCTTGTATAATCATCTATAAATGTCAAGACATAGTGACTGCTAGCTAATGATGGCGTTTTCATTGGTTCACACAAATCTAAGTGGAAAATCTCTAAGGGTGCCTTTTCCCTTATACTCTTCCCTACTGGGAATGTTTCTTTGTGTTTTTTGCCCAAGATGCAGCCTTCACATAGGTTGTCTGGTTTTTCAATGAATGGTAATCCTTTTACCATTCTTTTTATGTGCAACAAGTTCAGGCCTCCAAATTGAGATGTCCAAATCTCAAGTGCCATAACCAGTTTTCTTCTTTCACTTCTTCTTGAGAGACCTCTTGTGTGACTGCTGCTACCACACCTCCTTCCTTCAAGATTGTTCTCATCTTGAGAGGAAAAATCCTATTGCTTGTAATTTTCACTTCTGCAATGACCCTTTTACTTGGAGGAATGTCCATCATTGTACACACACCATTCTTAAAAAATACATTGTAGCCCTTGTTCACAAGTTTTCCATTGCATAGAAGGTTACATTTCAGGCCAGGTACATATTATACATTTGGCACAAACTTATTTTCTCCCTTCCTTGTCAGTATTGATACTCTTACTTTCCCCATGACAGGGACTTTACTATCAGTCCCAGTTGTCACTTCAGATTTCACATTCTCATTCAAATTGTAAATCATTGCTATGTTTCCATTCATGTGGTTACTGCAACCTGAGTCTAAGAACCATACATCTTCTTGTTTTTCTTGTGCTACATTACAAGTTAGAAGCACATCACTCTGGTTTTGATTTTCTCTTGCAAAATTTACATTTTGTCTATTACTCATGTCATTTTGTTTCTTTCTACATTCATCGGCATAATCCCCATACTTCTTACAATAATGACATTGGACTTGAGATTTATCATACCTTTGTCCTTGTGCTTGATTTTGTCTTGAGCCTTCGCTTGAGTTATGGTTGTTTTCCCTTCCACTTGTGCTTGTAGGGTTGTTTCTTCCACCTCTTTTTGGGCTTCTTCCTCTTCCTCGGTAGTTTGATCTTCCTTGACCTCTACCTTGACCAAAAGACATTTATGTCCTGAAAGAATGTTACAATGAAGAGTTCATTGTTCTGTTCAGTCTATGTTCATGAGACATCAGGGATGCGAAAAGCTCATCCATTGAAAATATTGAGAGATCCTTTGTCTCTTCTATTTCCACTACTATGGCATCAAATCTTGAAGGTAGACTTATTAATATCTTCTCCACTATTTTCCTCAAGTGTCTCTCCATGATACCTTATCTGGATAACCAACCCAATCACATGTGTGAAATATGAGTCTATGTTATCAAACTCTTTCATATAGAGAGTTTCAAAATCTCTCCTCAACATTTGTAATTTTATTGTCTTCACCTTATCCATGCCTTGATAGGCTATCTTGAGAATATCCCATGCCTCCTTAGACTTTTTTGCTGCTGCAATCCTTGGGAAAATACTCTCATGTGCTGCTTGAAAGATATAGAAGATGGCTTTGGAGTCCTTCTTCCTATTGTCTTTAAGCAAGTCTCTTTCTATTGCTTTCAAAGCAGTAAGCACTGCTACATCTGCTAGTTCTAGAAAGCCTTTTTCCACCAGCTCCCATATATCTTGTGAAGCAAACATGGCCCTCATTATAATGGCCCAATAATCATAGTTTTACCATTGAACTGTGGTAAATGTGGATTTTTCAGGCTTGTGCCTGCTGCTGCCATTCTGGATGTGTAAACACAAACTTTCTCACTTCTATAAAATATTTCTTACTGTTGGAGACTTCTGCTTCTACAAACAAACAACCTTACAGCTTCTTCAGTAAAGAATGCTTGTTCTTTTACTGAGAGCCTAGACCTGCTCTGATACCATGGTTGAAATATTGAACGAAACAATAACATAGGAAATGTGTTTCCCCCCAACATAAAGAATGCAAAAAATTGCAGAAATAAAATCATACATAGACAACGTAATATGCAAGAGAGGAACAAACTTTAGTTTTCTATTTCTTCACTTTAACAAAATGAAATTACATTTCTTTTTAATACAAATGGCTGAAGCCTGAAAACCTAAATCTAATCAATGCAATTCATTGTTGAACGAACGTTCAACAACCAATCATCCTTGGCCTGTCAAAAGACCCATTTCTTCATTAAAACGGTGCACAGACTATATTATGGTTTATACACAAAAACACATAAAAATGCATTCAAAACATAAAAGCACGGACTCGAAATAATATAGATTTCAGCTCTGAGTCCTCATCGCATCTGATGCCTTATCGTAGATCGACGATCTTAACAATTAACATATGTGCGAACACGAGTAAATACAAAACCTTGCAATGTGCAATTGTGCTCGCATCGCAACACAAATAACATACCTCACGGAACTTTAACTATAAACATAAAAATTTATGGGCGCGATGTGCGGTAGTGAAGTGGCACATATTGCATCGCACCCAAAATAATATAACTACGAAACTTTATGAAAATCTTAAAACTGTGTGGGCACGATGTGCGATAGCATGATCATGTCGCAAAACAAATAACATACGCTGCGGCGGCAGAAGGTAAAGTTTAAAACTTGTGATTGGAAACTCCCAAGCGGCTAAACATTGGTAAGTGTGGACGAAATAATAAGGAAATGAACGCAAAACAAGGTTTGGTCCATGCAGTAAGGATAAGGTGGGTCCAGCCGATATTGCATCGGTGGAGACATAAAATATGTTGCGGGTGGCTTAAACAGGTAAGGTTTAAATATTGTGATGTGCGGTATTGCAGGCGGTAAACATTGGTAAGTGTGAAATGCACAATACAAAGGTTTTACATAAATACAAAGGATTTACGATGGTTTGCAATGCAGTTGGGTGTATGGTAGGTCCCGCCGATATCACATCAGCAATAGAATAACATTTGTAGTGAAAGCGTTAAGAGGTAAGGTAAGGAAAAATGCGATACGGGAAAAAATGTAAGTCAAATGTGCTGGTTCAAAGAAATAAAAGCATAGGATGGCTGCGGTACTCGATTTGCTATGGTTGCGTGAAAAACGCCTCCAAATTGAAATCCTACTGCTTGTCCTTATCTGCACAAAATTGATGAAGTGTTGGATGTTGCTACTACTTATTCATGGCGGTGGTTGGGAGTATAATTCCAAAAATTAAGAAAAGAGATACATGACATTAAAAGAACTTAAAATCATTATAGCTTTTTTCACTCAAGAAATTTTACGAAGGAAAACTTGATATTCTTGTCATTACCTGATATTAGTTGAAATTACTGTAGATGTTGAAGTTGAATTGGAAGTACGTGTTGCGAACACATACATGGATGTATAACATGAGCAAATCATTTGTAACACAAAATGTACAACCATACCTACAACTTATAATACCAAATATACAGAGTTTGCACACAACTTAGGACATTAGAGAAATTAATAATGTACAGCCATACCTACAATTTAAAATACCAAATGTACACAATTTTCACACAGCTTAGGACATTAGAGAAATTATAAAAACATTAGAGAAATTAAAAACTCAACCGGAGCCCAAAGTCGATGAGCTAGAGGTGAGAAGTAGAATGTATAGTCTTCCAAAGCATAGAAATAGAACGCGGAATTTGGATTTGAAAACCATCCAAGTTCCTCCCAACCATCTGATTTAAGTTTTCAGCGCATGTGATCAGGACCATTCAATACGTGATAAATAATTTGGATGATTGCATTGAGTGCGGAGAAAATTCGTCATTGCGTCGAGGAAGTCAACTAAATATACACGCATTTTGAAAATTAATAAATAACCTACGTTGTTAGTACGACTAAATAAATAACCAAACACTAAATTGATTAGTTTAGTTTACTTGCATAGTTGTTGACAGAGATGCGTAACACATTTATTTATTTTCTCTTGGGCAACTTGTATTAATTAATGATAAAAGTTAGTCGACAGCGGGAAGAATATTACATGCTCCACGGTCATATGTGGAATGGTGCCAAAATAGTTGTCTTCATTGAGGTTGGCATATGGAACAATAGACGGATAGATGTCAAATAAAAATGGTAAAACAATGTTTATTCTGATTAACTAGAAGGAAAAACAAACATTGGATTCAAATGGGTCTATAGCACCAAGTTTAATGAAAGGGGGAAATTGAAAAGCATGAAGCCAGATTGGTAGCAAAAGGATTTGCATAACAACTTAGGCCATATTATGAAGAAACATTTTCCCTAGTAGCAATATTGGATATCATGAGAACAATATTAGCAATAGCAACAAAGAATCATTAACTAGCTTATCAAATAGATGTGAAATCAACTTTTTTTTCTTTAAATGAGATCTTCAAAAAAGAAGTATATGTAGATCAACCTCTAGTGTATGAAATAAAAGGTTAAGAACATAAAGTTTATAGGTTAAAAAAAGATTTGTATGAATTTAAAAATAGAGTAAAACTGATTCATATTTTATCAACAAAAATTTTGAATGCAAAATAAAAATCAATATCTATACAATAATAGATATTTACGATAATATAATTTATAAATAACTTGAATCTTGAAATTTTCAAACAACCATGGAAAAAGAATTTGACGTGACCAACATTAATAGAAATTCAAGAGTCAAATAATTTAAATAGATGCAAGAGTCAAATAATTTAAATAGATGGCATACATCCCTCGAAATGGATTTAGAGATAGAGAAATTATGAAGAATATCCCTCGAAATTTGGACCTCGATAGGAACCCTCGAAATTTGGACCTCGATGGAAATTTAAGTGGAGGCTGCCACTTTATGATCATATGCATATTAGTGATGGTGAATTTCAAAGTTTCAAATGTGTTTATATATAATTCTCTATATAACGTACAAAGGAAAGCCTTAAAGGTGTAAGGATACACTGAAGGTATGGAAGATTGAGAAGATTATTTGGCCTAGATTTGTGAAGATTTTTCTTTCATAGTTGTGCTTCAATTTTCTTGCCAAGATTTTGAAAGATTTTTCTTTCATTGTTGTGCTTGAAGTAGCAAGTTTATCTTGTGGTTATGCAGATTGAGAAGATCATCTGGCCTAGATTTGGGAAGATTTGTCTTTCATAGTTGTGCTTGAAATATCCAATGGTTTCTAAAATTGGGTGTCTACATCATGAAATATAAGGTAGTGGGCCGTCACAAATGTCATTTCCTTCCTATAATCTTTCACCGTAGACAATTCCCTACAAATAGGATTAGGTCACAAAGTTACGAGATTTATGGTATTTTTTTATTTAATCATTGTTTGAGATAATGCCTCATTTATGATGCATACTAAAGTTTAGGGATTGGTTTGGTTTGTTGGAGAATGTTGAGAGATTCTCTCAATCACTCCCTCCAAGAGTATAATAAGTTGGATCTCACTCCAACTATATATATTTGATGTATCTCAGTTTATTAAGGGTAATATAAAAATTAATCTATTGTTTTGTGTGTTAATATTGTGCATCTCTGCTCTCTGATGATTTCTTATATGGTATCAGAGCCACTACTGGATTAAATCTCTCAAGAGATGGCCAGGAAGATGTGACAGCAATGCTGTAGGAGAGTAGATAGTTTAGTGAATTTATTTTTTGGGTGAAATTTTTTTTGTGTGTTTGTTATTTTATTTTTTGTGTGTGATTAGGATCCGTTGGCTGGATTAGAAAGAGAAAACCGCAGTGCAGCAAAGAGTTTTTTGGTTAATCATCAGCCCATGAATAGCGAGAAGTTTCAGAAAATCTCGGGATTTGTCACACAAGACAATGCGCTTTTCCTGCTTCTTATAGTCCAAGAAACTCTCATGTTCAGCACCAATCTGAGGCTCTGCTCCCATAGGCACAGTGAGGTAGAGAAAAGGAGGCGAGTCTTGATTGGAGTAAACGTAATGCACGATCCGACGGTTTTATTGCTTGATGAACCCACATCTCGAGTGTGATTTTGAGCATTCATCAGCCTGGATTTCGAATCCTAGAGATTTTCGATTCGATTCTTTTGTTGTCCAATGGTTCAACTATGCATCACGGGTCCATTGAAATGCTGGAATCCAGTTTGGTTTCTGCAGGGCATCAAATTGTTCCTCACATTAACATATTGGAATAAGCCGATTATTGCCAAACGTTGCAGATGCTTGTTACTGTCAGTGCAAATATCTGTTCAGAAATTAGGAGTAACATAGCTTGCGTTGACAGGTCCGACTATTGAGGTCTCTATGCTTGTTGCCGTCTAAAGTCACGACTTTCATATCAGTCATGCAAAAGGCGTTTCTTACATGTTTATTCTTGCACCCAGAGATTGTAGCGGATTTTGTTTGGCTTTGGATATTTTGGGTGGAACGAATCACCCCAAGGTCGAATTACATGGCAGCCTGAACAGAACAAGAACGAAAGGATTTGAGGCTATGAATTATCTTTTTGAAACTTAGTAGCAATCTTGATAAGAGAACCAGAGGTTTGTTGAATGGTATTTACGTTGAAGAAACGATATTGGGCCGAGTCCATTGAAATGGACTTAATCACTGGTTCTAAGGTAGCTTCCATGCAAACTTATCTACCATATTTTGCCGATTCACAATTTGCATATCCAGATTGCAGCGAGATCATTCTCCGATGGGTTGGTCACTTTCTTGGTTGCATCCGTCAGAGTTTTATGTCTAATTTGTTATTTTTTATATTGTTTTAAGTTGTAAAAAAGAACCAATTATTGAATAGATTTACACAATTTAAAATAGTGTTTCTCAACGTTCTTCGGTGTCGAGAGGAAGTATCGCTAATTTGATTGTGAGAATCTATTATATGTTGTAGACTCTTGTTATACTTTGGTGCTCCAAGATTGACAATTACAGGTTATTTTTGTGAGTTTGTAAGTGTGTAAAGGTCACTTTGTAGGATTGATCACTGATCATATTCTGTACCTAGAATATTTTCCTATAGACTGTTGAAATTTATTCTTCGGGGTTATTTCACAGATGGAAATATTTCCATAGGGTAGTTCAGTGTCGAGACTCTTCTTCGGGGGTGTCAAGAATCTTTAATCTTACAAATTCAGCATTGATGGTCAGAAGCAGGTGTACTTTAAATGGGTTGAAAGGTAATCTCGAAGATGTGGAGAAAGAAAGAGCGGAATCCAGAAGACCGCAGAGTGGGTAGAGTTGCTGATGAAGACCAGTTAGACATAAATTTTGTAATTGTGATCTTAGTATTGTAAGTTTTCTGTAATGTAGGAATTAAGGGGGGATGTTTGAGATAATGACTCATTTATGATGCATACTAAAGTTTAGGGATTGGTTTGGTTTGTTGGAGAATGCTGAGAGATTCTCTCAACCTCTCCCTCCAAGAGTAGAATAAGTTGGATCTCACTCCAACTATATATATTTGATGTATCTCAGTTTATTAAGGGTAATATAAAAATTGATCTATTTTTTTGTGTGTTAATATTGTGCATCTCTGCTCTCTGATGATTTGTTATAATCATAAGGATGGGTGTCCTTCAAATTAAATACAAGAGTCTAAGATGGGTGTATTTCTACTAATTTTGTTGCATTTGTGACCCCTTGAAGTGGAATGTCTATGCATCCATTTTCTATTTGAGTTTTCCTTAACCATTTTCCATAATTTCATTTATACATTAGTATAAAAAATCTATGATTGCTAGGAGTTAATAAATTTCAAGACAATTAAAAATGTGAAATATATATATTTTTTTATTTCTAAAATATTTTTTTAAAATTAAATTTGAAACTAAATATAAATTATTAATTTTTATAGATTAACCAATACAAAAATCAACTTAATATTTAATTTTATAAAATTAATTAAAATTAAAATTTTAAAATATTTAATTTAATATTTAAAATTTATAAAATTAATAAAAAAAATTGTTTAGTGCAAAGAGAGGCAGATAGGAGTATTGTTTTGAATTATTAATTTGAAGTAATTGTAGTTTTGACATGAAGGAAGTGAATGATAATTTAATTTTTTATTTAGTCAATGAAAAGAAATGACTATTTAAAAGCAAATTTGAAAAACCTGGAAAAATAACTAGTCTCTGGAGTTTGAGAAAACTCTGTGATTGGCTTAATGATTAGTGTAGTCATATGTTGCTGGAAATGATTAGTGCAGTCCTACAGTGATTTTGAAGATCAGAAACTGAGCGTAAAAGGTTGAATTTTGGGCCACTGCATATTCAGAAACTTGCTCCATTGGAAAACTGAGTGAAAATAAGAATCAAACCAATCTAGAATGTCAGAACCTAATAAGTGTTAAGTGTTAATTTAAGGGGAAGAGAAGCTACGCCAACAGACTAATATTTAGTTGAATTGAAAATCCGAGTAATATTTCTTGTCGTCGACCAATAGAGTAATATTTAGTTGAATTGAAAATATGAGTAATATTTGTTGTCGTCGACTAACCTTTAGTGCAATTAAAAAACTGAGAGTAACTTTTCTTTGTGTACTTAATGTTTTCACAATTTTGATATGATACAAATTTATTAAATTAGCAGTAAAAAAA
This sequence comes from Pinus albicaulis, assembly GCA_034641835.2. Classification (NCBI taxonomy): domain Eukaryota; kingdom Viridiplantae; phylum Streptophyta; class Pinopsida; order Pinales; family Pinaceae; genus Pinus; species Pinus albicaulis. The sequence goes on from CM076572.1 coordinate 528,847,216, forward strand.
AATTTAAGCTGAACAAAATTTAGAAGCAACTGATAAGTCTTTAATTTCTTAGTATTTAAATTTGTTTCTAAAGATTCATTAACTCTATTGTGCGTTATATCTTCGATTCATTCTTATTTTCTCATATACCATATATTTTATATTTTCATGTTCTTGTTAAAATCTTATTAAATATACATTTCTGTCATAGCAGAGGTTTCTAGACAGGACTGGATTTAATGGGAAGAGAGGCTACGACAACAGACCAATATTTAGTTGAATTGAAAATCTGAGTAATATCAACTCCATCCAGGAATGAAAAAAATCAATTAAGGTTAAAATTGCTCTATCTAACTCTATAAATGTGATGGAATCTTCTTCAGCATGTCTGCATGAAACCCATCTTTTTTAGGCCTGTACAGCAAGCTTTTTTGTCATAATCAGTGTATTTATGGTCTACTGCGAGTAGTCTCTGTAATTTTTGATACTCTGGCTGTAGACACCTTTCAGGTCCTTGGGGATGTTATTTATTCAGAGTATCTAAAAATAGTGGGGGTTGCCACCGCCCTGATTAAGTTTATTAAACCAAATGTTAGAGATATCAGTAGTGAAGATTTGAATCACGGGATTACTGTTTTGAGGAGGGACTGGATCAAGGATCACGAATTATTGTCATGTTTTTTGGGCATCAGTGGGGAGGTTCCAAAGGCATAACAGCCCCAGTTGAAATATTGCTAATAAATTCTCCACAAATATGTAACAGAAACCAAATGATACATTCTAATTGTAATGATGTTGTGGGAAAACATATAGCCTAACACATAGAGATGCATACAAGTAAAATAACGAACCAATACAGTCTGAGATCCAAAACTGATCTAAGATTTCTGATCAGAATTCAGCAATAAGCAATGAAATTGTTCCTAGCAGTCCTGCAGTTGTTGTGCCTCAGATTTGGTCAATTAGGCTACCACGAACAATTTTGAAGCTCATATTAACACAAGTCAATTGATTTTCATCTGCATTAATCAGCTTCATATTGAGTTTATATAAGCCCTGAAATGATGCCCACAAATAAGAATTGTGAGACAGTGAAAGAAAATGAAGATGCAACTTTAAAATTTCCCACGATAGAATTATGAAAAACATCATTCAAAAAAGTTCGTATCATTTATAAAGTAAAAGATGGAATTGTAGACTGTTCCTCATTGCCTCTTTTTTCAGAAAATTTGGGTGGTTAATATCTATCAATTTTTCTATTTTACAGCTCACTTTTGAGGTGGAGGAGATGCAAGGTTCTGGAGATTTCACTGCTCCAATGTTCCATAGAAATTGATGACACTTTTTCCATATGTAACAATTACCGTTTGTTTTGCAATGGGTTTTCATGGAAGACATGTGATTTTTATTTAAATTTACAGCAACTACTGCAACTTCGGTTGCCTTCTTCATCTAAATCTTGATGAGAACATGGGTTCCTAGTATTCGTGTTAACATGTATGTCATGGATGCGTGCCCAATGTTAGGTTTCAAATATACAACCTAAATTTATTAGCTTCCTGCATTCTATATTGATTTTATTTTTATTTTGAGTTGTTGTTATTTGAGGCTCAAATGCAGTAGATGGCCCCTTGTGAGGTCCATATAACAACTTACAAGAGAACTGTCATGGTGATTACAATCTATGCCTGCTGCGAAGTTAATATTCAGGGATTCCGTACAAAAGGTTTTGTGCATTATAGGTTATGGGTACCCAATCAATATGGAGTGTATGTGAGGGAAAATTCTATTTCTATCAAGCCAGAAATCAGTTCGTCATGAAAAATATGTCATACAAAGCAGGAATACGCTATTTATATTCATAGCTCTATGAATAGGCCAAATCTATGTGAAATTGAATGGAAAACATACCACTCTTTGATTTATTTTTTTGACCAGGAGATAACATGCATGGAGTAATGCCAATTCATCATTAGATGACCCTCGGATGTACAAAGAAGAAACATAATATCACAATTATGATGACAACATTTTCTCTGTTTTTTTAGATTGATAACCAAAATAGAAACTCAGAGCAATTTCCAAATGAATAGAGTTACAGTTTGATAGTTTGTGTCATGGCTTGGGATCAGCAAAAGGTAGGCTTACAGCTTCAAATTTCCTTTAAAGCTTTCTGTTTTAAAAGTAAATCTATGTAGAAATTTATCCCATACAAGGATGCAAGGTTCAGGGTCAGAAAAGACAGGGTATTAGGTTTCTTTTCTTTTATTTATTCAATTGCTCCAAGAGATGAACATAAGAAAAGAGGGCAGGAAAAGGTTCAAAATCAGAGCTTTTTGAGTAGCAAATGTTGGCAGATGACTCCATGAGATCTGATCACTAAATTACGATTTTATGGAGCATTTGTTGGAGCAACCAGAGTTACAAATATTCCTTGGAATAAAATACGAAGGAATTTGCAATTGAGAACACAAAACAGGAATTTTAGGCTCATAATTCAGGCTCTAAGACATACCTACAAACATTACAAAGCGAGCGTGCAGATATGAAAAAATTCAAAAAAATCACTGAATTGTTTTGTCAAATGGTTTGATGACAAGCATATAGACCTATATTTTATGTTAAGTTTCACGAAATTCTGCAACTGCTTGAATGAACAATCTAAAACTAATGGCAACTCCAAACTGAAACTAAAAATTTCTTTCCCCAAATGATACCTTTCTGGTTTTACTAAAATGTTTGCAGTTTGGACAAGTTCCAGTGTGCTTTAGGATGTTGCATTTTATGGGCTCATAGTTAGTTTTGCTTATGTGTCTCCTGAGGGATAGCTAGGCTAGTTTTTCCTTTCACTGTTAGTAGACGTGTCCATTTTATGCGACAGATAGCATATTTGTCAATATCCGCTTCTAGAACAATGCTACGTTGTCCATTTTAGAATCACTGTTGTAGGTAGTGTGTCCATATTCAGTTATACGATACTTATTCTTTAATGTTCTATATGTATGAATACTCAGAGGCTATGCTGGGAAGAGGAAATCTATATAGCAAAGCGAACCTCAGGAAAAGGTTTTAGTTTTCCTATTTTGGCACTGATCAAAGGAAAACCTTAGCGATAATAGAGCCAAACTGAAATTGGGAGACTCTGATAAAATTTTCATGTGAGGGAATTCGAACTTTCATACGGAAGAGAGGAGTTCGCGTTGGGGATTTAAATACAGTTGACTCATAAATTTATTGTTCCTTTGTTACAATTGGAAGTCAAACTACTGTGATAATTAAATAGCCTGAACGATATATAGAGGTGGAAATTAGATAGTCTAAGACGGTGGCTCTTTTTGTTCATCCCTGTAACTGTAGCTTAGAATTTCTATTGTATTCTTGTGATGCAATGCACCAATATTTCCTTCACATACAGAACCCCAACGATATATAGAGATGGTAATTCGATAAAGCCGCTTCCGTAATAAATTCCACAATTAAAAAATTGAGCCCCATGTCTTTAAAAATGGGAGGATCAAAACTCAGAAGTTTAGGATTAAGATGTTATTGAATCTTCACATCCATGGTATAAAAAAATCAAAACTCTAAAGTTCAGCATCAACCATTGAAATTTTCAAATCCTTGGTATAAAAACACACACAGCGTACTCACAATAGAAGCGTGTAACCTGCATTACAATTCCATATGGCTAAAGAAACCCAACAATCTGGCAGAAACATTGAGAGAAGGGATGATTCTGGTGGTGAGGTTCAATTTCATGACAATTAAACAAAACATAATACCCAACAACATGCTCACAAAAATTCCTCTGAACTTGGTATCAAATAACTGCTCTATGCTCAGCCCTTTCTCTTCTTCTCCGTTATTTGCATGATCAACTCGTTTCACAAGTCCTCCATTGTCTCGTCCATGGCCATGACTAAATAAAAGTTCAATTCCACAATGGAAATCTATGTTGGCCAGAAGAGCAACCGACATGGAGAGGAATTTGGGATTCCAACGGATTCGATGGAGGGCACACGATAAAGATTTTCATGTTCTTTGGATGCCAAAAAGGAAATATCCCAAGATAAGCTCACTGAATCCTCTATATTTTGACAAGGTGCTTTGATTTCTAGGAAATCGTACCCGTTAAACAGAGAAAGAGATGATAGCTCTTGGTGAGAGCAGGCTAAGAGCTCGTCTTGGAGAAGCAGCTGCTCCAAAGCTTTTATCCTCCGGAAGAATTTTGCGGCTGAGAAAACAGGGAGCTTGCAAGACACCACCTATGAATGCTGGTACCAAATGCCATATTTCTGATGCCGAATGCGGCGCTGTTTAGATAAACCGTGGGCTCAGCAAATCGAATGTCCAAACCATGATTAATGGAAAACACTGTAGAAACAATTCACCATTTCGTTACTTTTAAACTGGTGTAGGGCAGCCATACCATGAAATTCTGGAATCTATATGTCGAGCAACGGGGTTGTGCTATGCAGGTGGGTAAATGAAAATGTCGTGAAGAAATGCACGTAGTCAAGAGTGGAATGGTACCGAGAGAAAACATATTACAACAAAAATTATTTAACAAAATAGAACATACGCAGGATTCTGCAGTTTAACCGAACACTACAACAAAAATATTTAACGGTTATTGTGGAAGCACCTATAAAAGCGTGGACATGTGTCATTGCATTGCGGACAGAGAGCCAGCACACAGGGTATGGGTGTGCTGGGAATTTTAAGCGGAGAGAGATGTCAGATCTTACCTTACAACTGTCCCTCGAACGAATGGTTGAGAATAAAAATGTTGACAATGTCGGTGGCAAAGTGTTTCAAAGAGAAACACCTTCAGTGTAAAAAACACCTTCGTTGTAAATATATATATATATATATATATATATATATTAATTTATATATAATATTTATATAATATTTATAATTACACCGAAGGTGTTATATTGTGGGGTTTTAGTTCACGAAACTGTAGTAGATTCGTCGTATTGGGGGAATATACCAAATCGAAGGTTTGCAATGCGATTTCTCATTTTGGTTAAATTGCACACCTGCTCTGCGAGATCCATGTATTCAATAGTCAGCAAACGGGCACAGAAACAAGGAACTGCACCATAATGCACAATTGTGGCGCACGACAAGGGCAGTACATCACATAGATGAGTCAAGGCCTTGGCTGCAAGAGGGATTATATCCGCATTACTCTTGTGGTTGAGAAAACTCACGAGAACTGGCACAAAATAATGCACGGAAAAGCTGCTAAGCAATTCCTCAATTCCAATGGACAAAAGTTCAGACAGTTGCGTGAGTGCCTTGACCTGTCGGCCTTCTTCCCCATTGGCCCGAAGCCCCGATAGAATTCTCTTCAATTGGTCGCTATGGTGCGAAGACGGCACAAATGAGGGAAAGAGATCATCGAGACCTGCGCCCAATTTTCTAAGAAGACCCTGCAGTGCACTGCTAGTAGAAGTCAGGTTCTGGTGTAGTATGCTCACGCCCTCACTGTCATTATCATCATCCGGGACCGATCCAACGCCATCTATGCTTAAGCCTACGGCCCTGTCATGGCTTTGCTCGGTTTCCTTTTCCTTTCCCTTGTCTGTTTCTTTGTCTCTTTTTGCACTGGCAGACTGGCTCTCATCGCGTCCATAATTCCACTTCCCAGAGTCCCGCCTGAAAGCAGAGGCCAATGACTCAGTTGCACCAAAATCCATGGACGCTTCTTGCGAATGAGAACTCGCGCGAGGAGAAGGTAGGATCGATGACGACAATGTAATGATACCGTTTACTGATTTATGCGAATGGAGAGCTCCTTTCGAAGGCCAGGAAGTCGCAGAAGAAGACGACTGAGGAGGGGATGAGAACTCCGCTCTCTTCCAGCTGCGCGTTTCCATACAATTACTTCAAACCCTAATCAGCTTTTTAACCCTGCAGTAAATGTGATCTCGGTCAAAGCACACACGGCGAGGTCAACTACTGCGGCATTGTTTGGTTTAAACAGCGAACTTATTTGTGCCTGCAAGTCACCATTGATTTAAGATCAATGGAGACCGCACCCTTTGATATGCACGGACATTAACACAAAGTCCGCTCCTTCGATATACCTTTGAACTCTTAGGGGAAAATGCTAGTTATATATGCTATGTATGTTCATTTACATATCTTTCCTTTGTGCGTTATATGGAGAATTATATATAAACAAATTTGAAATTTTGAAAGTCGCCATCACTAATATGCATATGATCATAAAGTGGCAGCCTCCACTTAAATTCCCATCGAGGTCCAAATTTCAAGGGTTCCCTTCGAGGTCCAAATTTCGAGGGATGTTCTTCAGAATTTCTCTATCTCTAAATCCAGTATGCCATCTATTTAAATTATTTGACTCTTGAATTTCTATTAATGTTGGTCATGTCAAATTATTTTTCCATGGTTGTTTGAAAATTTTCAAGATTCAAGTTATTTATAAATTATATTATCGTGCATTTCTATTTTTGTATAGATATTGATTTTTATTTTGCATTCAAAATTTTTGTTGATAAAATATGAATCAGTTTTACTCTAGTTTTAAATTCATACAAATCTTTTTTTAACCTATAAACTTTATGTTCTTAACCTTTGATTTCATAAACTAGAGGTTGATCTACATATACTTCTTTTTTGAAGATCTCATTTAAAGAAAAAAAAAGTTGATTTCACATCTATTTAGTAAGCTAGTTAATGATTCTTTGTTGCTATTGCTAATATTGTTCTCATGGTATCCAATATTGCTACTAGGGAAAATGTTTCTTCATAATATGCTCTAAGTTATTATGCAAATCCTTTTGCTTCCAACCTGGCTTTATGATTTTCAATTTCCCCTTTCATTAAACTTGGTGCTATAGACCCATTTGAATCCAATGTTTGTTTTTCCTTCTAGTAGATATATAAGACTCCATGTATCATTCCTCTTTATGGCTACAATTTCTTCATACAAAGCTTCAACCCATTATGGCTTTTTGATTGCTTCTTCAAAATGTGTTGGCTAGAAAGCCAATGAAGAAAAATGTATTTTTTCATTATCTTGTTGTTCATAAATCTCTCTCAAAATTCTTGTTTTCTACGAAAAGGTGGATTAAGATTCACTACTTGAGGATGTACTGTGCACATCATATCCTTCTTGGATTTCACCTATATCTAGAACTTATAGGCATGTAAATCCTTGTCTTAGTTGTTCTATTTTTGTTGCATCACTTGGTTTAAATGCACGTGGAAAAAAAATTATTCCTTTTTTCTCTTTATCTTGGTCATTCCATGATTAATATTTAAATAGTTTAACATGTCTTTTAATAATTACAATTTAACATGTCTTTTAATAATTACTTTCTTGGAGACATGATTGTACAATTTGTAAGCCTTGGATTATTCACTATATCCACCTAATATACACTTTTCACTTCTATCATCCAATTTCCTCCTCATTCATTTCTTGTGGAACATGTGCATAGGCTACACAACCAAAGATTATCAAGTGTGATATGCTTGTCTTCACACCACTCTAGGCTTCTAGAGGAACTTTGTCTTAGACACATTTAGTTGGAGATCTTTTCAAAATATAAAATTGAACATGCTATTGATATGCACAATACTCATTTGGATTTTTTTTTTCCTTCAACATGCTTCTTGCCATATTCATGATGATTTGATCTTTTTCTTTCTACTAATCCATTTTGATATGGAGTGTACCTTGTTGTAAATTGTCTCTTGATACATTTATCCTTGCAATATGTTGAAAACACTTTGGAATCATATTCTCCTCCTTAAACCTTCTCTTAATACTATAATATGCCTTTCCACTTTTCTTCTCTGTCATGGCCTTGAATTTCGTGAATATTTCAAATGGTTTTTTAATACATTTTTTTATATTTTTAATGAAGAAGGCCCATGTCATTTTGTTAAAATTATCAATAAATGTTAGAAAGTAAGATCTTCCTACTATTGGTTGAGTTTGCATTGGACCACAAAGGTTTATGTGTACTATTTCAAGTGGGATTTTGGCTTTATAGTTGGCAACATTTGGAAAATTGTTTCTTTGGTGTTTTGGAAGCATACAAATTTCACATGGATTATGATGAACATCTAACATAGGTGGACCTAGAACCATATACTTCTTTTGAAAAATATCAATACTGTTAAAATCTAAATGGCTATATCTAAGATGGCATAACCAAGTCTTGTCATAACTTGTTACAAACTAAGCATATGATATTGAATCCTTGACATTTCTTATGACTAGAGGAAACATCCTATTTTTGGTCATTTGGATCCTTGCTATGACACTTTGACTATGTGGCCTATCAAGAATAATGTAGGTGGGAACTTGAAGCCTGACAACCATTTAACTCGGATTTGTCTTACACTTAACAGATTATGTTTTATACTTTCTACATAATAGACATCATGAATGCCCTTTTTTTCATTCTAGTTTGTTACAACGGCAATATAACCTTTGCTTAAGAATTAACAAGATGATCATCACCAAGCATAATTTGAGACTTATTTGTTTCATCAAAACTTGAAAAAATATCTTTGTTACATGTCATATTGTTACTGCAACCACTATCCAACAATGATAAGTCTTCATTGTTGTTTTCTTGAGCTACTAAGCAAGAAGAAACATAGAGGATGTTGTGCCTTCATTAGTGCTTCAAACATGTGTGTTTCCTTTGTTAAAATATACCTACTTCTTATTATATTTAGTTTCAAAATGACCATACTTATTGCAATAATAGCACTATATGTGTGACTTGACCATCCTTCCACTTCAATTGTTGTTTCTTATCTTTCTGTTTAATTCAATGTCAAATCTTGTGGGAATTTAGGTTGTTTTAATTCACTATTTTACTACTAGAATATCCTCGTCCTCTTCTTCTTTGCTTCTACTAGTTCTACCTTTTCCTCTACTGATTGTGGTTTGAGTCTAAAAGGAATTTCTAATGAGCCATTTCTACCATTAATTCTTGACCAGTGATTCAACATTGAATTTCTTAGTTCTTCAACTGAAAATTGGGTCATATATTTAGTCTGTTATATGGCTTTCACAAGATTGTCAAATGAAGCTGAGAGGCATATGAAAATTTTCTCAACCACCTTTTAATATGGGACATCCTCTCCAAGAGTTCTAAGTTGATTTACCACTTCCATTACTTGATTCATACATTGATTTGTTGATTTAGCCTCTCTTCTTTGCATAGTTTCAAAATTCTTCTTGAGAATATGAAGTTTGGCATTCTTGACCTTATTTTTAGCTTGGTATATATTTTCCAAAATCTCCCAACCTTGATGGCCACTTGTTATTACAAAATCTTAAGAAAAAGAGAGTACTCAACTCCAATATTCATATTTCATAATGCTCTTGAATCCTTTCTTTTTCTCTTTGTTGTTTCATCTGTTTCAGCTCTTTCCATTGCTGCTAAATATTCTGCACATGGTTCTTCATATTTTGTGACTACTACTTCCCAACAGTCCAAATTCTTCAAAAAAACTCTTCATCTTTATTCCTGACACTGGATAGTTGACAGTATTTAGTATGATACCTTATGTGTTTTAATTGTTGGTGGAAGCCATAAGTGACTTTTACAATATTGTCCTTGCTATGGATTGGAGGGCTTATCCTTGATTTTGATTTTAATTCAAACTCTAACAAAGGTCTCACTAGTGTATTAATCTCACTTTTGAAAGGTGTCTATATATATTTATATAAACAAGCAAAGTGACTCATCTTAATATTGGATCTATAAATGCATAGATAGTTGAAATTCTTAATCTGCAAACATTTTTTCTAAGTTTTGCATTTAACTTTAAAAATCATATCTCAAGAGATTTAGCCTCTCTCAACACTTGATTAATCTGATTAATCCAAAATTAAAATAACTTTATCCTAATAATAAATTAAATTACATATAATATACCAACATTGTGATAATAAACTAAATTCCATACAATATAGTTAAATGTGAATATTGTAATAAACTTTTAAAAACAATGAAAAAAAATGACACGATGTTAAAAATGCAACTTAAAATAATAATGAAAAGAAATGGCACCTACAAGGGGACACCTCAAAGAGTCATCATTGTCTTATGAATTATTTGGTAAATTTTTTCTTATTAAGTATTATGTAAAGCATAAAATTCAAGGTTTCAAACATCCTTAAGTCAAACTAACAAAAAAATAATAACAATTTCTAAGCAAGGGGCTTCAAGGTTTCAAATATCCTTAGGTCAAACTAATAAAATAATAATAATATTTTTTTCCTAAGAGGCAAGCTTGAACAAGCCATAAGTATTCCATTGTGGGTGGATCAATATTCTTCCATCCAATAAACACACTAGCGTAGACCTAATCATGACCTAGTGAAAAAACTAAAAAAAACCAAAATATATATTTTATCTCTCTTTCAATATATTATTTTTTTAAATTAAAAATAAAAATGAAATAAAAAAATAAAAATTATGAATTTTTTCAATATTAAAATTTCATATCTAAAATGTTATACAGTCAAAAAACCAGTTTAAATAATACAAATCAAGATTTCACCTCAAATTTCCACCAAATTCCAGCTAAAAAAATACTCTGGAGCTCCAAAAAATCTCATTAAAAAATAAAATAAAAAAATTATATTTCCAATATTTATTTTTCATATTACACTTATTAGACATTAAATGATCTAGAAATAATAAGAAATAAAATGTATCTCGAATTATATCCACGTAGGTAAAAATTTATATTTCAAACATTAAAGAAAAATATTAAAATCATTTACAGACGTTGAAACTTACCAATGTAAATTGAAAATATATCCCCACCGCGTAACAATGGAGAGACGTTCGGCAATAGCCATCTTCCCATCCCAAAAAAACTTTAGTGTTGCATAACCCAGAAATGAGTTGCACGGTGCGCGCAAATTTTTTTTGGATAACAAATATTTGGTCAAACTAACATTGCCGCGTAACCCGGAGATAAATTGCAGGTTGTGGGCAAATTTTTTTATTTTTTTATTTTTATTTTTTATAAAATCAACTTAATATTGCGGCATGTTAATCAATATGTCGAGTTTAATCTGAATTGGATGACTATGATTTCATTAGCTTCGAATTTGGAAATTATGATTCAGTCAAATTTGTCACCCTGCTTTTGCATTATCATATTTATGAGCTCAATTTTATAATCTACAATAATTGCAAAGTTGATATATTTCAACCTCACACATCTGTAAGTGAAAAGTAAGAGATATTATAATTTTAACGTCACAAGACTAAAAATTTGTGTATGGAACTCCAATTTTTTTGTTTTTTGCTTTATGTAATTCAATCTTTTTCTTACTCGAATTGATAATGAGCTGACCCAATCTTTGTTGGAATATTGTCATTGATGGCAAAGGATATGGCAAAGGAATCGCCGTGTACGTGGGCAATAAAGGAGAACAAAAAAAGTTGCGAGAAAACAACGATCGAGCGGCAAAGAACAAGGGAAGATTGCATTTACGAGAGATAAGCGGGGAATTGAAACGAGAGTTGTCCGAGAGATAGAGGCAAATTGAGAATGGTGACGAGGGATTGGTTCTAAACTCTCCATGACTTATATATTCAGCAGAATATTTGAGTCTCTGTGGACATTGGTGAAATCATGTGTTATTGACAGTTGGGATTATGCCCGTATAAGACAGCTTGAATTGTGAAAAGCATGAGAGTGATGCTCAGACCATCTTGCTTATGTGGAAGGAGGAGATTCGTGAAGTTGTATACGATATCAGGTTGCTAAGGTCACCGCACAGTGAAGTAAATCTGCATAATGGAGGGATTGATGGTGCTCTGGTTCTGTAAGTTGTTCGAGGAACCAATACGATCGACAGTGGAATTATACGCCTCTGCCTCTGTGTAGGTATGGAAGGTCTACGAGTCTCGGCGTTGTCTATGTAATAGAACCTGAAGCATGAATAAATCGATTATATAAAGAAAACACTAAAGCGGGGTTTTTAATCGTTTAAACAATAAGTTTGACGGAACCATGTGCTTAGACGGAACCGTGACCGAGAGGAATAGTGATGGCGAGTTGGAGCAAAACCGTGGGTTATTTCGCACCACCTTTTGTCGATACGTGGTATTTCGTGGATTGGCAGTGATTCCATACAGATGTTGACACGCATCTCTGCAAAACTGCCAAGCACACAATAATGATAGTCCTTCGCACGTTAACAATCGACCCAGGACGGCCAGCGAAATTGCTTGTGCGTCGTCGATCTGAAAGGGGGTCATCGGACGGTCATTATTTGTGGAAGATGCGCGAAGATTAACACAGTACGACGTGCCATCGCGCGTTATTGCCCGTGCAAATTTCCCAAGCGAAATATGTCGATCTTGGAGGCTCGCGATCCAATGGTGATCGGGCAATGGACCTGCACAAATTTTAGTTTGGTACGGAGGGGCGCATATGTGGGCCAGGGGTCAAAGTTTTATTAATATTAAACTATTCGAAAGCATTGGATTTATATATAAAGCCCGGATTAAAAGTTCATTGAATTTTTAATTAAAAATAATATTACGGGGGCAGTATAAAGATTTAAAAATTCAGAAGGGGTACCCCTGTAGTTGAACAAGTAATCAAGCGTTGACCGGAAATCGACGGTGGAGATTAAGTACGGGGGCACCAGCCAAAAATTTTCTTCCGTACCACAAGAACCCCCGTAGTGACGTAATGATGACATACGCAGCGGAATTTGATTGGTCTTCTGACTATAATTGTGGGCCCTGGGGGTCAAAGGTTAATTTGTTTGAAAGCATTGGATGTTTTATAAAGTCCGAAGGGTTAAAACTTTATAAATATATTTATTTATCAATTTCTTTAAATTGATAAATAAATTAAAAGAAATCATAGAGGTTCGTAAGGGTAATACCGTCCAGGAATACCATTAGTTTTGACCCATGGTTTTTAATAAGGACGAAAACTATATAAAGGAATGAGAATTATGAAGAAAGGGTGTGTGTGAAAGGATTGATAAGAAAACGAATCTCCTTTGGAGATATCTGTATGAATAAACCCCTGATATATCTGAATCAAGGGTGCACCTGTAAATATGATGATCAGATCGACTAACATGTGCATGCATAAGGGTGATGAATGAATGAAGCTCTTGAAGGAATGTCTGGATGGGCGAACTCTGTTCTTAACTGAAAAATCTGAATGAACCTCTGGTCTTGAACGACGGACGAAGAAACAATGAAGAGCTAGCGCATGACTGCTAAAGAAAACATATGAATCTGGTGAGTCTGAGGGTTGAAGCCTTCATTTTGGAAGTAGAAGTTTTCTGCCAGTAGAAACTGGTGTTACGTTCAGGGGGTTGAAGCTCCCTTCCAGGAAAGGCTGGTAAACGAGAGAAGGTTGTAGCCTTCTGCAGGTGGGTGCCTGCGTGCTGGTATGAGTCTGCACCAGCATATATTGTAAAAGGTTTTCTCTATAATAAAATATTGAAGAGTGAGATTACAGCAGCGGTGGTTTTCTCCCGAATTGGGTTTCCACCTTAAATCCTGGTGTCCATATGTGTTGTTCATGGTTAATGGTTTGTTCTGTTATTTCTGTTCATGCTTAATGCTTATCTGATGCAATTCTCTAAGTAAAGACATAATAAGATATCTGGACATACATGTTGAATGTAGCACTGAAACATATGTTTTTGAGAAAGGAAATATTATTGTTCAGCCTTAAATACTAATTCACCCCCCCCCCTCTCAGTATTTTTTCCCAACAATTGGAATCAGAGCAGGTCCTTCTGAAAAATCTTAGCCGCTAAAAGGAAGATCATTCAAGATGAGCAATCAAGAAGGAACAACATCTATCAGGCCTCCACTCTTCAACGGAAACAACTTAATCTTTTGGAAAACAAGGATGAGATCCTATCTTCAGTCTTTGGGAGCAGATGTATGGGCTATTGTTGAAGGAGGATATCAATATCCAGCCTCAGTACCAACAGATCCAACGGAAAGAAAGAATTATGAAACAAATGCAAAGGCAGTCAATGCTCTATTAGGAAGTCTAACTGAATCAGAATTTGTCAAAGTCATGCATCTGAATACAGCAAAGGAAATATGGGACAAAATCATTCTAAGCTATGAAGGTGATGCAAAGGTAAAAAGTGCTAAACTTCAAACTCTCAGAATCCAATATGAGAATCTTAAAATGCTTAATGAAGAAAGCATTGCAAATTTCTTTCTACGTCTTGATGATATTGTAAATCGCATGAGAAATATGGGAGAAACAATTACCGAATCCACTTTGGTTGAGAAAATTTTAAGATCTCTAACAGCAAAATTTGAGTCAAAAGTTTCAGCTCTTGAAGAAAAGCAGGATCTTCAAAATCTTACTGTGGTACAACTTCATGGCATACTAACTGCATATTAAATGAGAAGAGGAGGACCATCTGAAGTCAAAGAAGCATTCTTTAGAACTTCTACAAAAGGAAAGGAAGTACAAATAACAGAAGGATCAGGATATATCTCAGAAGAAGATGAGATAAACTTCGTAAAGAAACTTCAACTTGGCACAGGACGATTCAGAGGTAAGCTTCCTTTCAAATGTTTTGATTGTGGAAGAGTTGGTCATTATGCTGCCAAGTGTCCTTATAAAGAAACACATAAAAAGGGGAAGGAAGTAACAAGAAGGAATAAGAATCATTTTAGCTCTAAAAAGAGTTACTATACTCATGAAGATAGTGATGAGTTATCTGATAGTGAGGAAGAATGTGAACAAGATCTGAGACTTCTCATGGCATTTGAAAAAGGATCTAGAGAAGAAGAGGATACTTTTGTGGACGCTCTAGAAGACAGTGATTTTCTTAATGAAAACAATAAACTCAAAATTTTCTTAGAAGAGAGCAAAATAATCATAGAAACTTTGAAAAATCAGCTTGAAGATAAAGAGAAACACAATGAGAAATTAGAATGTGAAGTAGTAGATCTAAGAAAAGAACTTGGGAAAGTAAAGACTCTGAATCTTAGATTTGCTAAAGGGTCTAAAACCTTAGATGAGATTATCAAGGTACAACGTTCTCCTCTCATAAAGACAGGTCTTGGATATATTGGAGAATCTTCTCAGGCATCAGCACCAAATTATCTAAAAGCAGTTACAGCTGGTTTACAACATGCTGCCACTCAGCAAGGGAACAAAGAATATTTACAGGTAAAGCATGATCATTTCAATTCAAGAAACACTAACAGGAATGTCTTTCAAAGAAACACCAATCAACAGATAAATTCATATAGAAGATCTTATGATCGCAGAAATTTCTTCTTCAATGGACAATGTTTCTCATGTAACAATTTTGGTCATAAAGCTATTCAATGTGTAGCATATAAAACTATTATGACAAGAGAAGCAAGAAAGAAAAGGACTAATATTGAAGAAAAGAAGAATACTTATAACAACTTTTCTCCTCTTCAAAATGAAGTTGAATGCACTTATTGCAATAACTTTGGCCATGAAGAATCTGAATGCAGGAGAAAAGTTCAGCCAAAAGAACATGTTCCTTCAAGATCCAAAGTATGGAAAAAGAAGGAGTTACAGGTTGAAAATTGTGGCATAGCGTTATTTGCAGAAGATGAAGAGAACCAATGGTACATTGATAGTGGATGCTCAAGACACATGACAGGTGATAAAGACAAACTTCTTGCCTATAGTGCTCTAGAAAAGGAGAAGAATGTTACATTTGGAAATGATACTCCTGCGGTAATTAAAGGTAAAGGGTATGTTTTCCTAAAGGATAAGGTGAAAGCTAATGAAGTCATGTATGTGGATGGATTAAAGCATAACTTGTTAAGTGTAAGTCAAATGTGTGATCAAGGAACTGAAGTTTTCTTTAGTTCAAAAGAATGTGTGGTACGTGATCTTGATACAGGTAAAGAAATTATAAAAGGAAAAAGAACTCCAAACAACCTATATATATTGAAGAACCCCAAAGAACAATGTTATTTGAGTAAATCTTCAAAAAATTGGCTATGGCATAGAAGGTTGGGGCATCTGAGCTTCTCTCAAATCAACAAATCAAGCAGACTTAAAGTTGTTCGTGATCTTCCCAATATTACTCTACCTGAAAATATCATATGCAAATCTTGCCAATTCGGCAAGAAAACTAGGGTACAATTTAATGCCAAGGAAGGATCATCAAATAAGCCTCTTGAACTCATTCATACTGACATATGTGGACCTATGAGGAAAAATTCACCACGTGGTGAAGAATACTATATCTTATTCATTGATGATTTCTCTAGAATGTGTTGGATTGGGCTGCTTAAACAAAAAGATGAAGCATTTGAGAAATTTCAGATTTTCAAAGCACTAGTGGAGAATGAATTAGAATTAAAAATCAAGTGTCTTAGATCTGATCGAGGAGGCGAATATACATCCAAAGAATTTCTTGAATTTTGTGAACAACACGACATAAAAAGACAGTTCTCTGTAGCTGGCACTCCACAACAGAATGGTGTTGCAGAGAGAATGAACAGAACAATTCAACAAATGGCTAGAGCTATGCTTGATGATTCCGGAACACCTGACACATTTTGGGGAGAAGCAGCACATACAGCAGCAAACATTCTCAACAAAGCACATGTTCGTGTAAATAGTGATAAAACTCCCTATGAACTCTGGTATGGTAATCCTCCCACTATAAAGCATTTTAGAATTTTTGGGAGCAAATGCTTTATAAAAAATAATGATGAAAAACTTGGCAAGTTTGAACCCAGAGCTGATGAGGGAATATTTCTTGGTTACTCCTCTAGGAGTAAGGCATATAAATGTTACAATAAAAGACTTCGAAAGATTTTTGAATGTATTGATGAGTCTACTGCAGCCCCAAAAGAAGAAAAGCAAACAACAGATGAAGATGATGAGGACACATATCCTCCTACATCAAACAGTAATGATACAAACAGTACACCCAGTGAAGAACCTGAAGAAGAGCTGTCTGAAAAGGCTCCATCTAGATATGTTCAAAAGAATCATCCAAAATCTCAAATTTTGGGAGAAAAGGAATCAGGTGTACAAACAAGAAGGACTCTTGTGGGATCTTCTAGCAATTTGGCATTTATGTCCATGGTTGAACCTCACAGTGTCAGTCAAGCTAGCAAAGATGAATGTTGGATTCAAGCCATGAATGAAGAGCTTGATCAAATTGAAAAGAATCACACTTGGGAGTTAGTACCAAGGCCTCATGACAAAAATGTCATTGGAACTAAATGGATATTCAAAAACAAGTTAAATGAGAATGGGGATGTTATAAGAAATAAAGCTAGACTTGTGTGCAAAGGGTACGCTCAACAAGAAGGTATAGACTTTGAAGAAACCTTTTCTCTTGTAGCCAGACTTGAAGCCATAAGAATGTTTCTTGCATTTTCAAGCTTCCAACAAATCAAAGTTTATCAAATGGATGTTAAATCTGCTTTTCTCAATGGTGATCTAGAAGAAGAAGTTTATATAGAACAACCAGAAGGATTTATTTTTGGAAATGATGAAAAACTTGTTTGTAGACTTAAAAAGGCTCTATATGGTCTCAAACAAGCTCCAAGGGCATGGTACTATCGTCTTGACAAATATCTTCATCAACAATGATTTTCAAAGGGGTCTGCTGATAGCAACTTATACACAAAAACTGAAAATGACAAATTATTGATTGTGGTTGTATATGTTGATGATATCATTTTTGGAAGTAATGGAGAGTCTATGAGTCAAAAATTTGCTTCTGATATGCAACAAGAATTTGAAATGTCATTACTTGGGGAACTAACATTCTTTCTTGGCTTGCAAGTGCAACAAGCAACAGATGGCATATTCTTATCACAAGCTAAATACCTCAAGCAAATCCTAAAGAAGTATGGCATGGAAGATTGTAAACCTGTAAGTACACCAATGATAACCAGATGTAATCTCAGCTCTAATGATGATTCCCCCACCGTGAATCAACCAGAATACAGATCTATGATAGGAAGTCTTCTTTATCTCACTGGGACAAGACCAGACATCATGCATGCAGTTGGGATTGTTGGACGATTCCAAGCTAATCCAAAAGAGTCTCATCTTCAGGTTGTGAAAAGAATATTCAAATATCTACAAGGAACTCAAGACTTTGGACTATGGTATCCAAAGAAGGTTGATCTTACTCTTCATGCATACACTGATGCAGATTGGGCTGGAAGTGTTGATGATCGGAAAAGCACTAGTGGTGGTGCATTCTTTATGGGGCCCCGGTTAGTATCTTGGTTCAGCAAGAAGCAAAGCTCCATTGCCTTATCTACAGCAGAAGCAGAATATGTGGCTGCAGCATCATGTTGCACTCAACTTCTTTGGATGATGCAAACCCTACAAGATTTTCAAATCAAATGTTCACCCCCTATCTCCATTATGTGTGATAATACAAGTGCCAACAGTATCTCAAAGAATCCTGTTATGCATTCCAAAACCAAGCACATTCCCATCAAATATCACTTCTTACGAGAAAAAGTGCTTGAGAAAAAGGTGAAATTAGAATATGTTTCCTCCAAAGAACAAGTTGCTGATATATTTACCAAACCTCTACCTAGGGAAGCATTCGAATATCTCAGACAGAAACTGGGAGTAGTCTCTGCCATGCAGAGGATCAGGTCTACTTAATTACAGAAGACTCAATTGGTTGTGAGGTACAGGCTCAGGGGGAGCATTGGTCATGTGAAAAGGATGAATTGTTGGTCATATTATGTTTGAAGATGCAGCATGATCTCAGGGGGAGCATGGGACTGTCGGTTCAACGGTTCTTGATCAAACTCTTTGCCATTGATGTCAAAGGGGGAGGAAACGCAACAAAGGGTGTCTATCAGGTCATCAAAGGAAGAGTATTGCCATCAATGCCAAAGGGGGAGATTGTTGGAATATTGTCATTGATGGCAAAGGATATGGCAAAGGAATTGGCAAAGGCATGGGTAACAAAGAAGAACATCAAAGTTGCAGAAAACAACGATCAGCAGCAAAGAACAAAGGAAGAATTCATTTACAGAGATAAGCAGGGAATTGAAGCAGAGTTGTCCAGAGACAGAGGCAAATTGAGAAGAATGAGTGAAACTCTTATTCATTCGTATATGGTGATGAAGGATTGGTTCTAAACTCTCCATGACTTATATATTCAGCAGAATATTTGAGTCTCTGTGGACATTGGTGAAATCATGTGTTATAGACAGTTGGGATTATGCCCGTATAGACAGCTTGAATTGTGAAAAGCATGAGAGTGATGCTCAGACCATCTCGCTTCTGTGGAAGGAGGAGATTCGTGAAGTTGTATACGATATCAGGTTGCTAAGGTCACGGCACAGTGAAGTAAATCTACATAATGGAGGGATTAATGGTGCTCTGGTTCTGTAAGTTGTTCGAGGAACCAATACGATCGATAGTGGAACTATACGCCTCTGCCTCTGTGTAGGTATGGAAGGTCTACGAGTCTCAGTGTTGTCTATGTAATAGAACTTGGAGCATGAATAAATTGATTATATAAAGAAAACACTGAAGCGGGGTTTTTAATCGTTTAAACAATAAGTTTGACGGAACCATGTGCTTAGACGGAACCGTGACCGAGAGGAACAGTGACGGCGGGTTGGAGCGAAAACGTGGGTTATTCCACAGCACCTTTCATCAATACGTGGTATTTCGTGGATTGGCAGTGATTCCTTATAGATTTTGACACACTTCTCTGCAAAACCGCCAAGCACACGATAATGATACTCCTTCGCACGTTAACAATCGACCCAGGATGACCAGCGAAATTGCTTGTGCGTCGTCGATCTGAAAGGGAGTCATCGGACGGTCATTATTTGTGGAAGATGCGCGAAGGTTAAAAAAGGTGTGCGAAGATTAACATAGTACGACGTGCCATCACGCGTTATTGCCCATGCAAATTGCCCAAGCAAAATCTGTCGATCTTGGAGGCTCGCGATCCAACGGTGATCGGGCAATGGACCTACACGAAGTTTAGTTTGGTATGGAGGGGTGCATATGTGGGCCAGGGGGTCAAAGTTTTATTAATATTAAACTATTCGAAAGCATTGGATTTATATATATAAAGCCCGGATTAAAAGTTCATTGAATTTTTAATTAAAAATAATATTACGGGGGTAGTATAAAGATTTAAAAATTCAGAAGGGGTACCCCCGTAGTTGAACAAACAATCAAGCGTTCATCGGAAATCGACGGTGGAGATTAAGTACGGGGGCACTAGCCAAAAATTTTCTTCCGTACCACAAGAACCCCCGTAGTGACGTAATGATGACATACGCAGCGGAATTTGATTGGTCTTCTGACTATAATTGTGGGCCCTGGGGGTCAAAGGTTAATTTTTTTGAAAGCATTGGATGTTTTATAATGACCAAAGGGTTAAAACTTTATAAATATATTTATTTATCAATTTCTTTAAATTGATAAATAAATTAAAAGAAATCATAGAGGTATGTAAGGGTAATACCGTCCAGGAATACCATTAGTTTTGACCCATGGTTTTTAATAAGGACGAAAACTATATAAAGGAATGAGAATTATGAAGAAAGTGTGTGCGTGAAAGGGTTGATAAGAAAACGAATCTCCTTTGGAGATATCTGTATGAATAAACCCCTGATATATCTGAATCTAGTGTGCACCTGTAAATATGATGATCAGATCGACTAACATGTGCATGCATAAGGGTGATGAATGAATGAAGCTCTTGAAGGAATGTCTGGATGGGCGAACTCTGTTCTTAACTGAAAAATCTGAATGAACCTCTGGTCTTGAATGACGGATGAAGAAAAAATGAAGAGCTAGTGCATGACTGCTAAAGAAAACATATGAATCCGGTGAGTCTGAGGGTTGAAGCTTTCATTTTGGAAGTAGAATTTTTCTGCCAGTAGAAACTGGTGTTACGTTTAGGGGGTTGAAGCTCCCTTCTAGGAAAGGCTGGTAAACGAGAGAAGGTTGTAGCCTTCTGCAGGTGGGTGCCTGCGTGCTGGTATGAGTCTGCACCAGCATATATTGTAAAAGGTTTTCTCTATAATAAAATATTGAAGAGTGAGATTACAGCAGCGGTGGTTTTCTCCCGAATTGGGTTTCCACCTTAAATCCTAGTGTCCATATGTGTTATTCATGGTTAATGGTTTGTTCTGTTATATATGTTCATGCTTAATGCTTATCTGATGCAATTCTCTAAGTAAAGACATAATAAGATATCTGGACATACATGTTGAATGCAGTACTGTAACATATGGTTTTTTTTAAGAAAGGAAAAGAAAAATTGTTCGGCCTAAAATACTGATCACCCCCTCTCAATATTTTTCCCAGCAATCTTTTAACAATTCTCTCACTGAAAAGATAATGCCATGGCATTGATGCTAACATACTGCAGTAACTGTCCCTGATGTCTCTGAAAGCATCACATTCCAAAATGAAATGTTTTTCTAATTCCACTGTACCAGAAGTGCAAAAATACATACCCTTTCTTCCCAAACTTCTTTAGGTCTCTTCCACCATCCCGTTTCATACCGAAGTTGATGTGAGTTAGTTCTTAATTGAGCAATAAGAACCTTTGCTCTCCACGGAATGTTAGCTCCAATATATTCTTTTTGTTGGAGATCACAAGCGGGGTTGAATTCCTGAACATAATACTTCTTCTTTCTACCCAACTCTTTTCCCCATATACCCTTACGAAACTTCTCCAGCACAAAATTCTTTAACTCCTTGCCATTTGTGGGACATGCATTCAAGGAAATATTCCATTTTTGCATCCAATTGTTGTTTTGAATCATCCATGATTTCTTTCTTTCACTCATACATTCATTGAAAATAACTTTCGGCCATCTACCTCCTCCCATTTTCTCAATTCTTTTTAGATACCTTATAAGACGCACCATGGAAATTTCTTTGATGGGAGCTGCCCCTGTTTCACTCAACATTATCTCATAGGGAACCAAACTTTTTATTTTGAACTTGCTCATGATCAAGCGTTTTTGAATTTTTTGAATTTGTTTCCATTTTGAAACAGGGATGCTGCTAGCCCACAATTCACACCCATATAATAGCACTGGACAAACTAGGAGTCCAAAAAGTACTTTGATCATGTTCCAATCCCATAACTCTGCTTCTCTACATCTATTTTGAAGTGCATATACTACTTTCCACCCTCCTAAAATTATTTTCTTTCTGCAATCCTCCCAATTAAGCTTGTTGTTGAAATCAATCCTGAGGTACTTGTATTCATTTACTTCTTCAAGAATGTTTCCTTCAAAGAAGAACATATGTTGCCTTTGCTTCCTTTTATTAGAGAAAATCATTATTTTGGTCCTACTGTTATTGACTTGCATCCCCACTGCTTTACAAAAATGGTCAGGGCATATAGGTTTATTTGCGATCCATGGGCTGATTTAGCAAGCAACACAAGATCATTGACATATAGAAGAAGCTTTATCACAAACTCCCCCCATCGAACACCATCCCCACCTTGCAAATTTAACCACTCTTCTAGTTTGTCAATATATAAACCAAAAAGTGAAAGTTAAGTGATGCTAGATGTCAGCGCAAGTGAAAAGTAACACGGTATTGTAAACTGCTTCGATGGATGCCATGTTATTCGAGTAGAATGAATCGTTTAAATAAATGGGTGCATATGGAATTTATGGAAACTTTTTCTCATAGTTTATCGTATGTAGATTTATATAAAAAATTAATATTTTAGAAAAAAAAAATATTACAATTAAAATAATAGAAAATTATGGGCAATAAGTTTTTTTTTTTTTTAAATATATTTTAAGTACAATCTTACAATACAATATACATCCCACAACATAGGAGTCATCAATTAAACCATAGTTCTATAATACAAACTAAAAAATCATGAGAAAAAACACTTTGCACCACAAAATCGCTTTGAGGAAGATTGTGGGCCACAAAAATGCAAAAAAAGTTCCCCAATTTTTTTTGAGAGTTGTTGCCCCAAACCCCATGTCAGGGGATATGACCCCCTTGTGTGCCCTATAACCAAGGGGAGTTAACAACCCCCCCTAAAACCTTCATTTGTCCATTGTTCATATAAGTCATGCAAATAATATAACATGTACCAAATATTAATTAAATGAAATTATTGTTTAATGTTTCATAACTATTGCTATATTGGGCTATTTCATATGATGTGAGGATGAGTTGGATCAATGTGCAATTATGCTTGTTTAATAGCTATTATTTGTCTTTATTTATGACATATGTATACATAGATATTCCATGAAATATGTTTTCTATGATAAATAAGAAAATTTTTGAAGTGGAATTTATAATTTGACTTGAGCTTCAAGGCTCTTCAATTATTTTTTAATGAGAATGGCCCTTTCCAAGCCAATATGTGGGATGGAATAAATATGCTATATCCAGACTTACGGTGATGAGAAGGGTGGAGGTTTTCTTTAATTGAAGGCATTGGAAATGGAGGATAATGCCCTATTTGTGTAGATATAGAAAATAGGTTTAAACACATGGTTAAGGATCCTTGGGGACTTTATTTCCCTTTATAAATAAACCACAATAGTAGTATTTTGGTTTATAAGTTTTGGCAAAGTTGAAATTTGCGACCCAAAAGAGTCAGAATAACCTCATCTTTATTGAGGTCAAGTTGCGGAGTTGGCCTTTCAACATCTTTTGTTCCTTTTTATGAGAATGCCTATTTAAGGGTATACTTTGAAAGTCTCTAAAGGTTAAAGATGAATTCTATGTATTATAATTTTTTTCTTTGAGATAGGCATAGAAGTGTATCGAAATATTTTGGATTTCCAGAATACACTTTGAATTTCTGGGTTTTGTAGTGGAAGCTTAGAGGGATTGGAGGTTTAGCCCCAACACCTAGTCACATGGAATGGCTTAGGAGGATCATGACATAGGGCCAATGGGAAAGGAACATAAGTGCATAATTCCATGAGGGAAGAGTGGCCCTAAATGTTAGGGTATCCAAATGAATTATTAAGGAGTAGAAGTGGGGATGTTTTGTATATTTAAAGATCTGGATATCCAGGCATTTGAGCATTTAGAACAATTCAGTAGTGACCTTATTCTAGTTAATTGGATGGTGGATGAGAAATTGGTAGATTGGTTAATTTCACTATATTAGATTCGGCACTGATTTTTTTTTCAAATGGGGACATCAATATGTCCATATATATAGGGATCCTTGTGGAGGAATCCCTTCCAAAATTTCAAATGGAAGAACCATGGACATGGTAGAATTATATGCAAGAGGAACCTGGAAATCAAGGTTGTAGAAGACCCAGGTATTTGGGCATCCAGAAATCCTTATAAAGGAACCATTTCCAAGAACACAAATCAAGATGCTAGCGTAGTTTGATGTTGAGATCTAAATATCTCAGCATCCAAAGAATTGATAAATGTCCTTTAACAAACAACTAAATTTTAGATGTAGAATGCCAATTTAGTAGGCCACACGGAAGTTACATAGACCCCATGTGGACACTCATAAAACCTATGGGTAGGTGTGCCATTAGATGGAAGGATGATGTGTCACGATGAAGTAGAATGTAACGAATGCTTTGGGTGATGTGGCACAAAGGACATATTCTATGTGACATGGCATGATAACAAGTTATTGATGTGGCATGTCGGTGTGGTGAGGTGATGTGATGTGACAATATAAAGAGTTGATGTGGCAGTGTATGTGGCACTACATGGAAAGGGTGACATGGAATTTAGAAATATAAATAATTAAATTTTCACAAAATTAGGCTTTTTGGAGATGTTCCATATCTATATGAATACAAAAATTTAAAGAGTTGGATACCTAAATGATCTAGGATTTGACCCATGTTAACTACCATAACATGGTATGGGTTGATGTGGATGAGACTACATAGTGGGACTAAGGAGGAAGCCAAGTCGAAGAGGATGTGGAGGTATGTCGCTGGCTGAAAGGCCCAAGTAGTGGAGATTTGAAGGTTTGGAGATTTCTTAAAAGAATATTTTTCGATAAATAATGGATTTGAATAGATTTGGAACTTCTAAAGTACATGAATGAACTAAAAATTTTGGGGATTCAAAAAAATGCTAAAACATGTGATTCTTAGAAATCTTGGATCTGAATAGGGGTAATATGATAAAATGCCCCTTTGAGGATGTGATCTTATGTTATTTTTAAAGGTAGGTAGGGACCACCATGTGCCTACTATGTATAGCTAATGTAGCATTTTATAATGAGGACACTAGGGAAAAATTGATTGCCACATATCTACCATGTGGCAGTGGAATGGATGTTGATGTGGTGCATGGGGGTGTCGATTCTCAAATGGGCTAGTAAGGTTGAGTGCTTAGTTCCATGGTAGAATTTATCTAGACTACATTAAGTAGGTGTTACGTAGCAAAGTGGTTCTCTAGCATTTACCTAATTCAATTTGAAGTGTCCATTATTTGAAAAACCATGACTAGTGTGGGGGAACCAAATCTCATAAAAAACACATATCAATTATCATACTTAATGTCTCCAATACTAGCCTTAAAAATCTAGTATATATTCCCCCAAATCATATGAATATGTTTTATTCCAAGTCATTAATCCTAGAAAATTGGCATTGTAGATTGGGAAGGAATAAAGTGGGGCTCTCAATCACAAAAATGAGAAAAATACCATGTACTTCAATGTAAATCGATCATATCGTTTTAGATGGTCAATGATGAAACATTTTAAACCAATCCAAATATTTATATTTAATAATTATAGTTAACTAAGTAATTAATCCATAATGAGACCTTGCATAAGTTCCATTGTCTCCTTGGAACATGGAATTTAACCCAATAACCACATCTTCTCCTCTCATTATGTCTAAATGATTTAAGAATGATGTAGATTTTGTTTAGCATGAGAATATATGGCCTTATTCTTAGAGAGGCATGACCTTATTCTTAGAGAGACATGGAGAACGTTTTAGCTATTAAAGGTTTATTTGAGGATGGGACCATATGACCATCGTCTTGAACAAATGTGGCCACTAATAATTTTAGGAGAAACATAGTGAAACTTCCATGGCCTCTACATAAGTTAGTTAGCTTCAATGATTTATGGGATCCTCAACATTTGTTTATTGCACTTTCAACTATATGTATTGGCTACTCTAGCTTCACATATTTCACACTAAAATGTATAAAAAAAAGTGTGAAACTCAATAGATCCTCTTCAATTTCTCAATCAAATTATGTCATGCATTCAATTCAACATCGCGACTTGTCAAAAATTAAAGGAAAAAATTATGAATACCATGTAGGCCTAGAAATACATACCCATTTCCATATGAAATTAAAATTGATGTTGGGGATGCCATTAGAGGAGTTTTTAGCCTAAAGGTTCCCACGATTTTTGCGTGTAATTTCCATGTCATAATATGTAAACCAGTAAATCCTTTAAATTAAAAAAGAGAAAAATGTAAATATTTTGGAGGGAAAATAAGAAAAGCCCTTTTTTTAATTGTATTTTTGGCTTATTTCCTTATAGGTTTACTCAATTTTCAAGCGTAGATGTTGGGTGTGTGTTATATTATTTCCATGACTAGTCGCATGTGTGTGGTGGGGGAGACAGGGGGCGGGGGGGGAGGCGGGTGGGTCACAGGGGAGGCAATAGCCTCACTTGTTTGTTGTGTCGAGCACATCAAGGAGGTGGTAGCTTCCCTACACGGGATCTTAGGCACTGCCTTGGGAATTTGTTTTTGGACCCTACATTAAGTGATCAGATTGTATGATTTCACTCATAAATGTTTCATATCTCTGATACATATGAGGTTTTTTTCTCTCTTTGAAGGTTCCTCTCACAACAATATGTATCTCTACATCCTATAATGTATCACAAACCCATAAAGGTCTCTTCCTGGTGGGAGGATCATAGGGAGCAGGATCTAAAGGATGCATCGATGCCATATGTTCATCTACAAAGTTGGGCTCAAGAATGGATGGCTCAACATCTTCATCCATAGTACCATCCCTTCTCTCGGGGAAAGGAGAGTCCCTTGACTTCCTAAGGGAAACATCTTCATCAAAGGTCACATCTTAGTTTAACTCAATGTTTCTTTGACCTAGCACATATATCATGTAAGCTTTAGTGTTTTCACAATAACAAGCAATCATACCTTTATTTCATGAATCCTCAAGCTTTTACCTCTTCTCCTTCGATACATGGAAGTGGAAAGGGAATCCAAATATTATTTAATCTCCAACTACTTTTTTAACACCTGTAAATACTTCGTTAGGAGTATTATCTCCCATGGCTTGATGAGAACTCCTATTTTTTGACATAAATTGTAGTTTTAATAGATTCTCCCCATGGAAACATAGGAAGATTTTGATCACGAATCATGGATTTGGTTTCTTTCTCCGAATGGAAACATAGGAAGCTTTTGATCATGAATCATGGCTTTGGTTTCTTCCAATATGGACCTGTTCTTCCTCTCAACAATTCCATTTTTTTGAGGGTTTAATGGGACAATGGCCTCCTTCATAAACCTAACTTCTCTAGAGAAGACTTCAAACTCATTTGAAGTGTATTCTCTTCCATTATCTATCCTAGGGATCTTGATCTTCTTTCTAGTTTGATTTTCCACAAGATCCTTGAAATATATGAACACATAAAAAACCCAATCCTTGGTCTTCAAGTAGAAGATCCAAGTTTCATGAGAGAAGTCATCAATAAATATCACATTTTATAAATATCCTCCAAGATATTTCACTTGCATGGGTCCATAGAGGTCGCAATGAATAAGATGAAAAATTTCCTTATATCTGTTGCTACTGGAAGGTGATGGTCCCTTGATATTATTCCCACTGGAACATCCCTAGCATACACCTTCATGATCAACCTGAATATTTGGTATTCCTGTAACCATCTTACTCAATTCATGCAAATCCTTGCAATGGACCTAAGCAAATCCTCAGTTCCAAATCTCGCACTTATTAATCACGTGGCATGGACTAATTCTTGAATTAGGCATCCACAAAATCTGTAAAGGCCTTCATTTCTCACACCAATTGTGAAGGTTGTTGTAACAACCCCAGGTTAAAAGTTCATGTAATAAAGTTAATAAAGGAAAAATAAGACCAAGTTCATGGGACACGTATTCCAAGATGATTATTGGGAAAAACATCCTAGTGGGTGTTCATTTGGTTTATTATGGCTAAGGGAAATTGGCAAAGGCTCTGAAAAAGGAAAATAGGCATTAATTGGAATATTATTTATGAAAATAAAGGACATTAGGAGAAAAGGGATGTGAAATGTCATAGGTTGCATGTGGGGAGGAAATTGAAAGGAAAATAGAGGCATCACTGATAAAAAGGATTCTAAGGATAATTTCACAACCTTTCGTCAGTTCAGTTTCAAAATAGAGTGGAGAAGAGAACAACGAGGAGAAAGCGAGCAAGGAAATCAAAGGAAGGAAAAGGAAAGAAAAGCAACGAAAGGACAAGGAAGGACAAGGAAAGAAAGGATCAAGCAAGGAAAGGTTGGATCAAGCTGATTCAACATGAATACTTGCACGTAAAAAGTTGCATGTATGATTTCATAGCTGATTTTAGCATGCATGGTATGTGCATGTGGATATAATGTTCTTCTGCTGTCATTGACATGGGTTTTACTAGGTTTCGACAATGGATTTTACCCTTGCCTTTCCATTTCAGGATAACCATGGTGTGATGGGATTCATTCTTGGTTGAGCTTTGGAATGTTGGAAGGCTTTGGATTTGGGTGAGGTGGTATCATTAAAATCCCAAGGGTTGGGGATCGAGATGGTTTTCTCTAGGAAGTCCTCAACAGGTGGGTGGAGATAGGAAAATTCCTTAAGGGATGGTGAATAAATTTTGAGGCATTCAAGATCGATTTGGTTTTGTGATATCATAACCGATTTAGGTGAGATCACAATATGGTGATGGTGGAGGTGGTTTAACCTATATATCCCCTTAGTTTCTTATGGATTGTTTTATCCCATGATATCCCCAATTCATGCTTGGAATATGGCATGGGGGTGATTGATTGAAAGAAAGTTTTGGTTCAACACAATATATGGTCAGCTGGTATGTGGAAGTCCCTGACTTGGTTGTCTTTTTCATGTGGTTGATAAGAGCTAAGTTTATCTTATCTTTGATTATCAATTATACTTGTTAATATGTGGCTTTAATGGTTGTTCTATGATTGTTATCTATCTGGCTATAATCAAGGTTTTATGACAGATTCAAGTTATGGATCTTATCATGTTTTTACTTGTAACTAACTAGTTAATGAATGCATGACCTAATATTTGTTATTGCATCTATTGTGAGATGGAATTAGACCTTCTTGATGTTTCTCAGATAAGTTTCAAATCTTTATGTTCAGATATGCATTCATGACCTGTAGATTTCATGTTCACCATTTGTTTGACATAATTACTATCATGGTTGTACCGGGTTAGGTCAAGTTCTTGATGAATTTTTGTGTTAGAGGTTTTTTCCTTGTTTCATTTATCATTATAGAATTTTTTTTCAACTTTTGGGCAGTAACCTGGAGTCCAACCCTGAAAAGGTGGCATATATTATGCATTCTCAGGCACAGAAATAGCTGAAAAATATTGCAATCGTACCCTTGCAATGGTTATGCATGCGACTGGAGGCTTCTAGTCACATGAATGCAGGATTGTGCATGTGACTGGGAGTGCAAATCAGTGAAAAGGTAGGTTAACTAAGGGTTTGAACACCTGGAAGGGTGGTTTAGTCCCTGGGGTCTTGTAGCACCTGAGGAAGGTCAATTAAGTCTTGGTTTGTTGACTCCATTTCCTTAAGTTTATCTAGGAGGTTGATTCATGTCATAGTATCCCTTGTCTCATGTTTACCCTTGCAGGTCAGTTAAAGTGGATAGATATGTGAGGAGGAGTTATAGAGTGGTATTAGAGCATGGTTCAAACAATTGGACCTTATGGAATGAATGCATGTTGTTATGCATGAATTTTCATGGATGAGCTTATGGTATGAAGGATATTTTATTATGATGCTATTGGTATGTTATGATGTTGATGTGTTGGTTTCAATAGAGCAGGAGATGCAGATCAACATAGCAAGGTTGCAAAAATAGACTTCAGAGTAAGAGTAGATCACCATACGAGTTTTTATGTTGAGCATGCAGGTATGTTGGTTAATGATTGTTATAAGAATTATGGTTATGTACATGCCTCTCATTCTATTGTCATTATGGTTATATGCATGATAGATGTTGGTTTATTAGTGCGGTCCTATGCACATGTGTTGAATAGTCGTGAATGGTAGCAACTTGTTGCTATATGCATTGCGGTCATATGCATGATTATTATGGTAAATTACGCTAATATTTGATGTAATATGTATCATGTTAATCTGGATTAGCATGTACAGATGGTTATGGTTGTGATATACAAGTATGAGTCGATATACTTGTGATATTGTGTCATACTAAATTGGACTCATTGTACAAATGTGATAGCCTCCCTTGGGATACATTCATGTAGGAGTGTTATTATGTCGTGTATTTGGTTTGTTTAACATGGTATGTTTACAGGTTTTTTGAATGTTTGATTAATTGCATGATATGAGTATGTATCTATATTAATGCATGAAGGAATGATCTTGGTTTAAGATAGTTGTACTAACACTTTATGTGTTGAGATAGTTGACATGTACTTGAGTGTAAGTGGGCTCTAGTTGTAGTATCAATACTTATGATTGTGTGTTGATTATGACATGATTTTTAGCCTTGGTAAAGTTCGATTTCAAATTAATAGATATGATGTCTTGATCTTTGGAATGTGTGATTGACATGTGTGAACAATTGTAGGGTAACGTGCTTGGTATTAGCATGACAAGGAAGTAATTCATTTGTTTATATAACTAACAACTAGGTGATGTATTAATTTGTAATAAGACTCAATTTCACCAAGGTAAAAAGGTAAAAGAAAGGAATCATGTGAGAATTCCTTTGGATTTATTTGTAAACTACAATTACAAATGAATGAGTGCTTTACATACCGAAAGTCTTCTTAACCTTGATTTTGTCTGACATTATGTGGATATGTGTTATATTCATGTATTTGACAAGTATATTATCTATTTGGATCCGTCAAGGGAATTGGAGTCCCTTGAGAGATGGCATGGATGTGTTTAGTTACAAGGAAGTGTGCTTGGAACCACAAGGTAAGATAATTGGTATATTGTTGTATTTATTTATACACTGACAATTATGTGTTTATGGAAGTATGATGTAGGGAATTGCATGGAAAAAGAGACTTCCATGAAATCTCGAAGAAGGCTCAAGTTGAGATGTCCTTTGGAAGCATTGGGACTATGAGAATTGAGTCATGGTGTTTGTTGCTAGTTGTTCTTTTAGTGTTTTGTGATTTTTTTTCATTTGATTTGTGGTTTTTATTGTTTCTAGTTCATGGCCATGCAACTTCGTTTGTTGTGTTTTATTGTTATTGGTTTTCATGGTTTTCTTCTTGTTTGCTTCGTTTTCTTTCCTTTTATGTTTTGAGGGTCTTGGGAGTCAGTTGGGGAAGGAGGAAAGATAATGGAGCTCGAGGAGAGAAGATTGCGACCAAACATGTAATGTAAGACCCGAATAAAGCTCAGTGCATGATTGAAGGGAAAATGAAGGCAAGAGTATGACAACCAATTGGCTTGGTGGGATCCATAGGGGCAAAAGGACGGTGGCAAGACAGTCATGAGAAAGTTAACAAGAAAGGTGAATTAAATGGATCTAAGGTGTTAGATTCCTTGGTTATGTTGGGAATTGTTGTTCTCAATGTTTTTCATGTTGTGCACGAATAAAGGGAGTTCTCTTAACCTTGACCTTATGATATCTGGTAATTATGTTGTGATTATGATTGTGATGATGTTTATATATGTATACATTTATGTAAGAATTCCATTGTCTGACAGAGTCATCAAGGATCATGATTGTTTTATGCTAATGATTATATGTATACATGTATGTATGTATGTATGTATGTCATTGTCTGACAGAGTCATCAAGGATCATGATTGTTTTATGGTAATGATTATATGCATACATGTATGTATGTATGCCATTTTCTGACAGGGTTGCTAGGGATCATTATTGTAGAGGAATGATTGCTTCTGCAGGTGAATTTCGTGAAGAGGTTCTTGGTTAAGGAGGAAACAAGTGGGTAGGGTAGCCCTAATAGATCTATGAGGTCAGTATCATGTGGATATGAGTTGATATTATATGCATGTATTATGCCTATGTGTATGATTATGGATAGGTTACGCTCAAGGATACATTAGCAGAATGAAAGCAGTGGGATCCACGACATGTTGGGATAATCATGGATAGTGGAGAGACACTAGAAGAAATTTTTCTTGGTAGAGATAGTGTGGTCTCCATATGTGTAGTACTGGTGCTGTGTACATGTTCTATATGTGGTGTTGTGTACATATTTCATATGTGGTTTAATGTACATATGGTGTTATGTACATGTTGTATATGCGATGTTGTGTATATATGGTGTTGTGTGCATGTTGTACATGTGGTTCTGTGTGCATTTTATGTTGTGTACATGTGGTAAATGTGGTGTTTCATGCATTTGGTACTGTGTACACATTGTGTAGGTGGTGTTGTGTACACGTTGTGTAGGTGGTGTTGTGTACATGTGGTGTTGTGTGTATTGTGTACATGTTGTGTTGTGTATATGTGGTATTGTGTTATAGGTATTGTGTAGTTGTTGTGTCAAGACATGCGTATTCATGGCATTGTACAGTGTGTATGTATATATATTGTGTTGTACACATGGTGTAGGTGTATGTATCATATTGTACATCGGGTGTAGGTGTATGTGTCATGATGTAAACCAGGTGTAGGTGTATGTGTTTTTTTTTACACCGGT
Source organism: Pinus albicaulis (assembly GCA_034641835.2). NCBI lineage: Eukaryota > Viridiplantae > Streptophyta > Pinopsida > Pinales > Pinaceae > Pinus > Pinus albicaulis. Next base: position 528,880,134 of record CM076572.1, read on the forward strand.
TGTAGGTGTATGTGTGGTTTAGTACACTGAGTGTAGGTGTATGTGTTGTGTTGTACACCGGGTGTAGGTGTATGTGTTGTGTTGTACATCAGGTGTAGGTGTATGTGCCTTTTTATACACTGGGTGTAGGTGTATGGGCTATGTTGTACACCTGGTGTAGGTGTATGTGTTGCATTGTATATTGTGTATGTGTATATGCTGTGCAGTGTGATGTGACAAATAGCTATGGGATTGTCTGGGCCCTTGTTTTTATATTGAGGGTTGGGGCAGTTTAGTCTCTAGACACCCTTGTTGTTGATATTGAGGGTTGAGGCGGTTTAGTCTATGGATTCCCTTGTTGTTGATATTGAGGGTTGAGGCGGTTTAGTCTATGGATTCCCTTGTTGTTGATATTGAGGGTTGAGGCGGTTTAGCATCTGGATGCCCTTGTTTTATATATTTATATTTGAGGTGGTTCAGTCTCTAGATGCCTTTGTTGTTTCTAATGAGGGTTGAGACGATTTAGTCTTGGGATACCCTTGTTTCTAATGAGGGTTGAGGCAGTTTAGTCTCTATATGCCCTTGTTTTTTATATTTAGGTTTGAGATGATTTAGTCTGTGCATTCCCTTGTTTCTTAAAGAGAATAGAATGCATTGGGTGCTTGCAAGGTTTGGAAACCAATTCAGTGTGTGTATGGAAAGGATAAAGAACAAAGGAAGAAACAAAGAACCATTTGAAAGATAAGTATCAATATTTTATTTTAGTTTTTTACTATGCATGTCATCTATGATTATGATTTGTGATGATTACATGTGATCTATGATTTTGATTTATGATGGTTGCATTTTGAGCTAACTAGATGTGGTATTTTTATACAAGATTATTTAATCAAGATCTAAGTTGATTTGCAAGTGACAGGAAGTGAGAAGAATTGCAAGTGTACCTTATTGATAGGTCATCAATGAGGTATGATGTGAATTTATTTCAATTTATTTTGAATCTAATGGAAATTATGTGCTTGGTACAGGAAAGCATGAAAATTTATGGTTTGGGTGAGTTGAAACTGTCTGCAAGAATTAGTAGCAATATAGAAAAGGAATTGGAAAAAACAACATATGTTGGTAAAGTGCTTTAGGAGCAGGGCCATTGTGGGAAAATAGTACCTAATAGTGTCCATTGATTTCCATGAGCATACCATGACTAGTATGATGGTTTGAGGTAGGGATATCCCTTGGTTTTTGGACCTTCCGATGCAAGGAAAACTTTCCAAGGGATGGATCGCCCGAGGAAGGGGATGCTGGGGAAATTGGAAGGTGAGTGACTACACGAAAGGGGGTTACTAGACTTCTTGAGGGACTGTGTAGCAAAGAAGGGAAGGTAAGGAGATGGATTTTTTTAGTCATTATAATTTCCAGATGAAATCAGATGCACATTTGGAGTGTGCCATGGAATAATAAGCTGGTAATTGTTCACTAAGGGAAAAAGTAGCAAAAGGATTGTAGCGTTGGACACTAGATGCAGGTTTGAATTTGGTAGTGGATTCTAGACTTGTTGGGAAGGAGGTGAATCCCGGTACTACTTTTGAGGGTGGAGGTGTGAGCCTCTGGATTTTTTTGTTGTTGATAAGGGAATCATATCCTTTTATTCGTTGGTTGAGAAAATGTATGTATGTGTATATTTTTATATTATTATAAATACTATAATGAGTTATTATTATAAAGTTCTAGTAAGAAAAGTGGTTTTCATGTTGTCATGTTTGTCATGATGGTTTTGCTTTTGAGCGGGTTTTTCATTGTAAATACTGCAATGAGCTAAGTTATAAAGCTCCATGGGTAGTATATTTTGATTTTCAATGGTCTTGTTGTTTATAGGTGTCATATAATACTGAGGATGGTGATCCCCTAAGGGGGAGGGGTCTGTAACAACCCTGGGTTAAAATTTCATGTAATAAAGTTAATAAAGGAAACATAAGACCAAGGTCATGGGACGCGTATTCCAAGATGAATGTTGGAAAAAAAAATTTAGTGGGTGTTAATTTGGTTTATTATGGCTAAGGGAAATTAGAAAAGGATTTGAAAAAGAAAATAGGAATTGATTCTCATATTATTTATGAAAATAAAGGATATTGGGAGAAAAGCGAGGTGATAGGTCACACGTTGCAGGTGAGGAGGAAATTGAAGAAAATAGAGGCATCAATTATAAAATGGATTCTAAGGATCAGTTCACAACATTTTGTCAGTTCATTTTTAGAATTTGTTTTCAGAAAGGATAAGAGAAGGAAGCAGAGAAAGTAAGCAAGGAAAGAAAATAAAGGACAAGGAAATAAAGGATCAAGAAAGGAAAGGTTGGATCAAGTGGTTCAATAGGAATACTTGTAGGTGACAAGTTGCATGTATGATTTCCTAGCTGATTTTGACATGAATGGTATGTGCATGTGGATATTTGGTTCTTTTTTTGTCATTTCCATGGGTTTTATCAGGTTTCGACAATGGATTTTATCATTTCCTTTCCATTTCCGAATAGACATGGTGTGATGGTATTCATTCTTAGTTGAGCGTTGTATTATCGAAAGGTTTGGATCTAGGTGATGTGGTCTCAGGAAAATCCCAAGGGTTTGGGGTTGAGATGTTTTTCTCTGGGTTGCCCTCAACAAGTGGGTGGAGAAAGGAAAAATCCTCAAGGGATGGTGAAGGAATTATGAGGCAGCCAAGATCGGTTTAGTTTTGTGATCTCAAAACCGATTTAGGTGAGATCACGGTATGGTGAGGGTGGTGGTGGTTTAACTTCTAGATCCCCTTGTTTTTTTATGGATTGGTTTATCCCATGAGATCCCACATTCATGCTTGGAATATAGCATGGGGGTGATTGGCTGAATGAAAGATTTGGTTCATCCCAATCTATGGTCGGTTGGTACATGTAAGTCTGTGACTTGGTTGGATTTTTCATATGGTTAAGAAAAGCTAATTTTATCTTTTCTTTGATGAATAATTATACTTCTTAATATGTGGCTTTAATCATTTTTCTATAATTTTTATCTATCTGGTTATATGATGGTTATAAGCATGGTTTTATGATAGATTCAAGTTATGGCTCTTATCATGTTTTTACTTGTAAATGACTAGTTAATGAATGCATGACCTAATAGGTGTTATTGCAGCTATTATGAGAGGGATTTAGACCTTCTTTATGTTTCTAGGATAAGATTCAGATCTCTATGTTTAGATATGCATTCATGAACTCTAGATTTCATGTTCACCATGTTTTTTACAAAATTACTATCATTGTTAGATCGGGTTAGGTGAATTCCTTTATTAAGTTTTATGTTAGAGGTTTTTTCCTTGTGTCATTTTTCATTCTAGATTTATTTTTTTTCAAGTTATGGCCATTAGCCTGGAGTTTATCCCTTAAAAGGTATGAGACACAAAAATAGATGAAAAAAATTGCAGTTGCACCCTTGCAGTGGTTATACATGTGATTGGAGGTCTATAGTCACATGGATGCAGGCTTGTGCATGCAACTGGGAGTTCAAATCAGTGAAACGGTAAGTTAATTCAGGGTTTGGACACTTGGAAGGGTGGTTTAGACATTGGGATCCTCTAGCACGTGAGAAAGGTCAGTTAAGTCTTGGTTTGTCGAATCCATTTCCTTAATGTTATTGAGGAGGTTGAGTCATGTCATCGTAGCACTTAGCTCATGTTTACCCTGAAAATTCAGTTAAAGTGGGTATATATGGGAGGAGGCATTATCAATTCTCTCACGCTAGAATACCTTGGCCAATAAAGGACTTTTCCATCAATGAATTCAACTCTAAACCCATTATCTTCCATGGCAGAGATTAAGACAATATTTTTTTCAGGCTTGGAACATATAACAAATCTTGTAGATGAATGGTTTGATAATTCAAATGAAAATAAGTAGAGCCAATCCCTTTTACATCATGAGTAGAATTATCCTTGATGATAATTTTCAAATTAGAGCCTCTCAACCAAATTTAACAGGACCTCATGATAGATAGTAAAATGTATAGATACCCCACAATCCACTAGCCAATGATCAATACTAGTTGAAGATGAGCTAGAAAGAGAAAAAACGAGAACATATTTAGATTGAGAAATTGCAAGATTGTTATCATACCTTTTATTTCTATACCTCTTTTGAGGGCTCTGGGTCTCTTCAACACTCGCTTGGGAAACAAGACCTCTTCCTCTCCTTCTATTGTTGAATTTTTTGTTGTCACCATTATTTTTGTTGTGGGACCTTTGATTATTTATTCTATCATGAAAATATCATGCTATGTGGCCAAATATGTTACACTTGTAGCATTGGATTTTGGATAACTTCTATTATTGTTGAATCTTGAGGTTTCCTTCTTTGGCTTCCATTTGGAAGGTATTTCTTTCCCTTTTCCTTTATTTCCATTGATTAAAAATGTTGTATATTATCCCTCTTATTTTCTTCGAATTATTCCTCTGTAAATGAGCTTGGATTAATCTTGAGTGAAATTGTCAAAAATCTCATCAAATGTAGGGATCTCTTCCCAACAACTATTGTTTGTAATGAATGTCTCCCATATCCTAAGAAGCCTGCCAAGTGTCATATGCACAAGATCTCTATCATATATGACTTCTCGAATGGAAATAATATGATCTCTTATTTGATACATCCTCATGAAGCACGTTGTAATAGATGTAGACTTAGACATATTGATGTCACCAAGTTGAATCTTCAAAGAGATGACTTGGCTAAGATTTTTGACCTTATACATCCTAATAAATTTGTAATACATTTACTTCTTCAACTTGGACACATAGGTGATGAGATGTTCTCTAAGAGATTCAGTGATGATCTTCTTGGCCTTGATCTCACCCTTCTTATACTTATATTTTGCATTGGAATTTGCATTCTTAGGAGGTTCAACTACTTGGCCCTGCACATATTCCACCACATCATTCTCTTCGAGAGAAAGATCCAGTCTAACCCTCTATGCCGTAAAGTTGGAGGCATCATTCAACTTTTCTTCAATATTAAAGTAGGAGGTATTCATCTTTCCCAAGAAATTTTAACAACAATTAACAACAAAAGTGTCTCAAAGGGGTGTTATCTAGTCTCCTTAGGCTAATCTTCACCTCAACTCCAATCCCATGTTAATTTTTCATAGTGTTCTATGTTGTAATAATCACTTAAGACAATTTTTTACAATTTAATTCACCCCAACACAATTAATATATTATATATAGAAAAGTAAACATTAAATTCACAATAGAAGATATCCAAGCACAATGAGACACACATATTTTGGTCAAATACCACAGGAAAACCCCACAAGGGGGAAAACCCTTAATAAGTTCTTCTTCTTCTATTAGTCAATCAATGTTCAACATGAGATACATTAGTCTTATTGTACATCCAATAACCAGTCAAAGTCAAACCTTTCACTATCAAATTCAACGAATCCAAAACCAATCAATAATGAGAGAGAAAGTCAAATCTGGTAAAAAATATTGATTATAATAGAGGTTTAAAATTCAGCCTATAACAGATCAGTTAACCATAGTCAACGACCAGTAATGTCAATGGTCCAATCAGCTCAGAAAAGTTCAGTCAACCCAATAGAATAATTTTCCTTCATTTCTTAGTCAAACTCTGTCAAAACAATGACAAAATATTCAGTCAAAATGTTTGTGATCAATCCCTAGATAGAACCTATGGCCAACCTCATTCAACGACCTAGAACAAAGATGAAAATTCAGTCAACTATTCCAACAAAAAATTCAGTCAATATCTTCTGCAATTTCATCCTTTCAGGACAAGAACGAACTCAATCAAGGAAGCAAAGAAGAAGCCGAGTCAATGTAGGTCAAGGTATTGCTAAAATAGAAAATTCAATTTAGGTCAAAATCTCTCTCTCCTTCGCACATGTGGAATGTCTCCTACAATTTCAGATCATACTGAACTTTATTTGATGTGTGATGGATGTGAAAAATGATCTCCAAAATTAGGTATATATACATACATATTGTCTTGGAGGGTCAATTTCGTCTTGAGGTTGAATTTTCTTCTTTAGGTTGACTTGATCATGGTAACAAATGTGAATTTTCTTTATTGTTTTAGTGATGAAATTTTGACCATAGCTGTTCAATTTTCAATGCGGCCAATTCCTAAATTCATTTTCATACTATAATAATAAGGTTTGCTATCAATTACTATACCACTTCCACATTTTCCTTTGGCATAGACTCTATCAAAGAAGTCTCTTGGATAAACATCCATATTAATAACCCCTCTTTCGAATTCTTTCTTAGATAAAATTTTATTAGGAACTTGATCATTAAAATCATTCCTAATGTTGAAGGATGTCATAAAGGGACTAATTTGAGTGTTTTCAAAAAGAACCTTATTATGGTGATTCCATATCCCCCATAAAACATAGGCCAAGAAGTAAAATCTAGAACATGAATAGCTTTTGACCGAGTTCCACATGCAAACTTCTAAAGACACATTATATCAAATCTAATTTCAATTGAAAATAAATAATAACAAGCTTCCAACCTTCCACTGTAACTGAACAAGAAATAAAAATGTGATTGGGTGAAACTTCATTCATCTTGCATAAAACATAAAAACCATGACCTTGTCAACCCCTTCTTTTTAAATAATTCCCATGTTCGAGATTTACCTTTGAGAACAAGCCACAAAACAACTTAATCTTTAGTTGTCTATTTCTTCTCCAAATAAATCTGTCCCACCAGTGGCCAATATGTTTATCCCTTTGATCTACAAATTCCTCATAGGCATATTTGGTTGTAATGGTACCATCGTGTCCATTACAAGATCATACCAGTTGATCAACACATTCCTTTTAGAAAATATTATTGGCTTTTATGAGTTGATAAGCGCAACAATTCCATTCATCAACCAAAGGAAATGAAATACCTAAATGATTAGAGTGCATATATAGCTAAATATATGTGTTATTCCTACCATGTACCACGTATTACAGAGTATTCATCCCTAGTTGAGTAAAGTAATACCTTAAATACTATGATAAAATATAGGAACCATCATAGCCAATCCATGGGTCTAAACCTAGTCTCACTTGCTGACCCGAACCCACCTTCCAAGCTATCCACTCTCTAAATTTTAGGAAATCCTTAGCCAATTTTTTTCTAGATTAAAGAAATTTTAGAAGGGATCCTATTGGGGTACTCGATATAATCCTCCACTATAGTACCTTTAGGGTATTTATCCATTATAATATCGCTCCATAATTTCCCTTCAAAAACATATGACGACTACTTTTTGCTACCATGGCATCAACAAAAATAAAAATATTGTGGATACCCCAACAACATTTATTTTTAGGAATGATTATTTCTTCCCATCTGACCAAGGGTATTTACTTTTTCTTCCTTTTTCTGGCCCACGAAAATTGAAAACATATTTTTCAAATAGCTTTTAGAATGCTCTTGGGAATTTCAACAAGACCCATCCAGTAAATTGTAATGGCCTATAAAGCCACCTTAACCAGAATTCTCCTCCCACTCCGAGGAAACCAATGATTACACCAAATCCCAATGTGATTCTCCACTTTATTTATAATTCATTTCCAATATTCCACTTTATAGGAGTTAGGTTCGATATAGTACCCAATATATTTGAGCTCTTTGTCCAAAGTATAAAAATTGTTAGGTAGACAGTGCTTGATATAAGCTTCATCTCCTACCTCAAAATTGCTAATAAGGTAGAGGTATTTTCCAAGGTAACCATCCTGGCTGCTCCATCCTTTAGTGATTGGCATGAAAAGAGAGGTCGAAAGAGGACAAAGTTATCTTAGTCTTCAGGTTGCTTTGAAAAAACTAGTATGAGCTCCATTTTTATTCCTTTTTGTCGTTCAAAATCAAGTTTATATTATCATTTTGAAGTGTAAATCACAAAATAGCATAATTACATTACATATTAGCATAAAAAACTTCAAAATAAACAAGGCCAAATGCCTTCCTAATAGTAATCATGGATGTAAGCAAAGGAAACCGATGCCTATGGTTATTTACGGCACAAAACTAGAAAAAAAGGAGTACAACGAAAAACATCATGGAGGAGCATTAGGAGGAAACGTTGGCGGCGCAACGAAGAGACCTACACAGTTGTGGATATGGTAGTCAATATGTTCTACTTGGGTTTCCAATGCTCGGAGGTGTTCATGGGAGCATCACAGCTGGCGTCGAAGACTCTCCATACAATCTAGAGTTTCGTTCTGCATATGTTGAATGCCATTGATATATGCAATAAGTTCATTTCATTCTTCATACCTATGCTTCCACATGGTATCTAGGTTGAGCTGAATATGTTGTAGCTAGGCTTCAATCACGTCTAGGGTGACTGGGGCTTCTACTTGGCCTGGGGAATGAGTTTGAGAGATCGCCATTGCTGCCACCGAGTGATGGCTCTCTGTGAACTCCAAGTCAGAGCTTGGCTCTCCATTTAGCCTTATTTCTTACATATTGCACCTGAAACCTCCTTTGCGGGCTCTTCCTCGTTGACACGGCATGCAGCCACTCTTCCCACCCCCACTACCATTGGTCTAGATGGTCCCTCTCCTGCATAGGGCACCACCCCCTAATTCACGTTACTTGTATGAAAAATAGCACCTCTATTCTGATTGCCGATGATTACCAAATCTCAAGAATAAGTTCCACTTGTGGGTTCCAATTCAACACCCCTTCTTGCAACATCTAGGACCTAATACGAAAGCTAACACCAGGGAGTCAAGAATCTTGAGCGCCACCTAAGCCCAAGCCAACACCTCTCCCCTGCCTCATCTGCAAACACCAAGAGCCACACTACCACGCAGGACCAGTCGTTGGCCAATTTGCACGCCCAATTGTGCTTCTTTTCTTCCACCCACAGTGCTCGTGTTACTCCAAGCTCAGCCCTCGTCTCAGTAGATGTAGGATTTCCCGGATCCCATGGTCAAACATTGTAATAGACCCAATTACCTATCTTCCTTACATGCCAATTCGTACCCTACGCAAGAGGCTCAATCCATGGCTTAAGAGTAGACATCGCAACACAGGGTGTTCTCTCCCACCTCACACTCACCATTGCTCAAACGTTGTAGGGTGGACACAGATAACCCATCACCCATGAGAATGCCCTAAGACCCTCACACCAGTGCACGAACTAATGTGCCATAACCTTGATTGTGTGAGAGCGTTTAATTCTCATTACTGACATGTGGCTACTGGCTTAACCCTCCCGCAGTCACCACCTCCATCTGGCGTACTGTGATGACACCCCCATCGGGGACTAGTAGGAGCTGCATTAATAATCACTAAGAATCTAATCAAATCAACATATGCCATTATCCATCTTACCATCTGAACCCCCAATCCAATTTTGCGAATTATAAATTATATATAACACCAATACACCCTATATTATGATTTTTAAAGATAAAGTTTCATGACCTCTCATGGCTTTTTGTCAACTTTGATAGTATGAAAAATCTCCTAAACAATTCCAATAGCCTAAATAATCAATATATTATATAAGAACCCAAAATAATTTTGTGACATGATTTTAGACAACCCATCCTTCAATCTTTCAAACCACATTACGCAAGAAAATAGGTTTGAAATCACCAAAAATTTGAGGATGGGACTTCTTAAGAATGAGGGAAATAAAGGTTGCATTCAGTCCATGTGAGATTAAACCTTTAGATACGGAATACTTCACCGCCTTAAGGATTTCTTCCCCCATCAAATCAAAAGACTTGATAAAGATTTCAAGAAACCAACCATGAGGGCCGAGGCTTTTTTGCATGGGAAAATATTGGAGGATAGTATAAATTTATTTTAAAGCAGCTAGGAACTCTAAATCATCAACAGACTCTAAGTTAAAGAAATTAGGACGCAATATCAAACATCCCAGTATTAGCATATAGATTTTGGAAGAAATCCTAATAAATTTTAGTCTTTTCCTTATGAGAATTCAAGAAATTCCCCTCTTCATCCTTAATGCTGCATATGTTATTAATCAATCTCTTGTGATTCATAAATTTGTGAGAAAATTATAATTCTTGTCACCTTCAACAATCCAAATCACCTTGGTTTTTAACTTGGGAGTTGTTTCCTCTGTTAATAACGTCTCATACTTCTTTTTTTGATACTCTTGTAGCTTAAAATTTTCAAAATATGAGAGTAAAGCACTTGGATTATATTTGAATATATTATCTATTTTAAGATCTAAATCGAACAAAACATTTCTTTCCATTTCCTTCTATTGTGAATCCAAATAGAAGCCTCTCTTTTAATGTCAATGAGATTCTCCACAAATTATTGCACCACATATTTAAGCTTATGTAGGTGAAAATGTTTCCATTTAAATCTAATAATTTTATTAAAGTATTCAAAGTTTATCCTTCCCCTCTTGAAGTTGAATGGATAAGTTCAGTTAGAAGTATCAATACCTAATTCCATAAGGATTTGGAAATGATCTGAAATTGTATCAGAAACTACCCAAGCACGAAGAAGCCCATTTTTGCAAGTAGAGACTTGGCACCAATGAAATGATAATTTTTTTTTGATATAGCATCTGATAAAGAATGAAGATTCATCTAGGTAAGGGTTATCTTAAGGGGTTCAATATCAATTAAAGAAATACTGGATAGAATAGGTTCTAAAAAAATTAGTAAGGGATGCAGTCGGGATCTAAAAACCCAGACTTCTCGAGTAGAAAAATTAGAATTTAGGTCCCCACCCCTAGGTTTTAATTAGGATCCGAAAGCCACCACTTCTCAACAATTTAGTTCTATAAAATATCGCAATTGCAATAAGGCCCATAGATATTTAAGATACTTAGAGAGTGATTAAGGGCACCTTTTATAAAACCTTTTATGCATATTATTGAATCACAATCCTCTCATGAATAAACCCTAGATAGTGGCCTGATGCCCAAAAGGAAAGAGAAGTCCATGTAAGATATCTAAGATGTTATAAACACATTTTGTTTAAGATGATATAGATATAATGATAATAAAGTATATAAATGTAAAAAATGAGATTCTAGATATTAAAAGTAAACTTTAAATAATCTCTGCATACCCAAAAATTTATATTTTCAAACATTCAAAATGTCTGGATATAATCTATATAAACCGAGATAATATTAAAACCATTAAAAAAAATTGAGATCATCTAACTATCAAATCTAAATTTATTTAAAAATATAAAAATTTCAGCAAACTAATCAAATACCCCAACCAAATACCACAACCAATGCTCACATGGACATCCATTTGAAAATTGGCATTTGGGAATAGCTATCCTCCCACCAAAAACAAATTTAAAAATGGGCAGGCATTTGGAAATAGCTATCCTCCCAACCCCCCCAAAAAAAGGATAAAAAATTTAGTGTTGATAATTTGGAGATGAGTTTCACTTTGTGGCCATTTTTTTTGGGATAAAAAATAATGGTCAACCTAATATTGCCACACCTTATTGAAATTGGTATATTAATCAGTACGTCAAACCGAATCTGAATCATATACTTTAGGCTGCGGCTTCGACCAAATTGGATGGCTGTGATTTTGTCAACTTCGAATTTGGAAATTATGATTCAAATTTTTCACCCCGCTTGTATTTGCATTATCATATTTCTGACCTCAATTTTTTACTCCACATTAATAGTGAAGTCAACATTTTTTTTCAGTAGAAAAAAATCTCTAGTATATATTATGTATCAGTAAAATGTCAAATTTTGTTGTGCATAACATTCACAAAAAATTTCAAACACAATTATCAAAATATTCTGAAATAAGTCAGTATTAACCAAAGATAGTAGAGATAGAGCAATCATAGTTCCGGCAAAAATCAGGTCTTAAATCCTGTGTACACAAAAAGGGACTTGGATCACGAGAGTTCGTGCAACAAATATACTATATCCCCCAATTTTCTTCATCTGTCCGAGACCAGCTTCCTAAAAAATTCGATGTGCTAGCAAAACTATATGTATAGCACCCCTGTGGAAACCCTTGTACAAGAGTACCGAATGCAAAAGTTCAGTCAACATACAACATACCCTTTCCAAATTGGATGAGACTGCAACAATGGATATCATTAATATAATTTGACAGTGCCTTGGCCCCACATCCAGTTGCATCTATGAGTTCATAGTGTATCTCATGAAATACCCCCCTCATTCCCTTCTTGGATAACCTGTCAGTAGTTGCATTCTTTTACCTGTATATGTGTATGAATGAGATGTTGGAGAAAGTTATTCCTAGATCATTAATCATGTCCATCCATGGCGAGAGATGTTCAAGAGCCAAAGTGTTTTGATGATTCAAATAATTGATAAGTACCTGAGAATCACCAAATACCCACAATTTTTCAATATAGAGATTTTTAGAAAACTACATTAGCCCCCATAATGCCAGCATATTTGCCCTCATATTGCTCCCCAATCATCCAAACCAATGGAGTTTATAGTGGAACTATGGAGAGATCATAATCGATGCACCGCATCCACAGCTCCTATTTTGTGATGCCCTCATAAAAAAATACCACAGGATAATGTATCTCAAATGTTCTATTTATTTTCGACAGATCCCGAGGGGGACGGTGCTGAGTCCTCATGGCCTCCCAATTCAATATAATTTGAGTAGAGATCCATGTTAGAGTGCATTTATGGTCTTCAAAAATCCATTTATTCCTTCCACATCATAATCTCCAATGAAAATATGGAGGGATGCTCCTATATTGTTTACCTTGTTCGAACCACCACCTTGAGCAATCTTCAATTGACAAGAAATCTCGCTCCCGTGTTCTCAAATTTTTAAACGATATATACCAAATCTCATGAGAAAATTTACACTTATAAAAGAAATGTTGATTGTCTTCCTCCGCTTCCATGTAGAGACAACATATCCCAGGCCCGAGCTTGCCTCTCTTCTTGAGGTTATTCCACATCAAGTTCCTGTCCTCCCATACAAGCCACATTAAAATAATAATTTTATACTGAATCTTTATATTTCATATATCCAAGAACCATCATCTTCCACCTTGTTCACCTTGTAAATCGTTTAGTTTTTTATAAGTTTCATATGTGCTGATTTGTCCATTTTCCAAAGTACCACCCCCCTCTCCCCTCCCCTCCCACATAATCTGATCCCCATTCCTGTTAATTATGTATCCCATACATTTTAAACCCAACAAATATTCATTCAATTGCTCAGCCATGTGCCCATAAATACCAATCTATGTGGCCATCATCCACCTTGGAGCATCCTCCTCCTAATGTTTGATCATCTGGCCCAGATAGAATAAACCCCTGCCCTGTAAATAATTCATTAGATGTACATTGATCCTGTTCTTCTGTGTATACCCTATTATGTCCCCTGCCCCTATGAGGATTCCTCGTCCATTTCCTAATTTCCATTGTAACATCCTTTGAAAAATGGGCCAAATTTTCTTGAATCCATTCCAGATAAAAGAACCCCTCCTATCCATCATCCAGTCTGAAGCATAGAACTCTTCCATGTTATTTAACTTAAAATATTTATATTTAATGATGTCATTCCAGATACCCAGAGTCTGTAAGTATCTCCACAGTGACTTCATGAGGAGGGATTTCCTGAAGGTGTCCATATCCAGCAGCCCCCATCCCCCTCTATCCTTTGACAATGTGATTGACTCCCATTTAATGAGATGATATATCTTTTCCTCCTTGCCACCATTCCAGATGAAATTTTCCATGGATTTATTACTCATATCTGTAATGGTCTTTGGAATATAAAAAAGGTGAGTCCAGTATACTGTAAGTTGTTGTAGAACAACCTGCACGAGAACCATTCTCCCACCCTTAGACAACCATTTCAATGTCCATCCATTAATCCTTTTCCTATGTTTATCAATGAGTCATGTCCAATCTTCTACCCAAAAATTGGATGGTTTCAGTCGAAAGCCCAGATAGATCATCCATTTCTCAATTGGACATGTCTTGAAATTAAAAGTCTCCCCAATCTGTTTGATAATGACCAAGTCCCCAACAAAAAAATAAAAGCATGACTTCCCCTCAGTTTGCAGCATCCCTGATGCTTCAAAGAAACTTTTAAAAATGGCTTGCAGCACCTTCCAGCATTCCAATATGATCCACCCGAAAATCAATACATCATCCACAAAGAAACTGTGGGTGATCTCCCTATGCTCTGCGATTTTTATACCTCGAAAAAGTCCCCTCCCTGCTGCCCATGAAATATTTATGCTGAGAGCATCCATCACCAGAATGAACATTAAGGGTGAGAGTGCACAACCTTGTCTCAGCCCCATGCCTGGCTTAAAAAATCTTCTCGTTGATCCATTTTTTAGGATAGCCATCGATGTCTTGCACATGCAACCCATGATCCAATCCACCGCACCAAAACACATGTTGATTTTATGGAAAATCATAATGAGGAGTGCCCAATCCACACGATCATATGCTTTACTCAAGTCCACTTTCATTATCATCGCTTCCATTTTCCGGTCCTTTATTGTATGCATGATCTCTTGTGTAGAACCCACAACATCATGAATGATGCGATTGTTGAGAAACCAAAATAGTGAAGTCGATATATTTCAACGTCAATATATGCAAGTGAAAAGTAAGTGATATTAGATGACATCGCAAGTGAAAATTAACACGGATTGCAGACTGGTTCAATGGATTCCATATTATTCGAGTAGAGTGAATCATTTATATAAATGGGTGCATATGGAATTTATGGAGATTTTATCTCATAGTTTATCGTATGTATGCCATGTTATTTGAGCTGTAAAGAATGAATCGTTTACATGATTGGGTGCATATGGAATTTATAGGGATATATCTTGTAGTTTATTGTATAAAAAATTACATCAAATTTGGTTAATTTTTTTAAATAATGATAAATTATTGATGAAGATGAAGTTTATCATGGGTAAATCTATATAAAATTTTGATACTTTAAAATTTTGATTTCCAACTATATTATCAAATTTTTAAAGTGATGGTAATTTATTAATGATGTATTTTGTTGTTTATTATATATAAATCTATATAAAAAATTAATATTTAAAAAAAATATTTCAAATTGTAATATTAAATTTTAAAATAATTTATATTATTGATAGTAATGATGACGATGAAAATAGACCATTGGTTGTAGCTCAATTGGAAATCACCTTGTTATGGAGTAATATGTAAAGCATGACATTTAAAGTTCAAATTCCCATGGGTTAGACCAACACAAAAATGAGAGTTATGACAACAATAATGATAATGCAAACATAATGATGAAGGTGATGAGGACTAAGATAACAATAGAAAGTTTAAAAGTTTGATGATGATGTCTAAAACATGATGATGAAGATGATGAGGACTAAGATGACAATGAAAACTGATTATGATGATGATGAAAATTTCAAAATTTTTGTGATATGATGATAATGAAATCTTCAAAAGTTTGATGATGATGATGACTACAAAGACACCATGCTAATTCATCGCACTTAGTCTTGAAACCTTAGTTGTTCTTATCTTTGTTAGCTTTGATTGCCTCATTCCTTTATCCCTTTAGGATGGGACCACCCTCCCCCCCAACATCTTCTCAAGCCATGGATTTTCACAATTGAGTCCCCTTGTATAATTCCCATCTAGATAAAAATTTGATATGTTGTAAAAAAAAGGAAAAGTTTTAATGTTTAAAAACTTCAAAATTTTGATGACAACCACATGGTTATTGCACTCATCCTGGAAGCCTTAGTTGCTCTTATTTGTGTTTTCTATGATTTCATCCTTATTGCTTTGTCTCTCATGTATATTGATTTAGGATGGGACCACTCTTTCCCCCCAACGACTTCTCAAGCCATGAATTTTCACACTTTAGTCTTCTCACATAGTTGTCACCATCCTAAATTCAAATTTGCACCATCCAAGTTTTAAAAATAACCTAGTGCAATCCTAGTGGTCAAGCTTCCTCCTTCCACTTCCGATTTAAATGTCTCATAATCTCATTAGTGAATCCATTAGTCTCTAGCCAACTCCTAGATTAATGGACTTATCGTTTACAAATAACTAGAGGGTAATAATTTAAGGTAACTGATTAAAAACTTCCATGGGAGTGATTTATATGATTTTATTGTTTGAAAAAGGAAGACAAATATTATTTTTTTGGAATGGGCTAGATATCTAGGTGAGTTGGAAAGAGAAAAATTTAGTGGATAGATTTCCATACTATAGGGACTATTCACCATAATGTCAAAGAATTTATTAAGCTATCAAGTCAACTTGTGGGGACATTGAGGAAGACATACGATGCAAGATTTGAAAAGTTACAGATTTTATTCCCTAAGTGTGGATATTGATCAGCTTTCATTCTCACTGTTGAAGATCTTGTGAAAATCATTAAGGCATTGAAAGTATGATCCATTAGACATGCTTCTAAGTTCCTTAGTAACTTTATATCTTGGCATGGAGGATTTGGGTGGTGGATAGCTCGAGCAAGGTTTCATTGAAGCGTTTTGATGAGTGGAAACCCCACCTCTAAACCATTAGCATTTCAATAGGAGGGTTTGCGTTTCGGAAAAGCCAAAAATATGAAAAAATGTATTAAACAAAAAGTTGAGGTGGTAAACATGAACTTAGAAGATAGAATCAAACTAAATAAATTTATGAAGCTTGAGGACACAATCACTATAGGCCACTTCCAAAGAAAATGTATGAATGGAAAATCCCTAAAAGTTTGGATATAAGATACCTTTACTACAATGCTCGGTTACTCCTCTCATTACATGGTACTAGTCAAAGGTTGGATGATTTGGATCCTTAGGTCAAAATAGGGTATTGATGAAATTCTTCAAGAAATCTAGCAATGGGGCTTGTAGTCGCATTTTTCAGGAAGTGGCACCTATAATTAAATGGAAATTCATCCTGTATGGATCACTATTTGATCTAGGTTAGGCTATTGGGTCTATATTCAATCCTATGGTTAGATTAATTTTTTAATGAAATTGGTAATGCCTTAGGGCTATTTTGCAAAGTTGATAATTCTTATAAAGACATTGAAATATAGGAATCACCAAAACTTGGTTACATTAGACATCACAAAGGGGTCCAGAAAACTCCATTACTATTAGAAAGGGTTAACCATTTAATATCAACCCTTGGACCATGAGGGAATCACTTTGGAATGCAGAATATTTCACGTATATGTAAATTTGTAAAAAGAAGTCCCTCTTCCCAACATATGGAAATTTGAGTTTTGAAAGGATATTTACAAGGGAAAGAGTATCGCTATCATCCATTGAAACATGGATCCTGCAAATATCTCCTTAAAAGTCCACAAAAGGAAAAGGCTTCATAGAACTAGTATATTCCAATGGAGAATCAAGATTATTGTAATATTAAATCATGTGAGTAACTCTCTCATATTTCTTTCACTAGCCTAAAGAATGACCAGTTGAGATTTGGATATTGGTAGGTATGGTTGATATAAATGAATTGTGAACAACCTGTTGACCTTCTTCCCAAATTATTAGCAATTAAAGGAGTTTTTCCCTTCACCTGTATTCTCTTGGATGTCTTTGTAGAAGTTACCACCTCAAGTTACATAAACCTTTAAAAATTTCTTCGTCTACTCGCTGATAAGGACACTTATAGTGGCTCTCAAAATTTTAATACTTTTAAATAGAATCTTAGGTTTACTTCTATAGGAGCTCCTTATTTTCTACAGGATTAGTAGGAGGACTTGGAACCTTAGCAACAATTGACTCTAAAATCTCCCAAGGAGGTAAAAAATTCCTCATTTCCTTAACATAGAGGCAAGCTAAATAAAAAATTATAAGTGGAAGACAATTGTCCTTAATTGGAGTGCTTAGGCAATATGTCCTTAGGGCTGATCCCAAATGATTCTTCTAACCATAAATTTTAGAGTTTTGGCCAATTATTTAAACAAAAATATCCCAGAAGGGGTTAAATGAATTTTGTAACCCATGTTTCATATTCTTACAAGATATTAAGAGAGATGGGAAAAAGGTTTGACCTGAAAAATAATTTTAAAGGGTTGGGATTTCTACTTTATTAATGGTTTAAGAATATTTCAGGAGAATATCATAGGATTAAATAAGGATCATTCATTGTATGTAATTATTTGGATTTTGCATCAAGGATGGGAACTACCCTTTTCTCCATGAAACTGGGAAAATGAATAATATGTACACACATTTATGGGCCTTATTAGGAAACCTTTTTCAATAGTTACTTGAAAAAGTTATTGATCAAACGAGAACTCTAGCCCAAAAGCCCCCAAAAAACATGAAAAAACAGCCCAAAAAAAGAAATTTGTGTATTCCAATGATGTTTTTTAAGGGTAAATTTTCAACGTTTTTTTAAAACATTTTTTTTTTGCAAAAAGGATGAAAAAAACACCCTCAAAACAAAAATTGTTGATGTTGGAGTAACAAAAAAAAATCGGGTTGCAATTTTGACACTTTCTAGCAAATGGAATTAAAGATAAAATATCAGGACTTTGAAAACCGTAAAATTCAAATAATTCTAAGACATGATGTTAAACGTAAAATATAGTGTATGAAAGCCTTATAATTCCAACAATTTTCATCCATATTATTAAAGATAAAATATCGTGACTCTAAAAAACCCTAAAATTGTAATTGTTTTCAACCATATCATTAAAGATAAAATATCATAACTCTGAAAGAAATTAATACTTTGACAATTTTTCAACCATAGAATTAAAAATCTTAAGTTTTTAACATATTTCAACCATGAAATTATTGACAAATTATATGACTAAAACATTTTTAAAAATGAACAAGTAAATGAAAGATTCATTATTCCAAGAGTAATTCTTATTTTAAAGGCTAAAAGTATAACTCTTTTCAAATTTTAGCCTAAGACAACTTATATTAAATCAAATGATAACAATAAATAATATCATGGAAATATTATTTTATAGTTTAAAAATTCAACATTAATTTCTAATCATTTTTAACTTTTAATCAGAATATCAACTTTGGTAGATTGAGTATAACATAAATTATTTGTGTAATTCATTGTTGCATTGTGGATATTCTAATGAGAAGAATTCTTCATAATTAAAACATATAATCCAAAAAACATAGAAATGACTCATAACTTCATGTACGATCATATGGAAGTCAAAATATTTATTCCAAGTTACCATGCAAACATCATTTACATAAAATGTCTTAGACACATATTCAAAATCATTCATAGGTTCTGGCACATCATTAGAATATACATCTTCATAAGAATGACTTGATACATATGAATATTATACATATTCTTCTCTTTCATCATCTAGTGCCCCATCTGAGACAACATGCATGCCCACCATTTTAGGTTTCAAAAGTCTTCTATACCTATGAATAGGTTCAACAAACTCCCATTTCAACATTGTGGTTTCTAGTAGAAACTTCTTCAAAATATCTATGGTCCTGAAGTGAAGAGTTCCCCTCTTTATTAAATTGAAGTCATAAACAGTTATGTCAACATCCTCCAATTTTAAGAGGTATGTGCAGTGATGATTTATATTTGTACCCTTTCTTTTTCTCTTTCCCCCAATTTTTTTATCAACCACCATCTCTGCCTTGTACACACCATTGAATGGGTGGGTATTTGTGGCATACCAATTTACTTCAACAACTGTAAAATATTTGTTTTATTTAATGACCTTTATAACCTTGGAAACCCAGAATGGATAGCCAAGTGGATCTCCATTTGCTAACATTTCTATCATGCAACCCTCCTCAACATCTTGCACAAAACCCCTATAAAGGTCTTCCATGGCTTCACGTTGACCACGTGATCTTCTAAAACCAATATTTATTTCTCTTTCCTCTACCCGTGGAGAATTATTAATACCTTTATATTTTTCTTATTAAAAAATGTGTCTTTCCTCATGTTCATTTGGCATATTTTGTGGCCCAATAAATGGAGTATTAAAAAGTGTATCTTCATTTACTAATCTTGAAATTATATCACTTTGATTTTTGAAAAAAGATTCCCACAAAATTGAATCAGCAACATCAAATTACTCATATGTATCTCTAATACTTCTTTTAATTTCTTCCAAGCATTCAAAATAATTTATATATCTCTTATGCCTTCATGCATTATGGATTTCAACAACTGATTGTAATAACAACATATTTGATGCTCTGGAATGAACTTAAAAATTGATAAACGTGATGATGGCCCCCATTTTACAAGAGTTGAATACTTTTCTTGCCCAATATAAGTTTTTTCCATCAATTTTTTTGATACGAAATTGATATTGGAAACTAATGTCATTAAGTTTTTCAATGCATCTTGCTTTACCATGTGATCCTAGAATAAACCTTTACATGTCAATATTTTCTTCCAACACATGAAAAACAACCTATGTAATGTATAATTTCTTAATACATTCAATTAATGATGGGAGGCTTCCAACATATTTCCTCCTCAATGTTACTGAAGAACGACTGAACATATGATCAATATGGTCATGAATATTCCCAACGAGAATGAAACGACCTTTACCTTTTTAAAAATTCCCAATTCAACAAGCATGTTTAGATATCCAAAAGAACTTGATTTTTTTTTCACGATGTGGTTATCTAATTGCAGATACAAAACTTCAGGAATAATATCATACCAATGAGAAATGACATCATGGATTACAGTTATGGTCATATTTGCATAATTGTGAATATTTGGAGTTGTGAAGTAAACCCTTGGAAACATCGTCCCATTAAATACCATATAACCAACCAAGTGAAACAGAAAAAAAAATTAAAAATAAATAAATAAATAAAAAATAAAAAAATCTTCCTATAAATTTTTGGTGTGCAGAAAAAATGCAGCATAAGTGTTTTCTTTTGTTCCATACCATCAAGTATCAAGTCCAAATATTTATTTGGATTATCGTAACACTTATTTCGATGTTTATACAATTTTTTTCTTTCACTTGTTTGTTGATTGTGATGCTCTTGAAGTACTTTGACAATGGAATTTGCACATAAAATAAATAAACCTATTAATAAATATATTTTGATAGTTGATAACTATCCAATTTTTGAAAATAGTGTTATAATTGCATACCTCTTTCTGCCCCTTGAAATTTATCCTTATTTTATTTAAGAGAAGCACATGTACTACAAACCCCCAACCCTGTCTTCTTAGGAATACGAATGAATTTTTTCTTCCATATCCTTTTAAAAGATAAATATGTAATAAAAATACCATCTCCTTCAGTACCTTTTGCATATTCTTTGTATAAGTTGTAGATTTATCGTCTTGAGAAATTATCTAGAATATGTATTGTGTATTTATTTGGCTTACACTCTTCATGTTTTGAAAAGAAGGTTTTCATTCATGACATTGCAGTATTTTCTACTGACCCAACCTCTCATCTATAACATACTTCTGAATAAAATGTGGGATATTTTTCTAGTCTTTCTTAGATTCTTGAAAAACGAAAATTACCAATTGAATGCAACAATTTGAAAGCCTTTCTATATAGAAATACATTTCCAATATGAGAATTATAACCTGTTAGTGTAGATTTCATGCAACTCACTAAATATGACTTTGCATGCATTTATTCATGGACAAATATATTTTCCTTTTCTCCAAAGAAAACTTGAAATACATATGTTTCAAGAAATACTTTAGACAACATTCATTTGAAATCATATCATCGATAGAACTTCTGTTTGTGAGATATTTTATCCTAACCCTTGTATAACTAAAACATTTTGGATTGATATGAAAAGGTATACTCCTACTCCTAGGTACAATATTTTCTTGCAACCTCTCCATCATTTCATTATCCCCTGTAGAAGCATTTTCATCACCATTAGGAGGAATTTTATCCTCACTATGATCATTCTGAACATAATTAGGAAATTGATCACCATCATTTCTTGGAAAATATTCATTACCATTCTTAGTTGAAGAAAATTATTCACTACCATCATCTGTGCTTTTGAAATATGGACTTGGACGAGATTCTTCACCATCTTCATCCATGCTTTTGAAATCTTCCCTTGGAGGATTCAATTCTTCATCACCACGAGTTCCTTTGAAACACTCACTTATAGAAAAGTCATTATTCACATATGTGCCTCTAAAATTATCATTTGCAAGAAAATCTTCATTCTCCCCTTCATAACTAGTGCTCTCATAATCCTTGGGATTAAGATTAAGTGGAAAATATGACTCTCTATTTATAGCCAAATTATCATTTGCGGGAAATTCTTCATCCTCCCCTTCATCAGTGGTGGTATCATAATCCTTAGGATCAGGACTAAGTGGAAACAATGAATCCCTATTTTATGGAAATTATTCATCCTCCGCTTCATCAGTGTTGCTCTCATAATCCTTAGGATTAGAACTAAGTGGAAGCTTTGAATCCCTATTTATTTGAAACTCTTCATCCTCCCCCTCCCCTTCCTCAGTGGTGCTCTCATAATCCTTGGGATTAGGACTAAGTGGAAGCTTTGAATCTCTATTTACTGGAAATTATCCATCCTCCTCCTCCCCTTCCTTAGTGGTGGTCTCATAATCGTCAAGATTAGAACTAAGTGCAAAATTTGACTTTGAAAATTCTTCATCCTTCGCTTCATATGTGGTGCTATCATAATCCTTAGGATTAAGACGAAGTGGAAAATTTGGCTCTGGAAATTCTTCATCCCCCCCTTCATCAGTGGTGCTCTCATAATCCTTAGGATTAGGACTAAGTGGAAATTTTGACTCTAGAAATTCTTCATCATGCCATTCATCAGTGGTGCTCTCATAATCCTTAGGATTAGGAATAAGTGAAAAAATTAACACTAAATTTACATAAATTTATTTTTGTTGCCCTTCATCAATGTTTCTCTCATCATCCTTAGGATTCAGACCAAGTGGAAATTTTGACTCTCTATTCATAGCGAACAAATTTATGTTATATTCATCAATATGAATAGAGTTGTGTGATGAAGATGTTGATGTTGCAGAAAGAAAAACTTTACTATAAGAAAATTCCATGAATTTCAAACACAAGATGTTGAATGATACAAATGCACTCTCTCCCAATGATAATTTAGAGCTTAAATATTGAAACTTTCCCTCAAAAGTTCTCCCCCAAAAAAATTTTCCGAAAATTTTCCCTCCAAAAATTTCGTTTGAAACATATTCCTCCAAAATTTTCCTCTAAAATGTATTTGAAACATTTTACTAAACTTTTGGTCTTGAAAATTTTCACCCTACTTTTTATTCAAAATATCCACAAAAATGTTCCTTTAATGCATTCCTTCGAAATTGAAATAATTTTTTTATATAAATTATTTAACATTGACTACGTAACTAAATTGATTTTTATAATTTTTATTTTATTTTTTAGTCGACATTGAATAAAATTTAATCTAAACCTGTAATATCAATTGTATATTAATTTTCTTAATTTCTATTTTAATCCCACATTCGAGAAATGCTAAAGTAATCCTACAATCTTTGTTATATAATAACATTGATTATTTACATTCATCACATCAAATCAAGCCTTCTCGGTTTTGTTCAAACGTTTCGAATAATTTTGTGGAGGTGTTGCATTCGCATAGATAACACATTGAACAAGAGTTTTTCACATTTCGAAGGTTAGTTTTCCTTCTATTTTGAGCATTTAAAGAGGAATTGGGGGAAAATCTATTCTTACATGGTTTAAATGCTCCAAAACTATTTATTTTTACAACTTTTTTTTTGAATTTTTTTTGCAATATCATTTTTTAAGGGGAAAACCACTTTAAAAACACTATTTTTTTATATTTTTATAGCAAATAAGATGAAAAAAAACCTCAATTTTTTAGGATTTTTAGGAGAAAAAATAACAAAAATTCTATTTTTTAGTGTTGTTGGGTTCCTCCAAAAAAAACAAAAAAAAAAGAGTTACAATTTTTTTTGTTTTTTGTTTTTATCAAAAATGGAAAAAAAAAGTTAAACAAAAACAATATATATATATATATATTTATATAATTTTTTTTAAATAATATATATATATATATATATATATATATATATATATATATATATAATGAATTAATTTTTTTTTTTAAATTGGTGTCGGACGTCGACAGGCAGGCCTGCCCGCCGGCCTTTGACCCCTAAATTTAAAACAAAAATTTAAAAATTTAATATAATAATTAAAAAAGCTATTTTATTTTTAAATTATATACAATGTTTTTTATAATATATATATATATATATATATATATATATATATATATATATATATATATATATATATTAGTTTTTTTATTAAATACAAATACTTTCTATTTGAATTTTTTTTAAATTTAATTTGTTTTTAATATTTAAAAAAAAAATCGTATCATTTTCAAAATATATATATAATTTTTTTTTCAAATTTATATAGTTAAAAAACAATTAATAAAATTTCAATATATATATATATATATATAGATATTGTTAAATTTAAAAAAAAATGTTTAATGAAGATATATGTAGCTTTTTAATTACCATATATATATATATATCGAAGATGGTATCAAAGAAGATATTTGTGAATGTTTCTGGACCAAGGGCGGCAATTACATCATCTAAACTTGCAGTTGGACACACTATGGATATTGTTGAACACACTGGAACTGAGAAATGTCATAAAAGTCAATCAAGTGGCCCATCAAGTACATTCAAGATTATTTCAGAATGAAAGAATGCACAAGAAATAAATAAAACAAGTTTTACATGGCATGTTAAAGACAGTGAAACCGATGATGGTGTACATATCTATCTATATTGTGGTATGATTAACTTTGGTGAACCATATGAGGTGATGGGAAGAGTATGAGATATATGTTTGGTGCTGAATGTAGACACTATTTATGTTCTTACAAGATTGGTCAATACACGTGAAAATGTTAGATATCGTCTCTCAAAGGTCAAGTATGACACATATGAAGAATCTACACAGTTGTGTGAATAAATCGCAAGCAACAATGCAAATAACATTATAAGTATGCATATTTATATTTATGTGTTATGCATTATTGTAAGGATCATTAAATTTTTTATAAATTATTGATCATTGACATATTGTATTTTGTTTCAAAGGATTTTGTTGAGAGTATTTCAATCATGTTGGACGGTATTTATTATCTAGATCTAAATATTATGAATGTGATCAAAAGTTTACACATAGAGACAAAAGAATAAATGGGAAGGAAGAAAAGAGAAATAACTTGTGACACTACAATAGCATATACAGGGGATCAACAAAGAATCACTAAGGTGAGCCAATCTAGTAAATATAAACATGTTTCTTTTGAATATGTGGAAGCTGAAGCTGAAAAATATGTTACCATTAGTGAGGAGGAGATTAGAACTATTGTTGAAAAGGAGAAAATAAATAAACACCAAGAAGAAAAATGGTCGCAGATATAACTCTTCCAATTGATGATGAGGAAATTGTTTATCTAGGAAAAGATATGTTAATCGGTAAAAAGAAGAAATCAAAAGTTGGTCAATTTGTAAAAATCACGGGAAATAGTGAATATCAAAGTGAAAGATCTAAGGGCAGAAGATAAGTCATAACACTAGGTGTTGAGTTAGAGGATGGCATTATTAAAACAAAACAAAATGCCATTTGAGATCACTTGAGGAAGAATAAATTAATTAATGGTGGCCAAACATTT
Organism: Pinus albicaulis; assembly: GCA_034641835.2. Lineage (NCBI taxonomy): Eukaryota > Viridiplantae > Streptophyta > Pinopsida > Pinales > Pinaceae > Pinus > Pinus albicaulis. The sequence continues at coordinate 528,905,847 of CM076572.1, forward strand.
TTGCTTAATGTCAACCAATTTTATAGTCCAAATGAAGGACAATCTCAATATCAAATTAGAAACGCACATCACCTACATGTCCATAATTTGAAAACATTGTTCAAGTTCAATCCATATGCGCATGTGATGGATTATGTGGTTCTTGTTGATCCAAATAAATTTCCCAACAAATAGGCATTCGAGAGGACACAATGTTTTGAATGAAAATATTATGTAATTGGAGGGAACCATTCAGTAGAGGCTAAAAGACAATTGATCGAAGAATGTCCTAATAACTCTCTTTTTGAAACAGTGAACTGCATCATTTATGTTGGTTTAACAGAAACAGAAGCAAAGTTATTGGCATGGGATCGTAATGCAGATAATGAGTATAGAATGTCTATGACTTTCATCCAAAGGATCAAATTTATTCATAATGAATTTGTATAAAAATCTAGTCGAGATAAGACAAAATTTAGTCTAAGCTTTCGAAAGGAACGTTTAATGGAAATAGGCTATCAAATTGAGGATAAAATGAATTCTAAAGGTGGAAAAATAAATTCAGATTTATTTAGAGGCATGGATAACATTTTCCAGTTGGCATTTAGAAATATGGAGATATGGGAATTGATTAATGAGATTTTTAACCTGTGGGAGAATACTTCCATAAAAAATTAGGAGGTTAAAAAGTGTAAATCCATAATATGTACCATCAGTAAGACAGGTCCTGAAATGAAGCAACTTCGAGATGATATGGCTATCACACTGATCAGGAGCTCAAATTTTAGCTAAATTTTTTTTTCTCAGAATGATGCAAAACCTGAACGACCGCATAGTGCACGTCGTTCTAAATCTGATGCACTTCTTTTCACGAAAAATGGACTTCGTATTGTACCGAAAATGCAATCTATTCGCTTTGTTAAACATGCAAATTTTTTGTGCAGGGATGACAGGGATGCTGACTAGGCATCTATACAGTCCAGTAAGCAAAAAGGCATATTCCAAGGAATATTCCCTAGAATATTCTTCGAATATTCTCAAAGGTGGACCATTCAGCAGATAACAAGTGACAGCATCTTATTTGTTGTTGACGTTGAGATGGACCAATGAGGTTGCGACGCGTGGGAAGCCCAGAGGATTCCACATGCCGTCATAGCCATTGGTCAAAATTTTAAGGCGGAGGCACCAGGGTTCGACACCATGACCTCCCACAATCTAGTGCCATGCCTTACTATGTTGCCCGCATGTTGGTTCTTAACATTCAATGGTGGCCACTGCTATTTATGTTTTCAAATGTTTAATGACAGGGGGAGAGGGGGCCAACCCCCAAAGCATAGGACCTCGGCGCGTGACCACTGGACGGAGCCAAATCCTAATGCGGATTTTAACACATAAAACATGTTTAATTAAACACTAATCTGCAGTTAAAATCACTAAAACCAGATTAGCACATAAAGCACCGAATTAAGGGATTAAGTGTGGGATTAGCGCTAAACAATGATTAATTAGCACTAACCATAGTTTATTAAATTAATGACGATTAAGTTGGCACTCCACCAAATTCAGCAGAGACTGCCAAATTTAACTCAAGCTAAGTGCAGGTTGCTAGATTTGGTGGAGGGTTTTCTAGGTGAAACTGGCAGAAGTCATAACTAAGGAAGTTTTCGACCAATTGAAGCACAAAAAGAGGCTAGATAGCCATTCTTGGAAATTCTGGACTCAATGGTGTAGGTGTCAAAATAAAAGGAGCACTTCTAGATGGGATTTTTCTAGCTTGAAGTTTAAGTATGCCCAGGGCCATCAGAGGGTTATGCCATATCTGCTTCAACTGGACACCAATTGAGGAGAAATAAGAAGCTAGATAACCATTCTTGGCCATTATGGACTCAATGGTGTAATTTTCAGAAGCAATGGAGCACTTCTAGGTGGGATTTTTCCAGCTTTAATTTTAAGTATGAAAATGGCCACCAGAGGGTTAGGACATATCTGCTTCACTTGGAGACCAATTGAAGAGAAAGAAGAGGCTAGATATCCATTCTTGGCCATTATGAGTTCATTGGAATAGGTTTCAGAACCTTTTGAGAACTTATAGATGGGTTTCTAGAAAAGTGAAGCCTATGGGTGCTATGGATAACCAACGTGTTGAACTAGTTCTTAGAGGATTTTCAGATGGAGATGATCTTGCAGGGATCTTCCAACCTCCATATATTTGAAGTAGCAACCTTTGCAGAAGTTTTGTAGCTATTTCTTATCTTTTTTTTTATTTGTTTTAGATAAAAATATTGTTTATGTACTTGCAATGTTTTTAGTACATGTTGATTCTCTTTCAATTTGGAGTAATGGATCTTGATGCAAGATGCCCATGTGATGTTGATATTTGCATGCTTGACTGTAGGTCAGCAAGTGCAAGGTAAAAGAAAATTTTTAGGCATTTTTTCTTTGTAATATAAACTTACCATTTCATTTCAAAACTTTGATGTACTCTTCATGTTGAAACATTGAGCATAACGAGAATGAATCATGCCTTTAGAGTTGATTCAAGGAGATGTAGCCCAGGAGGGGTGAAATCCTTAAAAAATGGAGTCTGTATTGTGGTTTGATGCATCTTTCCATTCGGTGTTTTGATGATTTCATGTTTTAAAATTTTTTCATGGAATTACCGTAAGAAAGACACTTAAAAGAAAATCTTGGAAAAACCTGTTGTTCAGTTCAAATCTTATGCACATAAGAAGCAAGCATGTTTATATTCTGAAGGGGAACTTAGCAGATTATTTACTAATACACCTCCATTCAAATCACACACCTTGGAGAACAATGCAAGGAGTGGAGGATGAAAAACTAGTCAAATCAATACTATGTCTTGTGCATTCAGGTGAATTATCGATGGGCGAAATGTGCTCAGAATTTCAAAAGTAATTTTGTTGAATTATTTTTATATTTTCTTGGATTATAATTTTCTTTTAAATAAAACATATTGTCATTGGTAGTAATTTTTATACATATCACTATATTAACAAATTTTACTTTATTTATTCAGTCATAAGATTTATATGAAAATACAAGAATATATGGTTAAAATGTTGAATGGAGAGAGTTGGGATGATGTTGTACGCAACTACCTAGAATCAAGTTCTACAACAACACTTAAATATTTTTATCTTGCATTCAATAAGGTATGATTATTTATATATTCATTTTATTCAAATGTAAACTATATTTATTTTATTACATATATATATATATATATATATATATATATATATATATATATCTCTGTGTGTGTGTGTGTGTGTGTGTGTGTTTTATTTCATTAAATATGTCAACGAAGGATGTAAATGGAGTACCAAATACTTTCAAAAGCTTATTGAAAAAAATAAGTTCCAAAGATTGACAAAGCAACGTCCTAGGAATGTTGAACTTGATCCTACTCCTACTCATTTCATTTTGAATGGGCTTGACACTATCCAATTCAAATAATACAAGGTGATTGTGAAAACATTGCAAAACTTGTACCTAAAAGGGAATATGCCCTAGTTATTGCAAATATTCCTCATGGTTTCAATTTCCTAGGCATTGGATATGATAGTGAACCTTATAATTATCAATATTTTATTAAAATGTTTATGGGCTTTCAAGAAGTCACAACATCACCACTTTGAAGATTTATGACATTTAATTCAGACACACAATTTGCAATGTTATTAACAAGCTTAAAAGGAAAATAAAATTCAAGGATACAACTTACATGGTAAGACATTGAAATTGTATGTTTGATTAATGTTAAAAAAAATTATTTATGTACAAGTTAATTGAACTTTTACTATGTCATGTTCCAAGAAAAATTCAAATCTTTTTTATTCCCAAGATGACCCAATTTTAAATAATTGTGAGTTAATCCATGTTGAATGTTCAAAAAAAGATGATAGTTATAAGATTGTTCTTCTGAATCAAGTAGATGGAAATATTCATAGCCAAGTATTGGTTCATGATTTTGTCGTAAGAAAAATAACATATGAGGATAAATGTGCAAAATCAGAGATATTTAACATTTATAAAAGATCGCAAGCATTGATTAACTATTTTATAGATTTATGTTCAAATGAAGGAGATTGGGTTTTGGATTTATTCTCAGGTTCAGGTAAGTTTTATCATATAAAATTGAACTTTAATATTTTATTTTTTAGTTTTTATGTGTTTATACTAATTTATATGGAATGTTTGGAAAAGGACACTTCAAAAGATTTGTAGACATCAAAGATCCATAAGAAGAGGAAAATGACCAAAATGAAGCAGAAATTATCGTGAAAGAAGACATTAATGAAGATCTAGAAGATTTTGAACATGGATTATACGATATTATTGATTAACTTTAATTTATTCTTGCAAATAAAGCTCAATTTTGAGAGCTATTCATTAGTTTTACTTGTAATGTTTTGACTTTGAAATTTTATGAGAAGAATGAGTATTTGATTATTGTTGTTATATGATTAATATCTGACTTTCACTTTAATTTTTATGTTAATCATTATTTTTTTTAAAAACATTATAATTACTATTAATTTTTGACAAAAAAATCCTAAAAAAATGCATTTCTTTTAAGGTTTTTGTTAATATTTTCCCTTAAAAATCGTTTATTTTACATGTCACTTTTAACGAAAAGTCTCAAAATTTGTATTTTTTTCAGTGTATTTATATTGAAAATGTGTATTGTTTTTTACCAAATGTTTAAAATTATTTCTTTTTTAGCAACAATTATTTGATGTGCATTGAAATATTAATTAACAATACATAAACATATAGAAATATTGACCCTTTTATTTTTATTTTTTTAACTATGTGAAAAAATGAAGTTTTCATTACAAAAAATTGAAAAGAAAATTAAAAATACATAAATACATAAATACACTTAAAAACAAATATCTCAAGGAAGAAGAAGACATTAGAACGCTAGAAAAAAATGATGAAATTAATGACTAGGTGACTAAAATAGTTAGTCACCGCAATTATTTCAAGTGAATTACTACTAAATTTGAACAATTTTAAGTGACCAAACTAGAAATGACTAACTAAAAGTCTAATTTAGTTTAGGAATAAAATATACGACTAGATAATAAGTGACTAAACTAAAAGCGAATAACTTAAAATGAATAATTTATTCTATGGATAAAATATACGACTAGATAATAAGTGAGTAAACTAAAAGAGACTAACTTAAATGACTAATTTAGTCTAGGATTAAAATATATGACTAGATAATAAGTGAAAAAATTAATAATGATTAATGTAAATGACTATTGTGGTCTAAGAATAAAAATATGACCAAATAACAAGTACAAAAGGTATATGAATTAGTCATTTATGTCAATAATTTTTAATTGTGTCATTCCATAAATCGAAAATTGCAATTTTGATACCGAAATGTTACATTTCACTCCAAGAGTCTCTAAATCCATATATAGTGTTAAAATTCTCTCAGCTATGTCCACTCTTTCCATTAGGTTGTTTATAAGTGCATGATAGTTCTCCAAGAAACAATGTTGGATACCCTGCCCCTCATTTACCTCAGAGTGATCAAACCCACATCGATCCCCTTGCCACCGCGAGCTCCTCCACCTGGACGAATATGCTTTTGAACCCTCGAATACCCACCCTTGCTAGCCCCCCGCTTACCTCGTCCACAACCCCCACGCGCACCCACACTAGAAAATCACTCACGCCTCAAAACCTTACCACCCCAGCATGGAGCCGCCATTATTATTGCCAAGTATGCCACCCCCGCAGGGCCATGGACGACAGGGGAGGGAGAACGCCTACACCGCACTGGGGGATTCACAATTCGCCAAGGTCGAGGAGCCCCACCACGTGTAGAGTCCAAATACTATACCCCCCACTAGAGAAAACAACCACCACCATAAAATGATCCAAATGTTGTCACCCACCACTGCAGGGAAGCACAAAACCACCTCCCACTACCAGATAAAGAACGCCACCATCAAGAAAACCAAATACCACCAATGACCATTAAACCAACACATGAATTTGAACAAAAATGACATCAAATTAGCTGATGCCTGAGTGTAGCTTCCCCTAGGGCAGCGACTAGCCTCTAAATTCTCTGCACAAAGACCACACACCAATCCACCAAACACCATCACACCCATGCTAAAGGGCATGAAATTGGTAAAAAAAATTAGTTTCCACCACCACCCTTGAGGTTTCCTAGACGGTAGATTCCAACTTCCTCTCTTAGCATGAAAAAATAATCTCAATGAAAGCCGAGACAAATGGAAATGGGTGAACTCACTTCCCTTCAACTTCCTATCCTCAACCCAGACACAAACAATGGATAAGAAACTGAGTAGGAGGGACCATTTGAACACACCGCACCAAAAAATTCCCATAACAAACACACATAAGCCACTCCCTAGATAAACCTTCTTGCGTCGTTTACCTTTCCTCCTCGGAGGCCACCGCCAGGACCAAAACCAAACCTGAGTGAGGAGTCGAATTTAGAGCTCCCTCATCTTCCCTCGCCTTAACCTTTCACCACCCCAGAACTGCAACACACATTTATTTTTCACATGAATTTCTAGCATGAAGCCAATATCTCTCCTGCTGCATGCATTATGGTGAAGGGATCAGGGGAACCCTCCCTATCATGACCCTATACTTGTGGTTCTCTTTCAACCACATGTAGCGGGTGCGCCACTATTACACTTTTTCTTTTTATCAATACTCAAGTGTATAGACTACGCCAATATTCAACACTTAGCCAATTTCACCAATTGAGTGTTCTTAACAATGCAACAAAATTAATCTTCAATATTTAATTTTTCAACAATTAAACATTCAAAACATCACCAAAGTGCGCCCATACATACTTGGGAGGGTAAACTCTTGAAAATTCTACCAAATAATATATATATAACAGTTCAATTATGTGAAATTTTACAATAATCATAAAAATATCAAAGCTTGTGCATGCACTTGAACTTCTTTCCAAGACGGTCCAACACTTGTGTTTTGAGCCCAACAACAATGCCTTTAATGGAAACCCCAAATTTACCTTCAAAATACAATTTTTTGAAGTCCTACCAAAATGTGTGCATCTCGTGTCACCGGGGTCACTCTCTGCATGCATTTTCCCAAGTCGACTTGTTGTCATGCAACTCAGGTCAATTGGGTCACCTATTGCACAAGTCTTCCCACACCCTGACCTCCTCCGCACTTGTAACTGCCTTTTCTGAAAGCGCGCCTTGAATCACTCGACTATGGCTGTTGCTCTGAATGCACCCTGGAAAACACTTGACTCGACCTAAATGTTCTGAATGTGCCTTGCCAAAGCACCTGACTTGGCCCATGCATGTTCCTGTACATATTTTCTTCCCGCGGTGTGGGCGTATGGTTTGCACGACCTGCGCCCTGACTCCACTCGACCCTTTCTACACAAGTATTGTTTGTTTTCCTTTGCTCCCTCAAATCTCCGCTCTAGTCCTTCGCAACAACTCCATGTAGCTCGACTCTAAACTTGGTTGAATGTTGAATGAATGATTTTATGAACTCCCACCATGCCTTATATATATGTGTCGTGCAGACCCATTCAGCCCCGGGTCATGACTATGCATGAGTCAGCCCGCCCACCAACACGTCGACCTGCACACAATTATGAAGTGTTGGCCCCTCCAATAGTGATAACATGTCAACCCAGCCATAATTATGACTTATTTTCTCCATATAAAATTCCAATGCTCGTGCTCTCCATCGCACGGGACTTTCTTTGCTGGTGGGTCACTCAGGTCACCCGGGTCAGCTTAGTTGCCTGTGTCCCATCGCGCACATCTCGTCCAGCTGCTGAACGACATGCCTTTATCACCGAACGCGCTCACCAACACGACTTCGCCTGGAGCCTTTGACTCATCCACCCACTATAGGGCGCAGGCCCATTCGTCACTGCTCATCACGTCTGCCAAAACACATAACTCAGCCTGCCACTACATGACACACCCAAGGTGGGTACTCGCCAATATGGTGTGCCCATTGCACATCACTGTCACACAAACCCAAGTTGGGTGCCTGTCGTGCCAAGGCGCGCTTGCCACCACTTGGTCATCACGACACTAACTTGAGGGTGTGACACTGCCTCGCCCTCGCTCCACTTGTATTTACTCATGCGAGACACCTTGCACGTGTTGCTCAGACCTAACTCCCATCGGGGAGTGTATGAACCTTTGTTAATTTAGATATGAACCTTAATTAATTTTTTGGTTTATGAACTTTTATTAATTGTTTGATATACACCTTGGTTAATTTTTAATGGTATTATGAACTTTTGTTAATTGTTTAGGTATGAAATCTATTTAATTTTTTAATAATATATAAACCTTTATTAATGATTATAAATATGTAATTCAAAATATTTAAGTATGGTTTATTGTGTAATAATGGATAAATGTGTTTATTTTTATCAATTTCTATGAGAATTGTATCAATGAATACATTTATTTCATTTAATACATAATTTACATGATTATATAAAATTAAGCTTTAAATAAAACAATACTATTGGCTTTATATTTGATTAATAATCAAAGTACTAAATATTAATGTTTATATTTTCATTATATTTTAAGAGTGGAACCAATGAATATATTTATTTTATTTAATGCATAATTTACATAATTATATGAAACTAAACTTTAAATAAAACAATATAGTGTGGTTTTATAAGTTTTGTATTTAATTAATAATTAAAATAGTAAATATTTATTTTTTCATTTTAATTATTTTTTAATAGTCAATAGATTAGATTAAGTCAAATACGATTTCATTAAAATTGAAACTCGCTATCAAATCAAATGGCTTTATGAAAGTCAAACTGAAACTAGAGGTTTCACTGGGTCTGAAAGCCCATGAACAAAAACCAAGATGGGAAAACTTGTTGTTCTTACTCCGCCAAATGCAAACTGGTTCACGAAGAGGTCCGAAGAGGTTTACCAACTGGATTTTTTGGCTCTTTGGTGCCAAATTTTTGCTGCTGGTTTTAAAATTTACATGAAAATTGGAGGTTTTGGCTCTTTGGCACCAATTTTTTGTTGTTGGCAGGAGGGTTTTGATATATTTTGAGAGAAATTGGTGATGTGGTTAAATATATTTAGGGTTTGCAAATTTTTCTATATAATTACAACTTTTGTCATGGATAAAAAAGCAGTGGAGAGAACTTGGAGGATTTTGAAGAGGTGGACAACAAAAAATCTACAATTGAAGTCTGCAATTTTGGACTTGGAATCACAGGTTAGTTGGATATATAAATTTATATTTTTCTATTTCTTGTGTTTTTTCAATGATTTTTTTTGTTGGATCTACGAATTTTTATTTACTTTTTCTAAGGGATCGAATGACAATGAATGTTGAGTAGAGTGGCAAAAGGGACCCCTCTGCTTAATGAATTTTTACTGCTCAATCTATGGTGATTTAAACTACTTCCATCCTCACTTTCATTTTTTGCTGCAACCTTGTTGCTTACATGATCTTTCTAGATTTTAATCTTTGATTCTTTTTCGCTATAGGAACTCCGATATTACCTTTTTCCGTTAAGAAAGTACATAGATGTTCTAAATGCCTCATGTTTTTTCCACATGAATGATATGGTCTTCCTAGTTGATTATCCACGTACAAGTGAGCAAGTGAGATTGTAGTAACTAATCTCTATCAGTAAGCGGGGTCCCAATAACCTAGCCTTGATCTCAATGTTTACCCATAGTTTCAAAAAGGGTGTTGTTCGCTCTAATTTATATAGAAGGCCGAGTCATGGAACAAAACAATGTTGTCAATGGATGGGTGTGCTCTACCTGTTCTTCGATCTAATCCATTTACTCAACTATTCCTTTTTTACTCACCTATCCCAGCTCATGTATAGAAGATTGAGTCATGGAACAGAACATTGATGTCAATAGATGGGTGTGCTCTGCCTATTCTTCACTCTAATCCATTTACTTAACTATTCCCTTTTTACTCACCTATCCTAGCTCATGTATATAAGATCGAGTCATGGAACAAAAAAATGTTCTCATTGGATGGGTGCACTTTGCTTGTTGTTCACTTTAATCCATTTACTCAACTATTCCTTTTTTAATCACCTATCCCAGCCAAGATGAGTGTTGATGCACTACACTATAGTAGTGCCATAATCTATCTTCATTTCAATGCTCCAAAAAATAAACTATTGTCGAGTGATCAGGGGGTTTAGGTTTCTCATTCGGCTTAGTTTCTTATGTTAAATTTTTATGTCCGGTTTTGATTAGTGCTGTATATAAGGACTTTAAATCGAAACCATATTCTCCATTACCTTCGAGAATGAAACAAACCTCCATAGTCTTTAGAGAAAAAAATTGATCCAACCCCAAATAAGCACAAAAACCTTCTTCAGGGGATGAAGTTACCTTAGAACGCACTCAAATTCCCTTTGAAGACATTTCAATATAGGAACAATGAGACTGAGCTTATTATTTTTGTCTAGTGTTGATTTAATACATGTCCAAACTGCACCAGCTTTATTTGATCAAGACCAAATTAAAAACAATTTTTTTGAAGATTTGAAACAAATCTCGTTGGAGAAAACATAGTGGCCACCTAAGTGAAACACAAACCCAATGGATGAGTGAATAGGAAACCTTGGGAAAGAAACAACATTGATGCTTTTTATGAAATGTATGTGAACCTCTTGCATGGGTCAAAGCAGAGCTTGCAATTATTTCCATTGGTCTGTCCAAAAGACGAAGCATCACAAAAACTTGTAATACCTATCCGAATAATGCCCAAAAGGGCTACCACTAACAAGTAGCGATGTCATAGTCCTTATAACAATAGAGAAGGAAGCAACACTAACACAAACATGGTTGCCTCAATATCTATTGAAAATAATATCTAAATTGTTGTCCTTTCTTTCGTTATCTTCTTTTTTGCACATATTAAAAACAACAGCCATATATGGTGAGATTATATCCAGAGGACGCACTGAAAATTCCATTAGAGAAAATAAAGTCTTATGACAATGTAAATCATGATAAAAGTGATGAAATTCTGAATTTAACAAAGGGGACAATTAGGAATAGAAAATGTTTCAATCAGGGAACAATTGCCTTGCAAGAGGATGAAAGAGTCTTAAAAATTGATGCTACTCACCATATTGTAGTTGTCAGTCTAAGGTATTGGATGGTTGCACTATGGAGTCTAGAATACGTTTTTTTAGGCTTCCTAGTGGTTGTTTCAACACTATTTTCAAGACAAAAAATAGATGGACCTCTGAAAAAGAATCCTTGCAACAGAAACTGACATTCTCATTCCACAAATTAAGACACAAATGGGGATTTCCAACATTTATCAGAGAAGAAATTTGACCTCAACAATCTTGTAATGTGATCCAGGCTTTTTGAGTTCTGTACTCTTGGATAATGGGGATCCTTAAGCTACGTATTTAAGAGAAAACATGACAAATGAAAAAGGAAACAATTACCATTTCCAAGATATAAAGTTTCAAATACCCTAAATTTATAAGGACGTAGAAGCATTGGCAGAAGTTTCAAGCCAGAAAATCATGAAAGGTACAGTAATGAGGATTAAAACAAAGGAGAGCTAAAATGCAAGGTTATATTTTTTAAAATGGAGATGAAAATTCTTATGAGATAAGCATGATTTCTGAAGGCTACGTTGCCAAACATGTCCTCCCTACATTTACTAATATTTCTAGTGTATATGCCTCGACCCTGATCTCAAGAGATTCTAAATCCTTGTGGAAAACTGCTAACTCTACATGAAATATGGGTTTCCAACTTTTCCATAATTGTTCTTATCCAAGTTAGATGAATGAAGAGCATCCACATTGAAATTTTCATGACATTTCCATAGAAATGAGATACCTGTCAATCTTATAGAGTTCTATATTGTCCACCACACTTTTTAATGACCTATATGTCCCAAGAACTGCCCCCTATTCAATGGAAACTTCTCATAAAGACAATTTCAAATTCAACGGTAACTATTATGTATATGTGACTCCAAATATCCCAAAGGTTATGCTTGACAGACTCTATTTTGTGATGATTCGAATAGAAGCATCTATTAGAACTCAGTCATAGACAGTGTGGAACTCCCAAACCATGGTGAGAATGTCGGTGATTATAGCTCAAAATCAAAAGAAATATGTAGGAAAGCCTTGAATGATAATGATTAAAATGTTAATTTCAAGTTGCTACGAATTCAAGATTATTAGACAATCAACTTCCCTGTTCCTATTTTAAAATATCATTAGGAACCTAGAAGTTTTCAGAGTGTCTGAGATGAAATTAATGCATGAAGTTTCAATCAATTAGCCACACTATTATAAATCCCACAGTCACAACATGTAGTAATGCACTAAAAACCTTCATGAGTATAATTGCATGTCTTTTTGTGATCTCTAGGATGAAAGGGAAACCAAACTCAAAGCTATATAACCCTAATAAGAGTTTTGTAGCCCCTCATAAATGGCCTTGAGCCCCGGGCTCACCGAAACTATATTTAACTTGGTCAATTAATATAAAGACATATTATTCTGTAAATAATTCGACATATACATGCATTACAAAAATATGCACAAATTCTAATAGCACATTCACATTCTTAGAATGTGCACACATTATTATTAGAAAACCATACATACTAACAATTATTGTGGCTCTTTATGTAGAAGAACATACCATGGATCCCATATCCAAGTTGAAATCTAAATATCCTTTAAAGAGTATCTATGTGGTTGTTTGAGGGTCACTTCATGTTTGAGGTACCTATCCTAGTTTCAGTTAGGACATGGCATTTAGTGCAACACATGCGATACAAGTGGTTGTTGGTCATGCTTAACTAGTAAGGTCACATTGAACATGCTTGGTGAGAATGTTTATTGATTGGTATTAGACACTCAAGTGCAATAAAAATTCTATCCCCATGAAAGATGGTATTAAATCCATGTTTGAATGAAAAAATGTGGAATTTTTATTCACTATCCACACCCAATTAATTGGAGAAGATGATGGGGTTGTATTGATGAGGATGTTAACAATTCAAGCTGGGAAGAATGTAAGGACCTTCCTCGAGGTTCCACTGGAAATGATATCCTATATAACATGCTAAGAAAACATGATAAATGGTGCATGACTAGTTTATATGTTTCATAGCCCTCATGACTAACTCACAATGATCCCTGAGACATTTGTGAGGATGTACTAGTTTGTTGTGGACTAGGAGGATTAAGGATGTCTAGCCTAACAAGGATGGATGATCAATGAAGTGTTGTAACACAAATTCACCAAAGGATAACACAATATGGAAATGTGTTTGATAGTGTGTTAGTAGTGGCAAGACAACATAGTTGATGAGTGTATTGAAGGTGATTGGACGCATGTTGCCACTACGTACATGACCTTTAAAAAAATACAAGAAGTTGGTCTAGACAAAGACAACATAGTCTTACACTCGATGGTTAGTTATTCAGGTATGTTGGCTTGAGGGAGGTAGTGAAAGGTTGTTTATGTGTGGGTGGTGATGAAACAACATCACTTATAATGAAATAAGAACTACAACATTTCCTATAGTTTAAGGTACCTAACTTGGGTTTGGTTAGGACATGTTGGTTAGGCATAGTTGGACTGATACAAGAGGTTCATGGCCACACACAAATAGTAATGTCATATCAATGCCATAAAACAACTAGGATTCTTGAGTGGTATTAGATGCTTAAGTGGATTGAAAAGTTTACCCTCATAACAAATGGTATCAACACCACATTTAAATGCAAAAATTACGACGCATATGTTCACCATTTATGCCCTCTCCATTAGAGAAGCCAATGGAGCCATGTTGATGAAGATGCCAACAGTTAAAGTGGGGGGATAATGTAAGGATCTTACTTGAGGTGCCATTATCAATGGCACAATGGATGGCATCTCGGGTAAAAACGACTAAGAGTGGACAATGAGTTTATATGTTTGGTATACTTTGTGAGCGACTTAGGTTGTTTCATGAGACAATTAGGATGGTGTAATAGTTTGGTGTGGACAAGGAGATCCCCTTAAAAAGGGTTGATCATTGACAAAGCATTGTAACACAAGCTTAGGGGAGGATGATGTAAATTGGAAATGTGTTGAATAAAGTGTTAGCCATGGAAAGGCAACATCATTGATGACTGAAATGTAAGTGGAATCTTGTTTCCATTAGGTACATGATCATTGAGGACTACATCGGGTTGGCCTTGTTGGAGACAACACAATTCTATATTGGGTGGTTAGTTGTTCAAGAGTGCTTTGCTTAGAGAAGGTGGTGGAATTTTTCCTATGGTTTGGTGGTGATGATGTAGCATTACTTACCACTAAATGAGCATTTCAATATTTTTTTATAATTTAAGGTGCTTCCCTTCGGTTCAATTAAACATGTTGGTTAAGCTTAGATTTTTATGCCTAACTAGCAAAGTATATCATTGCTATGCAATGACTAAATTTTTATAATTATATAATGTGCTTAAATAATCACTAATTTTTTATAATTATATAAGAATGTTTTAAAATAAAATAAAAAGTTTAACGTCATTGTGACACCTCTCTCTTACCCTCTTCTTCTGTTTTTTTTTAATAATCATAACTTAATTTTATACCAACCTAGATCCACCTCAATTACAAATCTACCAAGCACTTAGACGGATCAAATTTCTTTTCACTCTACCAGAAATTTGCATCTCAAGATATTCGATCCCTCTTGATGCTTGGTAGTTCTAAGGTTAAGATTGATCTAGTATAGTTTAATTATTAATTATAATCAATTATAAATTTTATTTTATTTTTATTAGGTAAATTTTTTTAACAAAACATTACAACATCTCTATTATGCTAGGCTTTTATGTATATTTATGTTTCATTTTGTTTATTTTTATGGAGTCAAAATGTTAACTAGACATTACACTTTTAACTAGACATGATAATATCTCTACCATAAAGGTTAGAGAACCTCTAGCCACAATTAAAAGTGGAGGAGCTAAATTTTTCTCAATAAATTAAAAACCTAAAAAATAAAAAATAAAATTAATTGAAATTTCTCTCCATAAATTATAAAATGAAAAAAAAATAATAATAATAAAATAATATTAAGAATGATTATTTTTATTGAAATTTCTTTTCCCTCTCTTCCCATTTAAAAATAAAAATAAGAATAGTAACATGTACGTTATTTCTGGATCTCATTGTTGTGGAACAAGGAGCTGTGACCAAAGCCCTGTTTCAGCAATTAAAAATTAATAAAATTATATTAAGAATAATTATTTTTATTGAAATTTATTTTCCCTCTCTTCCCATTTAAAGATAAAAATAAGAATAGTAACATGTGCGTTATTTCTCGATCTCATTGTTGTGGAACAAGGAGCTGACCAAAGCCCTGTTTCAGCATTTTCTCCATTGAAACAGTCTTATCGAGGATACTCTGGAGATTATTAAACACATTATGTAAATCAATCCTGCTTTTCACCTCGTCTAGCTATCCAAAATTCCCACACAAAAAAAAAAACTTTTCTCCCCAAGCCCTACCCATCTCTAGAAGTGACCTATTCCCATTCAGAAAGGGCATCTGGGTCATATAGTTGTATATGGGTTGAGTCAATTGTTTCCACAATTCGGTCTTTCCTTCCTCTCCCAAAGCCGAAATTATTCAATTCACAATGCCTTTATCTTCTTCCTTGCAACAGCAACAACAACAGGGCACCCATCAAAAGATCGTGATAGCGGTGGATCTGAGCAATGAAGTTCCTTCACAGTGCAATGGGCTATGGGTAATTACCTCCGCCTAGGAAATAATGTGATCCTTCTCCATTTTAGGCCAACCAACGTTCTGTACGAAGCTGATTAGGGTTCTATCGATTTTTCGGTTGAGGACAACACCGAAGAGGAGTCACAACAGAAGTTTGAAGACGATTTTGATGCTTTTACATCCACTAAGGCCTCCAACCTTGCCCAGCCATTGGTCGATGCCCACACCCCCTTCAATATTGTAAGATTTTGAGATACAAATATCTATATTTGAAAAAAAATGAACAAACTTGCAAGAGAAGGAAGGAGCGAGCAAGAATTGAGAAAATAATGAAAATTGATTCTTCAATATTTGTTTTGGAATAAATACATAAAAGCAACTAAGTTAAGCTTAGTTGTACATGCAATAACTATGGATAGTTAAAGCTAACTGAAGCTAAGTGTGCTTTATGTTTTGCTAATGTGCACATGCACCACATAGAAGCAGTAAGTTAACTAACTAAGCAAGTGCACATCACATGCAATATTTAGAGTTTAACTAAAGCTAATCTAGGTGCATGTACACCAACACCCCCCCTTAAGCATAACTTAGGTGAGTGTGATGCAAAATGAATGAGTCCTGGCAACACGACCATTTTAGGTACCCATATACAATGCATAAAAAGGAGGAAAGAGGGAAAACCTAGTGGGAAGAAAACCCCCCCTGAAAATATAATGCAAAAGTAGAGAAAAGACAACTGCTAGGCCATCGTGTCCTTCACCCTGAGACGATCTCGCAAGAATCGAAACTTCTACTCAGTGAAAGTCTTGGTGAAGATATCAACAGTCTGCTCGGAACTAGGACAATATTGAATATCGATGATCCCATCATGAATGAGTTCTCTAATGAAGTGCATGTGGATCTCAATGTGTTTGGTCCGCTGCCACTGCACTGGATCTCTAAAAAACTTTAGCATAATTTGATTATCGCACCAGATGACAATTCGACGATGGACACTGATCCCAAGCTCAGATAGGAAATGTTGTAGCCAAATTGCCTGAATAGTGGCATTGACTTCTCCTCTATACTTGGCCTCTACTGATGATAAGGCAATGGCAGCCTACTTGCTTGACCAACAAATTGGGTTGGATCCCAAACTAAGTACATAACCGGAGGTGGACTTGTGATCAATGGTGTCACCAGCCCTGTCTGAATATGTGAACCCAATGAGATTCAAAGAACAATTGGTTGCATAATGAATCCCATAGGTGATTGTCCCCTAGACATATCGAAGGATGCGCTTTGTAGCGCTCTAGTGTAACTCATGTGGCTCTTGCATGTATTTGGAAACTGCTCCTACGACATAGGAGAGATCAGGAAGGGAGTGAGTGAGATAAAGAAGACTTCCCACAAGCTGATGGTATAATGTGAAATCAACCAATGGTGTGTCTTTTCCATTCTCAAGCTTTATCCTCGATAAGAAAGGCGTGGTTGTTGGCCTGCAGTCACTCACGTGAAATCGTGCCAAAATATATCTAACATATTTTGGTTGAGAAATGGTAATCCCAGAATCACTCTGATTGATCTCTAGTCCAAGGAAAAAATTTAGCAAGCCCATGTCTATCATAGAAAACCTCTTATGCAATGCAATTTTAATCTTAGTAATGACAGAAGTTGAACTACCTGTTATCAAAAGATCATCTACGTAGAGTAATATGATCAAGAAGGAGTCAATTTTCTTCAAAAAATAAACATTGGAATCAGATTTGCAGCGTACAAAATTTTGAGATAAAAAATAAGAATCCATCTTTGCATACCATGCTCTAGGTTCCTGCTTGAGGCTATAGAGAGACTTCTTTAGATTGCATACCAGAGATGAATTGTGCATGTATCCCGGTGGCTGCTCCATGTAGATTTCCTCCTCTAGATCACCATGAATAAAGGCATTCTTCACATCCATATGATGCACCTCCCATCCTCTTGCTGCTGCAATGGAGAGAGCTAGCCAAATGGAATCCATTTTTGCCACTGGAGCAAAAGTCTCATCATAGTCAACACCATGTACTTGTTGAAAACCTTTTGCTACCAATCATGCCTTGTATCGACTAACTTTGCCATTTGATGCTTTCTTGGTTCGGTAAACCCACTTTCACCTCACAAGTTTGTGATTAGAAGGTAGTGGAACCAAATCCCAAGTCTGGTTCTCAATGAGAGAGTTATATTCCTCATCCATTGCGGCTTCCCATTCAGGATGCCCACTTGCTTCTACATAAGTTTGTGGATCATATCCATGCATCATATAATCATGAATGGGCATGGATGGCTCCATAGCTAAGAGTGCTTGTGGATCTTCCTCAAACATAGGGATAGAGGTAGAATCATCAAGGATATCACTCATGCTGCGCCATTTTTTTGTTGAAGGTGGTTGATAATCTTCCGAACTACATGCAAAAGTATGATCTCGATGTTCAACAATTGGTGGTCTGACAGGCGTCACAGGAAAAGACTCATCTTCATTAGAATTCTGATCTGAAGTTTCATCTCCATACTCATCAATGAGTGGTGATGGAAACTTGTTAACAAGTTCATCCACTGGTGCATGAAAAATATCTTCGTCAAACTTTACACTCCTTTCAATAAAGAGCTCTTCAGTGTGGATATCAAGCAATCTGTACCCTTTGAATTCATCAGAATATCCAACAAACATGCATGCTTTACTTTGAGGCTCCAATGCCTTTCTCTTGTCTGTAGGAATGCAACCCATGCTTGAGATCCAAAAATGCGCAAATGACTGACTTCAGGTTGCATGCCACTCTAAGCCTCAAAAGGTGTTTTTCCAGTAACAGATTTATGAGGAGATCTACTCTGGATGTATGAGGCACAATTGATAGCTTCAGCCCTCAATTTCGACGAAAGAGATGTTGCATGCAACATGCAATTAGCCATCTCTTTCAAAGATCGATTTTTCCTTTTAGCCATGCCATTTTGCTGTGGAGTGTAAGGAACCGTTTGATGCAATTGTATGCCTGCTTCATTACAAATATTCTTGATATATTTGTTGACATATTCCGTCCCATTATCTATGCAGAGTATCTTGATGCATTTTCCAGATTGATTTTCCACATGAGCTTTGAAAATCTTTAGATGTTGAAAAAATTCATACTTGAGTTTCAAGAAGTAAACCTAAGTGAATCTCATGTAATCATATATAAATGACAACTCTTTGAAAGCAATGGAAATGGACCCATGAGATCACTATGTACAAGTTCCAAAGGTGAAGAGGCTCTCCATGCATGCCCCTTCTCGAATTTGTCTTGTGGATGCTTTCGAAGAGCACATCCATGACAAACACCATTTGAATATTAAATGGTCAACAATCCTTTGACCATCCCTTGCTTGCTAAGTTGTTGCATATATCTGAAATTCAAGTGCCCAAATCTCTCGTGCCAAATCCTACTTTCTTCATTTGCATGCGTAAGTAGAAAAATGGAATCTGATTGGGGAACAAAATCAAAAAATGTATACAAACAAAATTGATCATTTACCTTGCCAGATGCAATCTTCAAGTTGGTTTTCATGTCATAAATTCTCATGGAAATTGGGGTAAATTCCACTTTTCTTCCACTGCCTGTGTGTGTCATCTGATACACTAAGAGAAGATTCATAGAAAGCCTTGGAATATGCAATACTTTCTCAAAAATTCCATCTTCGAATTGCACTCTTCCTTGTCCAGTTGTTGCAACTGCAGAATTATACCCCATGAGAATAGGAGGTCCTGAGTATGCATGTAGAGAAGAAAATAATTCCTTTGAATAAGCCATATGATGGGAAGCTCCTAAATTTATGATCCATTCTTGCGGTGCAGAATGAAGAGCAATCAAAGCATGCCCATTACATCTTGGATCTGGTGCTTTCTATCTAGACTTCTTCTTGGCATTCTCAGGAATGTGGTCTCCAAGATTGTGTTGCTGGAGTGTCTGCACCATAAGATCTATAGTCTTCTTCAGGCATGCAGATTCATGATGAAAACCGCGGTGGCATTAATTTCACATTTATTTCCCTTTCGTTCCTTTCCTTTCCTTTGATCCGGATGATCCATCAGGGGGTTTGGGATTTCTTCCCTTTCCTGGATCAGGATCCTTCTTCCCTTTTCCTTTCTGATGGTATTTGGAATTTTCCTTTCCTTTTGGATGCACAGTAAGTGCATGCACTTTGGAATTTTTAAGTGTGCCCATTTTAATGAGCTTATCTCACTCATGCATAAAATACTGAATAAAAGAATCTAGTGAGGGCATCTTCCAAGATGCACCGGTTGCAGATCTTATTGTGTGGAATGTAGAGATGAATACTGCATACTCTAGAACAAGTTTTGATAAAATGGAAAGAATTAACTGATTTTATTGCTTGGATTTGTCGATCTCGCATCCTTTTAGCTGAAGCAAAAAGGCTTTATACCTTATGAAAAACTCTTGAATGTTCTCAAAATTTCTCGGATCTAATGAGTTTAACTCATTTTCGGGAATTTGACCTTTCATGTCATCCTGTTTTCCAAACAATCCTTCCAAAGTTTTCCATACTTCATTTGGAGTTGAACATGATTCAACATGAAATAGCAGTTTTGGAGAGATATATAAACATATGATGCCGAAGGCCTCGTCCATGCGATTGAAATATCTTGTTTTATCCATTTCCGATGTTGGTTCAACTTCTGTTTCAATGGTTATTCGAAATAATCCTCTAATTTTGAGATGCAGTAGAATCTTTGGCTTCCATTCGAAGTAATTATATGGATTAAGAATTGCCGATTGTGGAAACTCCAATTTAGACTCCATTCTTTGTTGTTGCTTCAATCTTCTGAACTTGCAAATAAAAATTGCTTGTGCACTGATTACAAATCCCTATGCTCTGATACCATGTAAGATTTTGAGATATAAAGATATAGATTTGAAAAACAATGAACAAACTTGCAAGAGAAGGAAGGAGCGAGCAAGAATTGAGAAAAGAATGAAAATTGATTCTTCAATATTTGTTTTGGAATAAATAAATAAAAGCAACTAAGTTAAGCTTAGTTGTACATGCAATAACTATGGATAGTTAAAGCTAACTGAAGCTAAGTTTGCTTTATGTTCTGCTAATGTGCACATTCACCACATGCAAGTAGTAAGTTAACTAACTAAGAAAGTGCACATCACATGCAATATTTATAGTTTAACTAAAGCTAATCTAGGTGCATGTACACCAACACAACTAGTCTAGGTGCATGTACACCAACAAAGATCCACATAGTAAAAGACCACAATATCAAAGAGAGGCTCTGCCTTGAGGTTGAGAGGCTCGGCCTCAGTGTCGTTATCATGGGAAGTCGGGGTTTTGGGGTCTCCAAGCGGACCTACAAGGGCCACCTTGGCAGCGTCAATGATTATTGTGTACACCACTACTAGTCGTCAGATATCCAGACTATAAAGATGGAGGAGGAGCATACGATCTTGCTTCCCCACAAGGAGTTCACACTAAAACCCGTTCCAGAGATCCATGATGAGCCTCAGTTGCAGGCGTGTTCAAACGGTGATCGCAATTAGTAGCCGAAGGCTTGGGTAGCTTTCCTTTGAAAACAAAACTAATAGGCTCCTGGTTTGTTTCTCTGTAATTTTTTTTTAGAAGCTCTACACCATCTATAATTACTTATTATTACTTATTATTTATTAGAGTTCAGACCATGTAATGCAGATTATTTATGTTTTAAATGTTGTACAAATAGCCAATGTAGCCCACGCTACATGCGATGTACTCTAAATCTAATCCCTTGCTCAGGTGATTCGTTAAGTACTTCAGGAAGCATCCACCCTTCAATGAGTGCGCCGAAAAACCAGAGCTATGATAGAGGCACCATTGCACCAACATTGAGTCTTGTTTGGTTTAACGTAAAGAACAAAAACTTTGTTGTAGGCAACACCAAAACCTGCACCACCAAATACACATTCAAACCATGTGTCTACTGCCTTGCATATGGAATGCTCATTTTTATCTGCTGCCAGCTCTACCCCTCCTGGGCATCATCCAAAATTTTCTGAATGGTTATGAAGCTTTGCATTGCCTCGAAGATATATATTGAAACCCTTTCTCATTCGCCATGAACACTGCTTCCAAGAGCTCCAGAGTTGCTCCCTGAATCGTCCTTCACGTCATGTGCTCTCCATTGCACCCTCTAAAAAGTGAAACCCCACGTCTTGCAGATGATTTGTTTCACAAAATTTCTACCACTCAACAGATCTTGAAAATCTTACTCATTTTCCATTAACACTAACAAGCGCTCATCGAGGAGGAAGAACTCTTTCAAGAGCTACATAGTTGCTCCCAAAAACCTCACAAACAACGATCGAGGAATGGAGGACTTCTTGATTGTGTTTCAACTCCTCGTCACGACAAAAACCACCCACATTAGCGACCTATACTTCTGAAGTTCCCATTGTTCTAGATGAAAAACAAACTTGACTAAATGACTCTTATTGAATCGAGTCTCACTTCCGTTTGATTTGCAACGCCAAACTTTATGGCTGGACGTGACCGCAGCCTCAAGACTTGAGAATTGCAATGGCCAGGTCAATGCCGTTAAGGGGAAGATTATAAAGTTACCCAGAAAATTATTAGGAATGCAAAAACAATGAAACCCTAGTATATATATACTACTAATTCGCAGGCAGTGACTGAAAATTGAGGATAAGTTTGAGATGGAAGGTGACAAGAATAAGGTGTTTTGACGGAGTTTTCACAGCTATGACTTTATTTCTTCATTTTATACATGTTCTCATGCTATTCCTTTTCTTACAAATTGTTTAAATTGTAATTCGATGCAGATCAGCCGAGATAAATCTCATAAATGAGGAGAATCAGAAGGTTAAGTTGATTTTCAAGAGCACGTGTTGCAGATATAACCACCTGCATGAGTGTATCGCTTCTATGTTGCAACAACACAAGGAAGGGGATGGTAGCCATGTATATCATACTATTTTTTCATCTCTCTTTTGTAAATTTGTTTCACGGTATGGTATGAAACGACAATTAATTGTCACTGAGAAATTTATATTTTTCAATTTTAGTGTTGCATTGAACGTTTTAGAGGAATGAGAAAACTTGAAAAGAAAGAATTTGACCATGAACTCTAAAGATCAGTGACTTTTATAATAGTAATAAATATGTTTATATTAGCTAAGAATTTTACATATATAAGTTCTTAATATTTTGGTTTTAAATATGTATTAATTAAAAATTTTGGCTTTTAAATATGTATCAATTAAAAAAGAAATTAAGAATGGATTTTATATTAAAGTTTTGAGTTTTGAAAATCATGAAAAATTTAAAGGAAAAGTGTGGTTTTTAAAACTATTTATATTGATTCCACAAACAGAATGTATATTGATTAGAATTATTAGACTTATTCAAATTTCAAAATGAATAGCAAAAAAATGAAGTGAATATATTTTCTATTACATAAAGGAAGTATGTTTAAGATGTATATTATCGAATTTTTCTCGAATTGAAATTTTTCATTCGAATTTTTATTGGATCGAATTCGAATTTGAACTTGGTAACCATGCTGTTTTGGAAGCTAATTTGGCGTTGTAAATCAAACGGAAGTGAGACTCAAGTCAATAAGAGCCATTTAGTCAATTTTCTTGTCATCTAGAACAACGGGAACTTCAAAAGTATAGGTCGCTAATGTGGGCGGTTTTTGTCCTGACTAGGAGTCGAAACACAAATCAAGAAGTACTGCATTCCTTGATTCATGATGTTACATAATGAAACAAACAATACATAAGCATCTCTATTATATTATATAAGTTGTGAACATATCGATCATTCTTTGTGAGGATTCACGTCATGTTCGCTCCATTTCTCCGTCTAAAAAACCTTGACATCTCCTTTATTAAGCTCCACTTAACATCAACGTATTTTAATTCCAAAATGTAATCTATTACTGCGAGTGGCTCACATAACCATACCCTTGATTGTTTCTTTTGACCATTAGGTTACTAGTAGCTCGACGTGGCCTATGTTGGACATTTTCTTGTACTTTTCCAAGAAAAGTGAATTACAGAGGCATTAGAAAGATACCCTGGGTCAAGATGGGGCCGACGTCAGCGATCCCTCCATTAAAAGAAGCAGGTGGTGGGGTACCATCGACACTGACGAGGAGGCATCAAGAGTACATGACAATTCCGCAAGAAATATGAAAGTAGGAAAAGCCAAAATCCTAATTCCCTCCCTCCACATTCAAAGATTGAGCTCTGCTGCCACTACTAGGTTGCAGACCCCTCCGCTCCCCTCTTCACCTTTACATGAATAAGGGAGTGGGAATGCGTAGAGTGAGCGATCACATCATGAGTCCAGACAATACTTAACCATATAGAAATTACATAAGGGATCGCATAACATGACACAAGGATGCTCACCAAGGATTGTAGGGGTTGTGGTATGGGATCTTTTGAGATTTAATTCTCATCTCTGGTCCCGTTTGATGATCTTGTTGCAAAGGATACATAAATATGCCATATCTCATAGTGATCGTGTGATGGTAATACTGATAGTCCTAGTGTCCATTATGCTCATCTATCTTCCATATCTCATGTATGAACAAGTTAATTACATTCCATTTATATATGCATTAAAATGCATTTTATCAAGGTCTTGTTTGCCATATCTGAACAAGTTAATTACATTCCATTTATATACTCATTAAAATGAATTTTGACGAGGTCTTATAATACTTATGGTGATGTCTTGTGACATAAAATACATGACATTCTTTCTTTTTAAAGAATAATTAATACGAGTTTAATCTACCCATGTACTCATTTTTGTTATCTAGTGTACTTGTCATAATTTCAGGAGGTATATAAATTTTTTCAACCTGCAGACAAGACCTTGAAGACTATAGCAATATAGTTTTCTGAGTTTCATGTAAACATGGTATATGATATTTGAAATGTGGATCCTTTAAATTTTTTATTTGCTGTCAAAATACTCAACTGTGTGAAAAACGAACTTCTGCTAAGCTCATTTTGATTCTTGAATAAATTCATTGTTATTTGGCTTCTAACCAACTTGCATGCCTCTTAATCCAAGGGTTGGTTGTTGTTTTCAGGTTCATGCAGGTTTGTTTCTAACCACCCAAAGTTATGTTGATATTGAATCAATATCTGTTGTTTTAATGACTACTAGGGGTTAGGTACTGTTATTAACTGTGTTATTTATATATGATGCATGCCACTCTTTATTTAATTGGAATTGAATGTGCATTGAATATTTTTTTGAATATGATTTAAATCCTTTTCCGCCAATTATTCTCTTGTGTTGTGCTTGCACTATTTCTTAACTAAATGGATTGTGCATGAATAAGAGGGGAAGAGGAGAAGGGGCCCATGGGTGTATTTTCCTTTAGACATGTCCTTTGGTAGAGTACTTGAATTTTTCCCATGCTTCACTAAAAATATTTGTTGCTTGCCTTAGACTTATGTGCACCAAGAAAATCTGTCACATCCTTGGGGAAGAAATGTATTCCTCATGCATGGGAAGGGATATAATGTGTAGTTTTCATTGGGAAAGTCTCTTCCTCCATTATTATTATTCCACTATTCCTCACACTGCAAGGAAATTGTATGCTTTTGCATGACTGCCATTGCCCATAACCAGTAGAAGAAATCCATGTCCTTGAGATTTGTATGAGCTTGTGGTAGGGTGGTAGGATAAAGCATGTTGGTGGCTGGTAGAAGATATATTAGGTTCATTTCAAGAAAATTCATGGTTTTAGAGTGAGTAGACAAACTGTGAAGCTTGAATTACCATTACCCACTTGTCTTATTTGATAACTTATTGCAAATGACTAAATGAACCAAGGTATACTAGTTTTAGGTATCCCCAGAGAGAATCTGTAGTTCTGACTCTTCATACCTATAGTTGAACATTGAAGGGATTTTTGAAAGATATCAGAGCAGAGAAATGATATACTGACCTTGTGTTTTCTCTATCCAAGAGGAAGAGGGTTGTGGCTGATTGGAGGTTAGTGGAAACATTCATGTTAAATGATAAGAGTTTGGTCTTGTCTATGTATGGTTTATATCCGTGTTAATATTTTTATCAATCAAACACTGTCAATATTTTGAAACTGTTTCTTATTGGGTATACTATAAATAATGTAGCCTTATTCACTTGCATACATATTGTTTAAATCAATTCTAAATAAATTATATATTTTAATAAAATTTCCATAATAAGGAAAATAGATTCCTTAAATTGAGTAAACGTGGACACCAAACTTAAACCAGCTAGACATTTCCTATATATGATTTGGCATTTTTCCTTTGCATGTCTTAAAATATGCTATTTCTATGCTTCATTCTGTCTTAATTGTTTGTTTAATAGAGATTTTTCTTCTAGATGTAATGAGTTTTTTATTCCTTTCTTTTCTTTTCTTTCCCTTTTTATTTAAATCTTTATTCTGATTAGCTGTGATGCTAACTACTAGATGGAGTTATCTCAACCGCAACTACATGGTCATCTGTTGACTCCTAGGGCTGGACATGCTGGCATAATAATAGGTGAAAATTGGTATATTTTAGGTGGCAGAGATAATAAGAGTGGTAGGTTCAAGCCATATCTCAAACATTCGCTTGCTGATTACTAATAGTGCATCTATTTTCTTTACATATATTTTTTCAAGTATTCATAATTCAATATTTTCAAGTTATTAATTATCTTTATTTGTTGTTAGTTAGTGACTAATGTTATTCCTCTTAGGTTCATATCAAAATAGATTCCTAAGACTCAAAATGCTGATGATTAACAAGTGTGTCTGAGACGCTGGTTTGAGATATGTCTAAGCTTGTTTGGTATGTGGTGACAATTGTGGAAGGAAGGTTACCAGTTTCTAGTGAGGTAATCTCTACTTAACTTCTGTGAAATTCTCATCTCGAGTCTTTTTTTAGCGAGGTGTAACATTAATTCCTAAATCATTAAACATAAATATATTTTCAAGGTTACTGTGTGTCATGAAATTCCGACAAATATGTATTATAATCAATATTTGAGTCATATGTGAGAATTTTGAAATTCGACCTTTCTTTGAAAGCTACAAAGTAGTTTTAATGCCATTTATATGAACATCATAGATGCTTCACGTGTGATGAGAAAGTTTGTAGACACTTGTTATAAAATCAGTGTCTATTGGCAACTTGCACATGTTATTTTATTAATCCCGTTCCACATGTATTTACCAACAAAACCCTTCTTTTATAGTTTTTTTATCCTAAGACATACATATCCCTACAATTCCTATTTTTATCTCTTTCTAAATTGTAACAAATTACTTTACATAGATATCACTACAATTCTTGTTTTTATCTCTGTCTAAATTGTAACATATTACTTTCCTTCTCTTTGTAGAAGACATACTACTATTTTTATCTCTGTCTAAACTGTAACAGATTACTTTACATAGATACCCCTACAATTCCTGTTTTTATCTCTGTCTAAATTGTAACATATTACTTGCCAATTTTGTAGGTGAGGTGGGTAATGAGGCACTAATGGATCAAGCCCTACTGCCAATAGGAAAAGACAACTGCGCGAAGAAGGGGTGGCCGACGCAGTTCGATTGGTAGAAAAGGATCTACCAACATCACCTCAAAGAAGCACTTAGTTTCGAGTTTAGTTTTCTAGGAGAGGTGGGAAGGTGTGGTTGATAGTCCCTGGTGGAAGAACTATGGCCTGCAGGCCAGCCTGCACTCGAAAAAAACAAAAACACAACAATCATAACGTGGAAACTCACTAAGAAGGAAGAAACATGTGCTAGAATAGTCGACACCACTCAACCATTGAGAAATCACAAGGGAAAAGGCACACAATTGACCGATATAAGGGAAGTTGTCAGCATAGTTAGTTTGTGGATGGAGGAGTTATATCAGAGCTAGCTAGACCTATGTCAGAGCAAGTTTAGTAGCCACCATGCATGTGGTCGAGTAGCCTAGTTGAAGCCGCAGTGACGGGTCATCAGGCACAATCTGACTGAGAATTGGAGCAATTATAGTTGACAAGCGGGGAAGTGCATATATCATAGTCCTAGGTAAGCATGTGGGCTGTCGAACCGATTGCAGGAGCCTACATCAAACTTCCTGCACCTACATCCAAAACAAGCTTTCCTTCAAAATGGTGCACATTCTCAAATATAGTTGTTTAATAAGTATACATCCTCACGTATCACATTTGGGAAAAGAGTTGTAGGGAATCTTCACAATTCCATCGCTACCCATGTATTTCCTTGTACCAAATCACTAACATTTTTGCATAGCCTTTACTAAATAGTAGATATTTTATCTCTTCAACATCTCATAATTAGAATGAAAAATTGCCTCACGATGTTGTTTATCAATGCGCTTTTCCTCATGATAAGGTGTCTCATCTCGAGGAGAAATTTTCTCATCAACAGACCATTTTGAGGGAATTTATAAAGAGGACGATAGAATAAATTTAAGAGATATAGTTAAATATGACTTCATATTTCCCCAGATTTGTAGGTGAGGTGGGTAATGAGGCACTGATGGATCAAATATCAAAGGAAGATTTACAAACAATTATGTACTCTTTCCAAAAGGGTAAGAATCCTCAGCCACCTAGCATGATAATAGAATTCTTCTAGGGGTTCTATGACTTCCTTCAAACAGACCAACTAAGAATTTCTGACAAATTAAAATACACATGCAAGATTTGGGAGCTTTCAATTCAACATTTTAGGTTTTAATCCCAAAAATTAGACAGCAATGAGATGATTTCAAACCCATATCACTATGTAATTGCATCTACAAAATCATTGCAAAAATTATTGCATGTCGGGTCAAAATCCACTAAGTTTATTCCATGTCATTAGAATAATTTTGCATCCTTCCTGGGAAACAAATCCATTATGGAAGAGGATTAACGCCCCAAGAAGGAATTTATAACATCAAACCCAAAAATTACAAGAAATTTTAGTGAGTTTGTATTTCCAAGGCATATGATAGAGAAAATTGGCTTTATTTAGGGCTACTCATCCATATAGGGTTCAATGTGAAATTGGTTAACTAGATAATGAATTTTATTTCCTCAATATATTTGCAATTAAATTAATGGCTAAACCTATTCTTGTATCATGCTTATAAGATACCATGGGTAGGTATGACTAATGGCTCCTCTGCTATTTTTGACTATAGAGTAGGTGGTCTCAACAAAGTTATAACAGAGTAAAAAAGAACTATAAGCTTGACAACTATACAAATAGGAATTGCCCTAAAGTTGACATATTTACTCTTTTTTTATTATGTTTTAATTTTGGGTGATAGGACCAATCTAGATGAAATTAAGCTGAAGGACCTTACCCTTGAAGAACCAAAATTCCTACCTTAAAAACTACCAGCAAGTGAGGAGCTACAGGAATCAACAACATCTTTGATGTGAACCTAAACAAACTTATTATCTCCGAGTATTTCCCTAATCACAATGACGCGTAGATTCTCCTCATGGATTATTTCTCTCATTCTATCTATCAGTAAAATCCAAAAAATGTATCCATACATTTGAATCTTGGGAAATAAACATATAATTGTTATCATTTAAAATATCCATATCTCTTGGAGCCCAAAAATCCATGTGCTTTGGATAAGCTTTATCAATAACCACAAAAGCAACCCTATTATAAGTTGAAGGACCATTATGTCCTCTTGAGTCTTGACAAAGTATGATGGAATGAAATTGGGTGAAAACAAGATCCAAGTTTACCATGTTAGAACCTAGGTTCATTCAGATGACGACCTTGGTTTGAAGACATCCACCATACAAACTAGGGCCACCCATACTTATCGTTGCCATCCCTCTTTAATCATCAATACTAACATACTGAGGACCTATAAGCCGTGGAGGCCAATGGTCGTCATCGCAATGTAATTTATTAAAATACATGCCATTTCCACAAGTTTTTATATTTAATATCTGCATCCAATGTTGCCATTTATTATTATGAGATTTACCACATCCGAAAATGGCATCATTCACATAATTTTGAAGAAGTCTACAAATTAGGTCAACATAATTTTTTTCACATTTACAACTTCCCTCACCTTTGTTGGTTCCTGAAGCTCGAGCACTTTCATAAAAAAAATAGGAAAAGTCAAACAACAAAAATGGTCCACTCTCTTTTCATTTTCTAATATTATAATGACTTTTTATTAGAGGCACTGTTTGTTTGTTTTTTTGGTTAGAAAAGGGTTTTCTCTTGGTTTTATGTGTCTTTCAATTTATCATATTTAACATGTTAATAAATGGGAAAGAATAATGTGTGAAATTTATCTTGCAGAAATTGATGTTGAATCAAAGGATACATAGTTTAACCAAGCTACAGCTCACTTTGGTAAAGGCGGAGGAACATCTTAAAAAGCTGCCTAAGAATACACCAAATACAATGTTTGAACATAAGTAATATATGCATTTTTCTTTTGCAGATATGTTCTTTTTTTTACCCAATATCACAACAAGAAAAATATTGATATTGTAGAAATTGTTTGAGGACCTCATTGAGGTAGATTTTTCTATTACCCTACCTAATTGATACCTTCTCATATGTCAGGAAGGATTTAAATATGAATTAATATGTTCATAAAACAAATTAGAATCAAATTTTATAGATATAAAATATAAAAAAATGTCAATGTTTTCGTTTGATTGCAACTTGACTCTGTTGTGGAAAGGTTACAGGAACTGTGATTAGAAACAAGATGGGGAGACAATGCATAACACGTCTTAGATATGATTCATTTGTTGTTATAGATACTTTAGGCACATGCGCCATCAACTTTGGAAATGTTTCTAGTAGGAATTCATATGGATTTTAATGTTCTAATTATTTCACCTTAGGGTTATTTTGGACAAGAAAATGTTTTAGGAATGCCATACATGACATTGATGGACAGATAAACAATTTTTTTTAATTGCAATTTCCATTCCATGATATCCTCTCTTTATTGTTAGATTGTATTTTGGACGTTTCTTTTGATTTTGTTTTTTCGTTTAACTATGAAATTGAAAATACTTGGTATCTTTTCCATTTAAACAACAACCAAAGCTTGAAGATGAAATTAGTATTACACAATATTTATTGGAATCCTTATAGATATTTTGTGTTAAAATATTTTCATGAATATCAAAAAAGTTTACTTTCATGTTTTTATTTGAGCACATGTTGTTTATATACTTGACCAATTTCATGCGTTAGAAAATGAAATTTTTTTGCAAATAAAACGACAAGGATTAAACATCACACTTCATATTATTTGTTTTCACAAGTTATCTACAACTTGAGCTTTTTAGCATAAAACTTAGTTGACATGATGGCTCCTAAGCTTTCCCTGAAGGTTGAATACTAAGTTACTAAGGGGTTCTTTTATATATATGGTGAAATTTTATTTTCTTTGTTCATACAGGTCATCTGGCCACATTATAGTGGCCAATATCTCCTAATTGAAGAAATTTTTTTAGAGTTTCTTACTTGTATGGGGAAAAATGGCTTTGACATTGCTGATGTTGAGGTATATGTTGTATAAACTATTTATAGTCAAATTTACTTTATATTCTAGTGTTCATTGTCATTCATGTCTTACACTCTGCATTGTGTCTTCTTTTGTTTTCAGAAAATGAACTCAGTATTGATAGTAAGAAGCAGAAATTGAAGAAAGAGGAGAGCAATAACATTGGAGCGACAAATGAAAAAAAAGAGAGAGAAGAGAATTGGTCTACTGATACCATTAGAGCCAATATCCCGCGTAAGACACACATATAGATACTAATGTTCAGGTCTTCAAAGTTGGTGAATTCACGTGCAATGCCTTGGCAACACAATGATAATGTTTTGAAGTGATGAAACATCATTTCATGTGTAAATTGTAGTCCAACCAATATTAAGTTGGAAACTCATTGTAATACTTTAACATTTCATATAATATAATTTATGTGGTTGAAATTATTTATAATTGCACTTGAAATTGTTTAGTATTGTAATTAACATATGCAACTTTATGTTTTCATATTATATGAACATGCACATTGTATGATATTTTTTAAACCATACAAATTAATTTATGTTGATTAATAATGAACACAAAATCAATTTAAAACTACTAAATTAGTAGTTTATATTGATTAATGGTGAACACAAATAAAATAAATATATGACTAAATTAGTCATTTATAATGATTATTAATGAAAGTAAATGAAATAAATATAAACTACTAAATTAGTCGTTTATATAATGAATATGAAACTACCAAAAAAAGATAAGTGACCACTGAAAATGATAAATTTGTGATTACAAATAATGACTAAGATTTTCATATATACGGCTATTAGTAGCTAATTTATAATATCTTATAACACAACAAAAAATTTAGGCATATTCCCTTGGTCGTTAATTATTTTCAAACGATGACTAAAATTTTCATATATATGACTATTAGTAGCTAATTTATAGTATTTTATAACACAACAAACATTTTGGTCATATATCTTTGGTCATTAATTTGTTTTATCGGGTGATTATATAGTAATAAATTTTGTTGTATATTTTTCCATTAATTGTGACAATTAATGACCAATTCAATAATTAAATCAATGACCAAATCAATTACTAAATTAATGACTAAATCAATGACTAAATTAATGACCAAAGATACTACTAGACAACAAAATTGACATAACCAATTAATGATTAAGCTAAAAACGAATAAAAGTTGGTCGCGTTATAAGACACTGTAAATTAGCTACTATTGATCACCGACCGAAAATGTCATTTATATGAAAATTTTAGTCATTTTTTTAGTAACTAATTAACTATTTTGTACTAGTGGAAAATGTAAAGTGTCAAAAATAAACCCTCTAAAAAAAGGGGTTGCATCAACACTTTTTAAAATCAACATGAAAATCATTCACATATAAAAGAAAAATGTTCATAAGAAAATTTAAAGTGTCAAAAATATGCTAAAAAAAAGGTGTATTATGAATAACCATTTTTCAAAATTGGGTGATTTTTTTGCTACCTCAAAAAAATGGGTAATCAATAATTTTCTCGTTTGATCGGTAACTATGCTACTTCCATAGACAAGGTCTGGTGATTTTTGGTTTAGACCTAAATTTCTCCTTGGATTTTGCCAAGGTATTAGGAATAGTAACTCAAGTGCATAACCTCTTAGGATGTTTCATTAATAAATTGGAATTATAAGCTATCCTTGACATAAAGCCTACCAAATTATCCCCAATATAAAGAAGTAAGAAGATAAGGGAAACCCAAATAGCAAAAATATTGGATCAATTCTTAATCTTGGAATAATTGTTAGATGAAGTTGTATCACTACATCAATGGGTTTTCTCATGAGGTGACTCTAACCTATATCCTATTCTTTTGGTAATATTCCTAGCACAAGAAAAACCTCTTATCCCCTTCGTAATAAATCCCAAATGGTTAAAGGATGAATATTTTCCAAATAAACTAAAATATTTTTGGAAGAACTTTGATGATTCTCTTGATGACTTAGACCTCATTCAATTTATTTAATATATATAATTGGTAAACAAGATGTCAGTTAATTGGTTTATTGAGAAAAAAATCAAGGATGATATGATCATATGAAAATCTGAAGAATATATAGAATCTTGTTATAAAAAATAAGGCTTTGGTTTCTTGAAATAGAATCAAAAGGAGGAAATTAGACTCCTTGAATATTAAAAAAGGTAGATCCTACTTTGATAGAGAGAAATAATGGAAAAGTAAGAGAAGAGATATATGGTTTCATAGAAGAGATGAAAATAATAAATTTTCCCACAAGTGTGCAACTAATAAGAAAAACATCAATTCAATATATAAGATAGAGAGAGGATAACTCAATGTCTTCCAACTTCTTTAAACTAGATGTTAACATAATGAATACTTGTTGGTATGCATGAATCTTTCATTTCTATTCTTAACAACAAATTATTGAATAAATTTCTTGATTGTGATAATTTTGGGGGTATCCTCTATATCGCAGAGCCTTCCTCAACTAGCAGATATCGGTCCTCTTGGATGTACTCCAAATTTAAGGCTTGTAGGATTGAAGGCATAAAATGGTGGATGTCTAGAAACATAAAGTTAGCTAGAAATGGCATGTAATGATGCTCTTAGGTAAGTCATCAACCAACAAAATAAAAATTAGACAAAGGTATTAAACATAATTGAACACAACTAATCCTATAGTAAAAATCAGTGATACTTGAAAAAATAGTATAAATTTTGAAAACACTATATATGTGGCTTGATTTGGCTTGTGATTAAAGAAATGCAATATGGGATGTGGCTTTGATTTCAAGTTTTGAGAACATGACGTCTTCGTGCTGTGGAGTGGGGCCATTTAAAACCGTTGTATCTTGTGGGTTGGAGATCCTAAAGGATAAACATGGATAATAAAAATATTTTCTTAATATGTGTTTTGGGATGCAATCCATCCCATTGAGAAAGTATATTGGATGGTTTATGGTCAGATTTGGTAACGAAATACATCCTTCATCGGTCATTTCAATCTCAAAACGTTGACAAGGAGATCATTATTTTTCTTTTAAATTTATATTTGGGTAGTGGATAAAGACATAATCATTTAAGATTCATCACTTCCTCCATTAATAAGTACCTTTTGTATATCCTCACATCTGATGCCTTGTGGGAGAACATATTTGAATAATTGCGATGATTTTTTCGGCGCATCTATAGTTATAAATAGTTGAATGGACCATAATAGTTTGTAGAATGTGCACACTTGATTGTATCCTTATTACTTTGTCTCTCATGTACATTGATATAGGATGGGACCACCCTTTCATCCATTTCCCAGCCAGCCAGAACCATAAATAATTTCATGGGATCCTCAACCTCCACAAAGGGGAAATGGGGGGACACAATTTTATCCTTCTAGAACTAATGCACATATCCTTATGTGTTAGGAGAGGTTAACTTGGGTACGCAAGCTAAATCCTATGACCCTCATCATTCGATTTCTGTTTCTAAGGAATCGACCACCCCTATTGCTTTTCTTGAACCTCTCACATTAGATAAGGCTATAGAACTAGTATATTACCCCCCCTAAGGGTGTTTTAAAAAATCCAACATACAACCCGAATGTGTGGGCTTCCCAACATTATAGTATTGTTAAGCACCTTTCTCAGGCACCATGTGCCATGTATTCCCTGGAGATTTTGCAGAGCTACCCTCAACAACAAAAATCCTTGTTGAATACTATTGGAGTCATGGATCCCTCAGAGCCTGGTATGATTATCTTTGACATTGATATCCCTCAATTCAGACTCTCTCATCATATTTAATTTCATATCTCAGTGTGGATTTTTAATTGCGACAAATATTGCACTTTGGTGGATGAAGGGTCTTCTACTTGTGTTATGTCAGTGTCATTATGGAAATATTTTTGTTCTCTAGCACTCACTAAGTCAACTACAACCTTACAAGCCTTTTATGGGGTAGACACCATTTTGTGTCTCAGGGGGTTCTTTGAATTTTTTTCTTTGAGATAGGGGGAAAGACTACCTATGATGATGTTGAATTTGTAGATGCTCCCTTGGACTATAATATTCTCCTTGTCCATAACTAGTTTTCTGCCATGTTTGTTGTTTCTTTTGTATTTTGTGTGCTTCAATTTCCCCTTGAAGGCAATATTTTCATTATAGATCATTTATATTAGTGCACACCATTGACCAATTCTACCACTATGGGCACTATTGTTCAATTCATTAGAGATAGCCTTGCGGCTTATGAGAGTGTTGGTGCAGAATTATTTGAAAAATCATATGTTTTTTGTGTTATTCCTTTAATCTTGCTTGACCTTCCTTCTTCTTCTAACACTGCTCCTATGCACATGATCCCTTATATCACATGTGGACCCCATGTGTCATCTGGCCTTTGGGTGGTGTCTTATTCTATAGATGTATATCCACATGGTGAGCATATGCCACCCTTAGTGGAAGATATTGCCTCCTTGGTAGTCCATTTAGTACCTCTTGACAGTGGTTAGAAACTCCATTCCAATATATGGAATATGACCAGGATCCATTACCCACATGGACCGTCACTCTACCCCTTCCACGTGAATCCCTTTATGACGAGTGTTATTTTCAAAAAAGTCATATTGGAGGTCATGAATTCACTTATTGAAAATCCTAGGGAGATTATGTCTCTTAATACCTCTAGTCTCCCCAAATTCGAAAAGGTATATATTGGCAAAAAAAATCATGAATCAATCTAGGGGGCACCTCCTCGACCATCCTTGGAAGTTCCACCCTTGTACCAAGTCAAGTATTGGATTTATGAGAAATAAATCAATTATGTAATTTCACCCTTTTAACATGAATAAATTCCACATAAGTAAAAGCAAAGATGAAAGGGGATGCATTATAGCCATCAACTAAGGTAAGTTAAAATTGGCTCTTTCTCACTATAATGGAGTGGAAAATGGGGTTCTAACACTTCCTACTAGTTGTTTCAACAGATTGAAATTGACTATTGGAATGTTATCATTTTTTCTTAGCTTGCTTCCCAAGACAATTGGTGTGCATATTTCCTTTCATTCAATCATCCTAAATCTTGTTTAAATATCCATTGCATACTCTCTTTGAAAAATGAAGATTCATTTTTTATACTATTCAAATTTTATCCCAATAAAATATTTCATGTGACTAATATTGGTCATCTCAAATTCCTTCTCTATGGTAGTTCTAAAATCTTCAAAATGAAAATTTCCTATGTAAATCATATTATCAACATAAATGCAAAAAATTAAAATATTATATTACATATTTGTTTTTGCATAGATGTTGGGTTAATTCATGTTTCATTTGAATCCGTTCTGATAAAATATGAATCAATTCTACTGTGCCATTCTTTGGGGGCTTGTTTTAAACCATACAAATCATTTTTTAATATCTAAACTTTTGTTCTTGTCCCTTGATTTCATACAATAGAGGCTTATCTACATAAAATTATTCCTTCAAGGTTCCATATAAAAATTTTGATTTGACATCCATTTGGTAAATTTTCCAATCTTTCTTTACTACTATTGCTAATACTATTATGACAATTTCTAATCTTGTTGCCACAAGAAAGGTTTCTTCATTTAATCCACTCTAGGTTATTTTGAAAAGCCTTTTCCTACCAATATGGCTTTATGATTTTCAATTTCCCCGTTAAACATGGTTTTATAGACTCATTTGACACCATTTATTGTTTTTCCTTCGGTTATATCTATAAGATTCCATGTATCATTCCTCTCTATAATTGCAATTTCTTCTTTCATAACTTCAACTCGTTCGTTCCTTTTGATTGCTTCTTTAAAATGTGTTGTTTGGCAATATAATAAAGAAAAAATTGCTTATTTATTCATAAATATCTCTCAAACTTCTTATTCTTACATAATGGTGGATTCATATTTTCTACTTGAGGATGAAATGTGCACATCCTATCCTCGGTTTGCACCTTTAGCTAGAACTTGTAGGTGTGGAAATCCTTGTCTTGGATATTATACTTTTATT
This sequence comes from Pinus albicaulis, assembly GCA_034641835.2. Taxonomy (NCBI): domain Eukaryota; kingdom Viridiplantae; phylum Streptophyta; class Pinopsida; order Pinales; family Pinaceae; genus Pinus; species Pinus albicaulis. Next base: position 528,943,267 of record CM076572.1, read on the forward strand.
TTGTTAGGGCCCTATAATACTAATGTATCCCCTTAGTGTTATTGTTATTATAGTCCCATTATTTTTATTTTTGTGCCAACGTAGTCCCCATAATGTTATTATTGTGCTCCATAGAAGCCCACTATTGTTATTGTTGTGCCCTTACATTGTTATTTTTATGTCGGCTAGGATTATATTGTGATCCATTGGACTTCTATATATATGGAGGAGGTTTTATCATTTGTATCATCCAAGAATTGTTAATTTATTTAATGTAATGGAGGTTTCCCCCTCGAAGAGGCTGATTTCTAAGTCCTTGATCTCTCTTTTATTCTATTTTGTGAATTGGTTTCATAACATTTGGTATCATAGATTTGGATTCTAGGGTTTCACTACTTCAAACAGTTCATCGTGTAATTTTAGCTATAATTTTTTTTTATGAAGGTTCAGCAACTAAAAAAAACCTAGTTGCACCGAAATCTAGAGGAACCTCATGGAAAAATTCCAAATCTTCATTCACAATATTTTCGTAGATATGAGCTGTGGAAGTTAGGGTTTTTCATAACTCTCTCTCTAAGCATCAGATTCGAATTCTGTAAATAGTGGCCAAAATTACACATACTTTAGTTTCCTGTGTATCGATTTCAAAGCTGAAAGAGGAAACATTGACACTTGGCACGCCGTACAAGTTTTCTCTACTGAACCATTCCATAACTAGGCCATTGTGGGAGATTGGGAATAACTTTGTCTTGAAGAATCCTAATTAGGTCAGACTTGTGGGATTAGAAAGAATATTAAGAGGGCTACTTAAGAACAAAAGATAAAATCTTGGGGATCTTAAATTACAGAGATACATCAATTTCAATATAGAGATCCTCAAAAGAAAGAAAGAAAAATGTATTTTTTTTTAATTGAATAAGTCTTGTTTGAAAAATCAGTATGAAGTGATTCCAAGGGAATATTGAAGCATAAATATCCGTGTTTGGTTCTAAAATTCCTCCTAAAAATAATTCAATGCCCATTAAGCCCTCAAAAGTCTCTACTATGACTCATGAAGAGGAAGAAGTGAAACATGATATATCAAAATTACAAGACCAAGTGCAACAAATTTCGCTCTCGCAAAGAGTAACAAAAAATGAAATGGAAGCTAAGATGGATGGTTTAAAGAAAGGTGTGGAAGCTAAGATGGATGGTTTGAAGAAAGACATGGAAGCTAAGATGGATGGTTTGAAGAATGTCATGGAAGCTAATATGGATGGTATAGAAGGAAACATGGAAGCTAAGATGGATGGTTTGAAGAAAGGCATGGAAGCTAACATGGATGGTTTGAAGAAAGGCATGGAAGCTAACATGGATAGTTTGAAGAATGGAACGGAAGCTAATATGGATGGGGAGGAAATTAAGATAGATGGTATAGAAGGAAACTTGGAAGATTTGAAGAAAGACATGGAAGGTTTGAAGGAAGGTTTGGCAAAGTTTCTACAAGAAAAGCTTCCTAATGGAGAAAAGGTACTAGAGGAAATTCATGATGATAAAAAAAGAAATTTTAATCATGATTTCATAGACTCTAATGTTTGATTTAAGACCAACCAAATTCCAAATATAGATATGAGGAAGTTTTAAGGAAAGGATCTGATAACTTGGATACTACAAATGGAGCAATACTTTGAGCTCCATAATACACAAAACACACAAAAGGTACACATTGCGCCTTTATATTTAGAACAAAATTATTTTGTATGGAATTTATGGATTTTTTCTCGTAAACCTCTGGTCACTTGGTAAATTTTTATGGAGGAAATGATAGCACATTATGAGGATACAAAGAGAAACACATTCTTTAGCCAATTGATAAATCTCAAACAAAAGGGTTCAATGATGGAGCACATTGAGGACTTCCAAAACTTGAATATAAGGGTAAATAATATTCCAAAGGTGTTAACAATCCACCATTTCTCTGAAGGCTCAGAAGGAGACCATAAAAGGTAACCACAGACCGCTTTGACCTAGTAGATAGCCCTACTAGGAAGGAGAGGGCTCTCTTCGTGAGATCACTACCAAAATTGACTGGATAAATAAGATTTTAGGCTAGGTAAAACAGGCTCTAGGGTTTGGTTGATTGATTTTGGGTGTTGGATGGTGAATCAGGTCTAGGAAGAACTACATCAGGGCACTGAGAATCAGAATTGTAGAGATCTAATGGGGCAAGGTAGGCACACACTTTATCACTTTCAGGTATCTTTATGAGTGTGATTAGACTAGTAGGGTTTCAAAAAGAGCATGGAAATCATGAATTATTTTCTATCAAAAGAAAGTGAAACACAACTGTAATAATTCCTCCAAAACAGAGCATCAAAATAATGAATTCTACTTATCTAAATTAGGAATCAATCAAATTAAGATATGGACATGAATATGGAAAGCATAATACATTCAAAAATATGAAAACATAAGAGGAAAGACTGCTAAAACACATACCACAGGAATCCCACCAAAATAGCTGCAACTTTGTCTATTAGTTCCTGCCAAAAGGACTGAATACACTAGTGTTCAAAGGTCAATTACACAACATCCAACCCTTGCAATGAAAAAGAATATGATAGATATATACAAAAACAAAATTCTCCCAGCCTCAGGGGTTGAATCCATGACTTGCGGAGCTGAAACCAAGTCTTTCTCCAACTAAACAAAAAACCAGGGAGGCTATAAATTGTTTCCCTTTTTAGCAAAACAACTAGATAAATCCTCTCCAAGAATTAATGAGAGGTAAATAGACCTATTTAACTCTATCACCATGCCTTTTACATTCAATTTTAAATTTTTACCCTTTCATAATTACCCTTTTACATTTCCCAAAGTGAAAGTCTGAAATGAAAATTACATATGAAAATTGTAAAATTACGTAGGGAAATTCCAGAAGTGCAACAAATTTCTTGTGAGGCCTTTTTGGGTGCCTTCCCACCATCCAAATTTGCAAACAAGAGTTGTTTTGAGTAGCTGGTCAAGTGTAGATGACTTTAGAATATTCAGGAAACAAATGTGGCCTCCTGAAGCCTACTAAAAACTCTTTCTCCCAAGACTACTCCTAGAAGCGCAACAAATTTCTGAAAGTGGGGAAGAGAGGTGATTTTTGAGCATTTTTTTGCAAATTCCTTAAAAAATGAACCTTGAACTGGAAATCTGACAAAATGGGTTGTCTTAGATTTTGATTATATTTATAGAAACATATTTTTTTTCTCATTTGGAGGTCTGTAGAAAAAGTGCAGAAAATTTCATTGTGCTTCTAGGGTGAGACAGAAAAACCTGCACCAGTCTACACGAGTCTGCACCAAAATTTCAGAATTTGTCTAAAAACCCCAAAATTTGCAAAATTTCAAAATTTGTATGTGGGGTTGCTGTGTGAGGCTCTGAAAAAGTATGTCTTGCAACCAAGGAGGAATCAACAAGAAAATGGAGTTTTCCCCTCTCCTTTTGATTGATTAGGGTTTCTTTGAGCTTGTCTTGCAACTGCTTAACCTTGACATTGTAAATTTTGTTTTTGGTATGGTAGTGGTCAGCCATATGACTCAACATTTGATTGTACTTGTTAGCTTTCTGAAGGAGCTTCTCCAGGTGTATGTTTACTCTGTCAAGCCAAGCTTCCCTATCATCATTGATTTCTCTTGCAATTCTCTCCCCAAAGGCGAGTTCTTCTGCAAGAAGTGCCTCTTGTAATTTTTCTAGCTCCAATTCTCTTTTTAGGCCCCTTGTTTTTGGTATTTTACTTGTGATCTGGGCCTCATCCTCATCAGACTCATCATGTCCAATCACTTCTTTTCCTTTGACATATTGCCTCTTAGCTTTCAACGATTCCATTTCCAAGAGTACTTGCTTATCCTTCAAATGTTTGTTCTCTTGCTCAAGGAAGGAAATAACAAATCATGCCCTTGCCAAATTATCTTGTGGCTCTCTGATTTTGGCATTTTTTTCTTTTATAACCAGGTTTAAGGTTTCCTATTCATCTTGGGATTCCATGTCTATCAGGTCAAAATCCTTATGGATATTTGTCTCCTGTTGTACATGACATCCTTGTTTTGCTGATGTAGAAGGCAAGGCCCCTTCCACAATTTGTGGAGCAAACACTTGCCTATGTCCTCTCTGATAAGTTATGACCTCTTGGTCATTTTTTCTCCTTTTAGGTTAATGGTGCTTGTCATGGATTTACTCTTTAGCTTTGTTTAGCTGCTCCTCATCCTTATCACTTGGAGGTTTTTCCTCCTTATTGCTTGGTGATACCACATCATGCTCTGTTGAAGACAATTATTACTGCTGTAGTGGCTCTACCAAGTTCTCATGAAATATATTTTCCAAAAATGACTCCCAAGTGATATGCTTCTCTTGAAATTGGTGAATAATGATGATCTTAATCAGACTGTGATTGAAAAGACTATCTGTATGATCTCTTCCCTTTTCATGTATCTTCTATGCCATCTTGGACACACTTTTCAAGAGGTAATTACACAAATTAAGAGATTTCACACCTTTAAATTCATTAGTAGTCTTATGTGGCACTGATAAAGTCTTGAAAAATGTCCTTCACAAGTGAAAAACCTCATAATGGACTTCATCAATGGAGCATATTTATCCAATAAGTATTTGAAAGGAAATACTTGCAATGGAGCATCTTTGTATGGCAATTTCTAGTAGGGTTTGAAGTATTCATCATCAATACTCATACCCTTGAACCAATTTTCTCCATGATTTGGTATACTAGTGGTTGTGGAGATGGATTCTAGTGTGAAAGTGAACTCTAACCCTAGTATAAAAACCTTATCATTTTTCAAAGCAATGGCAAATAACCCTGTGAGTTGTTCATTATATCCCACCTCCTGTACCTTTTGGAAAAACTGTACACAGTTGGCATCTTGGAAACACTTGAGTATAAATGGAGATGAGGTGATTTGATGGCAGTGAGATGGCTCAAACCTAAATATCTTTCCTCCTTTATACTTCTTCCTCTCAGAGGGGGAGGTGTTAGTGTCCATGGAAATTAGAAAACCTAATGAGAGAAGCAAAAAAATAATGTTTTAACTAGGTTTATGAATGGGATGGTAATATGAGTTTAGGGTTGCCTAAAATTTTTAGTAAATTTAGGGGGAGAGGGAGTGATTTTATGAAGTAGGGGGAAGTGAATTTTTTGAATTTGTGTCAGAGAAGGGGACGAAAAGGCCAAAACACGGGCCTAGGGTAAAAACTAGGTAAAAAATAGGGTTTGAGTAGAGTTTTTGGGAAAAATAGGAATTGGGTGAGGGAATATGTGTGAATGATTCAAATGGATTGAATGAATGTGTGGAAGGTGAGTTTCAAGGTTTTCAAACTGAAAAAATGACCATGACACAATTTCTCGAAATTGACCTTTAAAACCCTAGCTGAGAGAGTGAAATTCTTTTATGCTTTCAAAACTGATGAAGAGGGGAATATTTCTCTTTACTTACTTGATTTTTAACTTGTAGACACTCTTCAAAACCCTAAAAATTATTTTATTGCTTCAATTTTCCTTTATAAATGCTTTCCCTACCTTCTAGCTTAGATGTGCAGCGAGGTGCAGTGAGGTTAGCAGATGCACAACGGATAGCACATCAAGGTGTTCAGATGTGCACCGGAAAGTGTGGCAACAGTCTGGAAGCGCAACGAGGTTAGCAGATGCACAACGAGGAGTAATTTTTTCCAGTGAGAGCTACAAACTCAAATTTGCTGCCAATGAGAGCTGTAATTTTGTTTGGAAAAAGTGAAATGATGAATATAAACCTCCTTTGTTCTCTTTTTATATCATTTTCTTCAAATTTAGTGGGGTGACCCACCAAAATTCCATTTTGACTTTGAACTTGATCTTTTTCATTTTGGATTTTATCTTTTGAATTTTGAACTTTTGATGCTTTTTGAACGCTGATTTTATTCTTGGAACCTTGAATATTTTCTTTTGTAACTAGATTATTTGCAGCTATTTGGAACTCTGAAGAACTTATTACAAATTTAAGATCATAAAATTACATTTTTCTTTGAAATCAAATTTATTGAAGAAATTACTTTATTGTTGTTGGAAATATGATGCAGAGTGTTGTCCTTGATGAATGCAGAGTGTTGTCCTTGATGGCAACCCACTAAATGAAGATGAAGAAAATATGATGTATCTGCAGTGTGTACAGAAGGCAGTGAAGAAAAGAAGTCAGCAAGTGCTAAATCTATGATGAAAAAGAGTATGTCTCTTGGTATACGCGGATTTGCCTAGGGGAAGTCGCGTATGCACGCGGAAAAGATCGTGCCAAGTCGCGTATGGGCTAAAGCGCTCAAAAAGTGCAAAACCAAGGGTAACCACCATGGTATTAACCCATGGTATTGGGTAATGATCCGCCTAATTGACCCCGTCCAGGTAGTTTTGGGCTCATGGTATTGTTTTGGCCCATGGTATTGAAAAAGGGGCTCATGGTATTGAAAAAGGATAAACCTATATAAGGAGAACAAATTCATTGTGCATAATATGAGAGTGGGTGCAAGATGTCTGAGCTTGAATGAATACTTCTCTCTGAAGTATATCTGAATGAAAAGGGTTACACTTGAATGATAAATCTGAATATATGATGCACCAATGATGAAGAAGGGGATCTAGATCTGAATTGCTCTTGTATTTGCTAGATCTGATTATGGAAGGCTTAGATCTGTGATGAGGCGACACTCTGGTAATCTGTAAACAAGGTAGATACGAGCGAATATACGGTACGATAAAGTATCTTTAACTACTGTAATGATTGGTGAATACGCTACTTGACACGCGGAGGAAAGCGCGTGTATCTGTTCCTTATTGAAGAAGAGAAAAGCAGCGTATCTTGCCAATAAAATATCATCCAGCTGGCTCGTTTTATTATTGAATGACGGCGTATATCGCGACATCGATGCAGTAAGCGGCGTATGCAAACCAAGGTTTACTTAAGCAGGGTATAAAATATCGATGCAACCTGCTTTATCGATCTGTGATATGTATCTGTTGGTGATGTATGTTTGTGCTTAAAAAGTATGGAAAGGGTCCAGTATGAAAATATGATGAAATGTGGCCTGCAAGTGGTGTTCTATTGAAGTTGTTGGATCCAGTGTGAAAATTGATGAAACGTGGTCCAAGGTGGTGCTGAAGGTTGTAGCCTTCAGTCAGGGGGTTGTGGCTCCCTTCGAGGAAGATTTGGAAAACGAGATGGGGGTCGTAGCTCCCCTTCCAGGAGAAATTTACAGTAAGCGTGGGGTCGCCTGTCTCTGTATTGAATCAGAGGTGATAAGCAGGTCGGTGTTGGTTCGTAGCTCCCTTCCGGGGAAATTTTGATGGCAATCGCGGTGGGTGCTGCGTGCGCAGTAGTCTGTGACTGACTGTATGTTATGAAGTTTTCTCTATAATAAAATGTTGAAGGCTGAGCAAGCTGAGTGGTGGTTTCTCAGGTTGGGTTTCCACCTAAAAATCATGGTGTTCATGTGTGATGCTTTGTGTGATGGTTTATTACATTTCTTCTTTTTGTTTTACGCTTGTTGAATATACGATGAATAAATTGGTGAGATATGGACTTAAGTGAAGATTTAATGACAGATCTAGATCTCTGTGTATATGCTAGTTTCATAAAGGGGATCCGCGTATATACGCTAGTTTACTGAAGGAAAGTAGCGTATGGGTTTTAAGGAATGAAAAAGTAAAAAGATTTGATTATGCAGTAAATACTGATTCATCCCCCCCTCTCAGTATTTTTCCCAACAATTGGTATCGGAGTGTGGTCCTTCTGCAGAAGCTTGATCGCTTGAAGGAGATCTGTCGCAATGGGAAGTCAAGAAGGAGTGATGTCTATAAAGCCACCTCTATTCAATGGAAGCAATCTGATTTTCTAGAAGGTACGAACAAAAGCATATCTGCAAAGTCTTGGTGCAGATGTATGGGCAATCGTGCAAGAAGGTTATCAATACCCGGCAAATATTCCTACTGATGCAGCTGAAAGAAAGAAGTATGAAATCAATGCCAAAGCAGTGAATGTCTTATTGGGAAGCATGTCTGAATCAGAATTTGCTAAAGTGATGCAGCTACATTCAGCAAAAGATATATGGGACAAAATAATTCTAAGCTATGAAGGAGACACAAAGGTAAAAAGTGCAAAACTCCAATCTCTTAGAATTGAATATGAAAATTTGAAGATGCATAGTGATGAAAGTGTTGCCAGTTTCTTTCTTCGTCTAGATGATATTGTAAATCGGATGAGAAATTTAGGTGAAACCATGGCTGATACTACTCTGGTAGAAAAGGTCTTAAGATCTTTGACTTCAAAATTTGACTCTAAAGTTTCAGCTATTGAAGAAAGGCAAGATCTGCAATCACTTACTATTGTTCAATTACATGGTACTCTGACTGCTTTTGAAATGAGACAAGGAGGTCCTTCTCAAGTAAGAGAAGCTGCTTTTAAGGCATCTACAAAAGGAAAGGAAAAGGAAGTTGTCAAAGAATCCAACTATATATCCGATGAAGAAGAAGCAAATTTCGTGAGAAAGCTCCAACTAGGTACTGGAAGATTCAAAGGTAAGCTTCCCTTCAAATGTTTTGAGTGTGGAAAAGTTGGTCATTATGCTGCTAAATGTCCTTATAGAAAAAAGCATGGTAAAGAGAAACAATTTGAGAAGAGAAAGAGTTATTATGCAAAAGAAGATGATGATGAAGTGTCCAGTGAAGATGAAGAAGATTCTGACCAAGATCTGAAAGTGCTCATGGCTAAGAAGCAAAAGAAGAAGGTTACTCGAGGAAAGGAGATACCTCAGAAATCATGTATAGCAAAAATTGAAGAAGATGAAGCAGATTCTGACGAAGATCTACAAGCACTCATGGCAAAAAAGAAAAAGGAGAAGACACATATGTATCTTATTTGTACAAACAATAGTAAAGATAGCAGAAAGTAAAGTTATGCAGATTAGAAGAAGCTCACCAAGATTAAGAAGAAGAACTACAAAGTTCATACAATAAGCAAAAAACTATCTATAAAGAGATGATCTCACAAATGAAAGATCAAATAAAAATGCTGAATGGACAGGTGGACAAGTATCAAAGGTTTCATACTTATGCATCCAATCGAATTAAAGATCTAGAAGCAGATCTTGAAAAATCAAGCAAGAAGAATGAAGGACTTGAAGCTGCAATCATTTGTCTTCAGGAAGATTTAGAAGCATCAAGTAAGAAAAATAAGGAACCTCTACAATCATTTGAAAAGGAAGGAATTGAAGCAGAAATCATCTCTCTCAAAGAAGATCTGGAAAAATCAAATAAGAAGAATGAAGAGCTGCAACAAACATGTGAAGGAAATGAAGATTGGTTGAAAGAGATTCTAAATCCGAAGGATCAAGTAGAAGATGGAAGAAGGAAAGAAGAAAGCATGACAAAGCAATGTCAAGCCTTGGAGGTTGAGGTAAACATTCTCAAAGGTAAATTAGAAGAAAAGGTTAAACTTTTGAGGTTTCATGATAGTACTAACATTTTGGACAATATTATGAGTAATCAAAGGTCTCCTGCTATCAAACATGGTCTTGGTTTCCATGAAACTGTTAAAGGAGAATCTAGCTCACAAGGAAGTGCCAAAAATTCAAAGGATGTCAATGCAAAACCTGAAGTATTGAAAGAGACAAAAGCTCAACCAACAATCATGAATTCTCAAAGGAATTCATTCAAGAACGTTGAATGTTTTAAATGTCATAATTATGGACATGTTGCAGCAAATTGCAGGAGCAGATCATTTCAGCCTCAAACAAATAGTTCCTACATAGAAAGGTACTCTGGTTTCTTCAAGGGATATTGTTTTTCATGTAACAAGTATGGACACAAAGCAGCTGATTGTAAAAGGAGGAAGAATAGAAATACTCATTATGATTCTTATGCTTATTTTTCTAGACACATGAGATGTTATTCTTGTAACAAGTATGGACATATAAGAAAGGAATGCAGGTCGAACAGATATGAGAAATTTCAGCACACAAATAGAAAACAAACCTGGAAGAAGATGGAGGGATGGAATAAGAAACAATCTAGAGAAGAAAAGGATGTTTTTGTGGATGCTCTAGAAGACAATGATTTTCTTGAAGAAAACACTCAATTCAAGATGAAGGACCGATCAGAAACGTAGGGAATTATGACCCTCCTGCAGTCATCCGCTTCTGAAGCTGACTTTTCTTATTGACTGCAGGAATGATGTGGGATACATTATGAGATTTAGTAATGTATCGTCACAGGGGGAGCAATGCATGATGTCTCTCATGGTTGATTTGATTATTCTGGTTATGTTTACTTCTGACAGCGCATCTGATGTGGAAAGGACAGGTACAGGAGGTACAAGCTCAGGAAGAAATGAAGGAAGATGGAAATTTTCTATACTTCACTTTCCATACGCAGGTTCCATTAACTCAAGTCGCGTATACACGCGAGTTCCAGAAGACGCAGTCGCGTATGCATTGATGATAAGAAAATTTATCTGATAGCTGAAGATCTGAAGCAGAGGTCCAGGGGGAGCATCATTCTGACTGCTGATGATTGCACTGTTAGCATCATTCTAGTTATACTCATGATAATGAAATGATGCATGGGTTCTTGTGTTGAAGATTATGGATGAAGCCTGGTTGCTTTATGATGAAGAGCATTCATTGCTGAGATGAAAGTCTTATAGTTCAGAGATGAGGACAGATCATGCAGAGATTGTTGTTGATGACTTGTTGTTGAAGGTGTCTCAGATTGCACAAGTTAAGGAAGAAGCACTGGTTTAGGGGGAGTAGCAGGTTGAATTCTAATGGTTGCATTGGTGGAAATATGACTGCTAATTCTTTGGTCTTGGTGATACTCATGCTCAAATGATGATGATTTGGTACATGGATTATTATGATGAGATTTTGAGCCCTGGTTGCTGATAAGTATCTTTGTGTGGATGAGTTGGATATCGTTTGTTTCAGATCATATAGAGTTTGGCTGCTATGGTTGAGATATTTTGCTTACATATGTTACTTCATGTTACATCTTGAAGATCATGGTGATTTTGGACCACATGGATGATTGCTTGACACATATCTGAAGATGCTGTTCTGGTATGATAATCTCTTTTGGAACGAATGTATTGATGCTGCAAAGGATCTGAAGGCTTGGTTACTAATGGGCTTATGCTACAACCATTGGATGACGCTTGAAGACACAACTACACTATTCTGTTATATCTGTAGTCCAAGGAAGCAGTCAAATATCTCAGAAAGAAGCTGAACATTGTATTTTCCTCATAGAGAATCAGATCTGCATAAATTTTAGAATATGGCTTGGGATACGCGGGTTTCCTGAAACACAGTCGCGTATGTACGCGAGTTCCTGCACAGAAAACCGCGTATGGTTGGTTGTTGACAATTTTTTCTTGGTTTAGCTCTCTTCATCACAGCTGCAGTGCTGTTTGGTATCTCTAATACTGATTGGTATCTCTGGTGGTGTTCCAGTTCTCATAATTCTGCTTCTAATGTTTTGATGAAGATGCCTTGATGATTTGTTGGTGGAAGTTTTCAGGATGCACAAACTAAGGGGGAGCCTTAGTCATTTGGAAAGATTGCTTGGTTGCACAGATTCAGGGGGAGCATTAGCTTTGCTGAGTATAATGCAGTATTGGCATTATGATGGTTCTGAAATATGTTCTCTTTCTTGAGGACTTTCTGGTGTTGGTCTTAAAAGTTATATTTGAGACCCATGATGTAAAAATTGTAATATTCAGTCATGTAAGGACTTGTCATTTTTGTAAACCCACTTGGGTGGGTAGCTGAGTCAAATTTTGTAAACCCACTTGGTTGGGTACTTGAGTCTTATATGTAAATCCACTTGGTTGGATATTTGATGTAAGTATGAGTCTTTGGTGATAGGAAGTTCATAGAGTCATGTACTTCATTGACAAATATGTTTGAAGATTCAGCATGAACTCAGGGGGAGCTTGGCCACTTTAGCACATATCAGATCTGCAGAATGTTTCTTCCACATGAGGATGAGAGTGTTGGTGTTTGATCCGCCCTTTGCCCTTGATGTCAAAGGGGGAGAGTGACATGGTGTTTGAATGAAGAGAAGATAATGTTGTGGTAACCAAACACCATCGTGGTTGCCATCAAGTCCAAAGGGGGAGTTTGTTGGAAATATGATGCACAGTGTTGTCCTTGATGAATGCAGAGTGTTGTCCTTGATGGCAACCCACTAAATGAAGATGAAGAAAATATGATGTATCTGCAGTGTGTACAGAAGGCAGTGAAGAAAAGAAGTCAGCAAGTGCTAAATCTATGATGAAAAAGAGTATGTCTCTTGGTATACGTGGATTGGCCTAGGGGAAGTCGCGTATGCACGCGGAAAAGATTGTGCCAAGTCGCGTATGGGCTAAAGCGCTCAAAAAGTGCAAAACCAAGGGTAACCACCATGGTATTAACCCATGGTATTGGGTAATGATCCGCCTAATTGACCCCGTCCAGGTAGTTTTGGGCTTATGGTATTGTTTTGGTCCATGGTATTGAAAAAAGGGGCTCATGGTATTGAAAAAGGGTAAACCTATATAAGGAGAAGAAATTCATTGTGCAAATCATGAGTGTGGGTGCAAGATGTCTGAGCTTGAATGAATACTTCTCTCTGAAGTATATCTGTATGGAAAGGGTTACAGTTGAATGATAGATCTGAATGTATGATGCACCAATGATGAAGAAGGGGATCTAGATCTGAATTGCTCTTGTATTTGCTAGATGCGATTATGGAAAGCTTAGATGCCGCGTGAAACGACATTGAGGCGAACATCTGTACGAAGTAAAAGGGTAGATACGGCCCGAATATACGTACGATAAAATATCTTCCTTTCTGTAATGATTGAGATCTATACGCTACATAAACGCGGAGGAAGCGCGTATATACGGCTAACCCGGCGAAAAGAGAAACGCGTATGCGCAATAAATATACAACGAGGTATACGTTGTTTTGTGTGGACGGAAGCGCGTATATACGCGACATCGGTGAAGTAAAAGCGCGTATGCAAACTAGGGTTCTTTGAATCAAGGGGTATGAAATATCGAGTACGTACGCTGTCTGATGTATTGTTGATATGTATCTGTTGATGATGTATGGTTGTGCTTAAAAGTATGAAAAGGGTCCAGTATGGAAATATGATGAATTGTGGCCTACAAGTTGTGTTCTATTGAAGTGGTTGGATCCAGTGTGAAAATTGATGAAACGTGGTCCAAGGTGGTGAGGGTTGTAGCCTTCAGTCAGGGGGTTGTAGCTCCCTTCCAGGAAAGGCTGGTAAACGAGATCAGGGGGTCGTAGCTCCCTTCCAGGAGAGGCTGGTAAACGAGATCAGGGGGTCGTAGCTCCCTTCCAGGAGAGGCTGGTAAACGAGTCAAGGGGTCGTAGCTCCCTTCCAGGAGAGGCTGGTAAACGAGCGCAGGTGGGTGCCTGTGTGCTGGTCAAGTCTGCGCGAGCACATATGTTGTAAGAAGTTTTCTCTATAATAAAATATTGAAGGCTGAGCAACTGCAGCGGTGGTTTTCTCCCGATTTGGGTTTCCACCTAAAAGTCCTGGTGTTCATGTGTGATGCTTTGTGTGATGGTTTATTCTGTTCTTACTGCACCTGTTTACTGCTTATTGAATATCTGATGAATAAATGATGGAATGGTTTAAGTGAAGATTTAATGACATATCTAAATCTCTGTGTATACGCTAGTTTCATAAAGGGGATCCGCGTATATACGCTAGTTTACTGAAGTGAAGTAGCGTATGGGTTTTAAGGAATGAAAAAGTAAAAAGTTTGAATATGCAGTAAATACTGATTCACCCCCCCCCCCCCTCTCAGTATTTTTCCCAACAATTGTCACTCCTTCACTTGCTGGACTTTATGCATGAGATGATGATTTGATGACCTTGGAACCCTAAGACCTAATGGAGACTCTGTACTGAATGAAACCATGATGAAAATGAATAAAAATGTTACCGATGAAACGAGAACTATTACCTCAAAATGGGAACTCTAGCCCAAAAAGACTCAAAAAACATGAAAAAACACTTCAAAAACAAATAGTGTGTATTCCACAATGCATTTATTTTTTTCTCAAGGTCAAATTTCACCTTTTTATAAAATTATGCTAAAAATAAAATTGTTTCTTGAAAAAATGATTGAGAAAACACCCTGAAAACAAAACGAGTTGATGCTAGAATAACAAAAAAAAACATTGTGTCACACTTTTGACACATTGTAACAATGGAATTAAAGACAACATATTAGGACATTGAAAAATCGTAAAATTCTAAATATTTTGATAGATGATGTTAAATATAAACAAAATCATGTCTAAAGGGCTTATCATTTTGAACAATTTTTATCCATGTTGTTAAACATAAAATAGCTTGACTCTAAACAACCCTAAAATTGTAATTATTTTCAACCATAACATTAAAGATAAAATTTTGTAGCACATAAAAACCTTAATGACAAGTTGTAAATCTCAAGTTTTTAAATCTTAAGTTTTCAAGATACTTGAACCATGAAATTATGGAGAAATTATATCACTTAAACAATTTTTAAAAATGAACAAGTAAATGAAAAAATTATTATTCATATCTTTGTTTGTTTATATATAAAAACATATTTTTTAATTTTTTTATTGTTTTTCTATATTTTATATTATAATTGTTTTAGTTTTAAGAAAATAAAAATTAAAAATTAAAATCTTGTTATATATGTTTGTTTATATTTTAAAACATATTTTAAAAAAAAAATTATTGTTTTTTTATATTTTAAATAATAATTGTTTTAATTAAAAAAAAAATTAAATTAAAATAAATATATATATATTTGTTTGTTAATTTTTTAAAACATATTTTTTATTTTTTATTTTTATTTTTTTTTAGTTTTAATTGAATTTTATTTTATTTTATTTTTTATTTATTTATTTATATATATAAAACAAATTTTTTTTTTATTATAATAGTTTTTGTTTAAAAAAAAAATAATTTTTTTATATAGTTTGTGTTTGAAAAAAATAAAATAAAATAAAAATTAATGTCATCCGTTGGGGGCCAGAAGCAGGCTGGGCAGCCCTCGACAGCGCCGTTGGGCTGGCCTTCGGCCCCCAGCTGGGCAGAGGCCGGTCAGGTGGCATCGTCGAGGGTTTCCCTGCCTGCCTCCGGCCCTGGGCTGGGCGGAGGGTGATTCCGAGAATCGCCCTCTGCCCAGCAGGGTGTCAGAGACAGGCTGGGCAACCCTCGATGATGCCACCTGGCCAGCATTCGGCCCTCGATTGGGTGGAGGGCGATTCTCGAAATCACCCTCCGCCCAACCGGGGGTCGAGCAGCACCGTCAAGGGTTGCCCAGACTGCCTCCGACCCTCGTTTGGGTGGAGGGCGATTTCAAGAATTACCCTCAGCCCAACCGGGGGCTAGAGGCAGGCTGGGTAGCCCTCGACGGAGCTGCCCGGCCTGCGTCCAGCCCCTGGCTGGGTGGAGGGTGATTTTGAGAATCGCCCCTGGCTGGGTGGAAGGCGATTCCGAGAATCACCCTTTGCCCAGCTGGGGGCTGAAGGTAGGCCGAGAGGCGTCATAGAGGGCTACACAGCCTACATCCAACCTGCGGTTAGGTGGAGGGTGATTCTCGGAATAGCCCTGCGTCCAGTTGGGGGCCGGAGGCAGGCTGGGCAGCCCTTGATGGCATTGCCTAGCCAGCCTCTAGCCCCCAGCTGGACAGAGGCAGTGCCACCCGGCCAGCCTCCGGCCCCCGGCTGGGCGGAGGGTGATTTCGAGAATCTCCCTCCATCCAGCTGGGGGAGAGAGGCCGGCCAGGTGGCGCCATCAAGGGCTGACCAACCTACCTCCGGCCCTCGGCTAGGTGGAGGGTGATTCCGAGAATCGCCCTTCACCTAGCAGGGGGCTGGAGGCAGGCTGGGTAGCCCTCGACGATGTCGCATGGCTTACATCCGGCCCCCGTCTGGGTGGACGGCAATTCTGAGAATCACCCCCAGCTGGGTGGAGGGCGATTCTGAGAATCGCCCCAGGATGGGCGGAGGGAGATTCAGAGGGTGATTTCGAGAATTACCCCCGGTTGGGCTGAGGGCGATTTCGTGAATCACCCCCAGGTGGGCGGAGGGTTATTTCGAGAATCGCCCTCCGCCCATCCGGGGGCGATTCTCAAAATCTTCATCCGCCCAGCTAGGGGTCGGATGCAGGGTAGGCAACCCTCGACGACACCACTCGGCCAGCCTCCAGCCCTCAGCTGGGCATAGGGCGATTCTCAGAATCACCCTCCGCCCAACCGAGGGCCAGACGACAGCCGAGTGACACTGTCGAGGGCTTCCCAGCCTACCTCTAGCCCCTGTTTGGGCAGAGGGTGATTCCGAGAATCACCCTCTGCCCAATTGGGGGATGGAGGCAGGCTGGGCAGCCCTCGATGGCACCGCCCGGCCTGCATCTGGCCCCTGGCTGGGTGAAGGGTGATTCTGAGAATCAACCCCGGTTGGGCGGAGGGCGATTCTTGGAATTTCCCTTTGCCCAAGTGGGGGTGATTCTCGAAATCGCACTCTGCCCAGCCAGGGGCCAGAGGCAGGCCAAGCGGTGTCGTCAAGGGCTGCCCAGCCTGCCTCCGACTCGTGGTTGGGCGAAGGGCGATTCTCGGAATCAACCTCCACCCAGCCAGGGGCCAGAGGCAGGCTGGACATCCCTCGATGACGTCACCCGGCTGGGTAGAGGGTGATTCCGAGAATCACCCCCACCTGGGCAGAGGGCGATTCTCGGAATCGCCCTCTGCCCAGGCGGGGGTGATTCTTAGAATCGCCCTCTGCCCAGCTGGGGTGATTCTCGAAATCGCCCTCCACCCAGCCGAGGGAAGGAGGCAGGCTGGGCAGCCCTCAATGGTGCTGCTCGGCCTACCTCTAGCCCCTAGCTGGGTAGAGGGAGTTTTCGAGAATTGCCCCTGGTTGGGCGGAGGGAGATTCTCGAAATCACCCTCCGCCCAGTCGAGGGCCAGCGGCGGGCTGGGCTGTGCCATCGAGGGCTGCCCAACCTACCTCTGACTCGCATCTGGGTGGAGGGTGATTCTCTAAATCTCCCTCCACTCAGTCGGGGGCTCGAGGCAGGCTGGGCAACCCTCGAGGGTGCTGCCCAGCCAGCCTTCGCCCCCCAGCCGGGTAGAGGGTGATTTCGAGAATCTCCCTCTGTCTAGCCGAGGGCTAGGTGTCGCCATCGAGGACTTCCTAGCCTGCCTCCACCCAACCAGGGGCTAGAGGTAGGCTGGGCAGCCCTTGATGGTGCCGCCCAGCTGGCCTTTGGCCCCTGGCTAGGTGGACGACGATTCCGAGAATCGCTCTAGGCTCGATGGAGGGAGATTCCAAGAATCTCTTTTCGCCCAGCCGGGGGCTAGATTTCGGCCGGGTGGCACCATCGAGGGCAAGCTGGGCAGCCCTCGACGACGCAGCCTGGCTTGCCTCCGACCCTCGGTTGGGCGAAGGGAGATTCCGAGAATCACCCTCGGCTGGGTGGAGGTCGATTCCAAGAATCACCCTTGGTTGGATGGAGGCCAACTGAGTGGCACTATCAAGGGTTGGGCGATTCTCGGAATTGCCCTCCGCCCAGCTAGGGGGCGGAGGCAGGCCAAGAAATGCCGTTAGATGAAGGAGATTGGGTTTTGGATCTATTTTTAGGTTCAGGTAAGTTTTATTATACAAATTTAAATTTAAAAATTTTATTTTTTACTTTTTATGTATTTATACTAATTTTCTTACTTATTTCTTTCGTACTTGATGATTAGGTACAACACTACCATGTTTCCTACCAAAAGGAAGAAATTTCCTTGCAATTGAGAAAGACCCAGTGCAATGCAAATTTATTCAAAAAATAATTAATGCTCTTGAATTCCTTCCAGATGCGAAGCAAGAAGTTGGTTTGAGGAAAGGGGATTTTAATGAATCATTTGTGGCAAAAAAAACAAAGGAATCTCAACCACCATTATATGGAATGATTGGAAAGGGACACTTTGGAATATTTTCAGACATGAAAGATCCATTAGAAGATGACAGTGACCAAAATGAAATAGAAAATGTTGCGGAAGAAGCCATCAATGATGTTCTAGATGATATAGAACATGTATTAGTTGATATTGTTGATGATCTTTAAGTTATGCTTGCAAACAAAGCTCATTTTTGAGATCTATTAATCAGTTTTACTTGTAATGTTTAGACTTTGATATTTTATGAGAAGAATCCTTATTTTTTGCGAAACACATGTGATTACTATTATTTTTTGACATAAAATTCAATAAAAATGCTATTTTCTTAGGTTTTTTTGTTAATATTTTCCAAAAAATTAGTTTATTTAACATGTTTTTTTTAACAGAAAGTCTCTAAAAGCGTATTTTTTTCATTCTATTTGTATTGAAAATTTTTATTTTTTTCATATCGTTCAAAATATTGATTTTTTAGCGACAATTATTTGATGTGCATTGAAAAATTGATTAGCAATACATAAACTTGTAGAAAATATAAACTTTATAATATTGACCCTTTTTTCATTTTTTATCTATGTGCAAAAGTGAAGATATCATTACAAATTTTTATTTTAAAAAAAAATTATTTTTTTCTTTTTAAAACACAAGTACATAAATGCACTTAAAAATAAACATCTCACAGAAGAAGAAGACATTAGAAAATGTATAGAGTCAAAATCAATCCTCTATAAAAACGTTGGTGATGATACGCCACCACTATTCAAAATCGACATAAAAAGCATCACAAGCAAAAAAAAAAAAAAAAAAATTAAGTGCCAAAAACATGCTCAAAAACAAATTTGATTCTGCATCACCACTTTTTAAAATCAGGTGTTTTTCTTGCTACGTCAAAAAGTAGGTACTAGTGCAGTTACTTATTTCATCGGTAACAATGTTGAATGAAATGATGATGACAACTTATGAATGATGGTACACTCAGCTGCGAGGTGAGAGGATCCAACAACTAGTAAAATTTTGTAACAAGTAAAATAAGACCTAGATCTACATCTAGTGACCAAATTTTTTTCATGATGAACTAATGGAATGAAAAAAAATTGAAAACGGGACCCTAATAAGACATGATAAGAGTTCATTTTATCACTGGTGGCAGGATGGAAAAACTGACACTAACATTGGCTCCATATGGGGATGGTAGCTCCTTGGAGGTGCCAAGAACACCATAGACCAAGTATCCTAACCATTGGGCATGGAGTCAAAAGCTAAAAGCAAAACTGAATGCTGAAAACTTGATATAATAAACTGACTCAAAAACAGAATCAAAACTGGACTAACTTGGCTTTGACTAAAATTTGAAAACAACAGAAAACCAGTGAAACTTTATGGCCTTCACCTCGGGCTCCAAGCTATGATGATTCTCTGCTTCACACTTTGCAGAGAAGTTAAATTAATATGCACAATGGAACTGGGAATTTTTCATAAATTTGCATCAGAAAAGATAATGCTTAGGGATCCTACCATTGACTGGTCTTCCTAAGCACTCTTCTCCATTCATTTATTTTAATAGAAAAACATGTTTTCCACGAAAGGTTGAAATCTCATATGGTCCTTTCCACAAGTTCTCAAATTTTTAGTGCTTCCCCTTTTCCTCGTTCCTAGCATCCCAATGGAGGACCACATCTCCAATATTGAAATCATCTGTCTTTGTCTTGCGGTCATATACCTTCTTTATATTTTCATGAAGCTTTTAGGTGTTCTAAAAGACCTCAGCTCTTGTTTGCTGGAGATGGATCATCTGATTGATCCGTCGTTGTACACCATTCTCTTCACTTCCTACTTCTTGTAACAATTTCATGACCGAGACTCCAACTGATGTAGGAAAAACAGTGTCTACACCATATACCAAATGAAAATGGGACATTCCTATTTATTTCTTACTACTCCCCCTGTCTGCCCACAAAGCATTAACAACCTTTTTGTTCGAGTTCTTCTTGTTTTCCTCCAACATATTATTTATGATATTAATGAAATATTTATTAGAAGATTATGCTAATCCATTACCTTGTGTATAATACGTGGTTGAGTGCCCCAATTTTATCTTGTACTTGTCATAGAACTCAACCATTTTCATTGACTTGAATGCATCTGCATTATTAGTAATGATCTTATGAGGACAACCAAAACGAGACAAAGTGTTAGTCTACAAAAACTGAATAATTACTAAATCTGTTGCCTGCCTTGTTTGGATCGCTTCGATCCATTTGGTGAAGTCGTTGATGACCATTAGGATCCATTTATTTTGTGCAGATGATGTAGGGTGAATCTCTCCAATAAATTCAAGGCCCCACTACTAAAAAGGTGCTTGAACAAAAATAGGCTGCAAAGGTAATGGAAGAAGTTTTCTTTTACCTTGAAATAACTGACACTCATGGAAATTCATCATTGTTTTATAAAAATATGCAAAAAGAGTTGGCCAATAATATCCAGCCCTCAACACTTTATTAGTCATGATTTTCCAAAACAGGTGACCTCCACAATCTCCCCTATGGAAATCATTCATTACTTCTTTGGCTTCATTTTCAGCTAAACAGTTCAGCAAGATACCTCCCGGGTCTTTCCAATGAAGGGCATTGTCCAAAATGCAGTATTTGGAAGCCTTGAACTTTAATGAACTACCCTTACTCTTAGAAATGCCTGGAGGAGTATTTAAATGCTGAAGAACATATATGATACTAGAATACCAAGAAGACTAAAGAAAAATATCAGATACCTGTATGAGAGTGCCATCCTTTTCTTCATCGGACAAAACAAAAATGAGGTTGATATCTAGAGAATGTAAATTTTATTCACCCATGAGCTTGGCTAAACCCTAACCTTTGATCACCTTTTTGGGATTGATCTCGAGGTAATATTATAACATTTCTGCTATCCACGTCCCTCTTCTTCCTTCCGGATCAGTCTGCAAAAGCACATCCTTTACTGCTACATTGGGGACATAAGCTAGAATATGTGAATGTAAGATGTATACACAAAAGTCCTTCAATGCCTTTACCAGGGACAAGGATTTCTTTTCTATGATATTGTATCGACGGGTTGCATCCCTGATGGTACGACTGAATAATGTAACGGGCTGCTCAGTCTTATCCTTCTTTTGCATCAAGACCTAAACCAAGGTATGCTAAGAGGCAAATGAGAATATGATAAAATCAATGGAATAATTGTGGTTGATTGAAACAGGTGTTGTAGTTAAGGAAAAATTCACTAAGTTAAAAGGATTTTTGGCATCCTTGGATAGATTTACCTCATTGTCTTTCTTTATCATGTTGGTCATTTCTTGAAGGTGCTCAGCGAGATTTGGAATAAATATCCTTATGAAGTTCATATTACCATTGAAATCTTGGATTTCTTTCTCACTACGCGGAAAATAAATTTGTTGAATAGCCTCAACCCGAGAAGGATCAATCCGGATACCATCCTCGGAGATTATGTGACCGAGAAGCTTGCCCTCCTCCATCGAAAAAATGCTCTTTTTTGGATTAAGAGAAATTTCGAATTTCCTACATTTCTGAAATACAATTATTAAGTGATACAAGTGTTCATCATCAGGATGAGAGAAAACTGTCAAATCATCAAGATATACAACTAAGAAAACATTTTTTTTCATATGCAAAGGTTATTCCCATCGCTTGCTAAAAGGTGGCCCCTGCATTCTTGAGTCCCAATGGCATCTTAGCATACTTAAGTGTCCCCCAAGGTGTTGTGAAGGTAGTTTTTTCTTGGTCCTTCTCATGCACTAAAATCTGATTGTATCCCAAATATCCATCAAGAAGCGACATCCGAGAATCCCCAAACATTATCTATAAGATATGATCCATTTTGGGAAGGGTATAATTATCCTTAAGAGACACCTTATTTAAGTTTCTAAAATCAATGAAAAGTTTGATTTATCTAGTTTTCTTCCTTACCAGAACTATATTTTATATCCAATCAGAAAATATGATGGGAACAATGATTCCTTCCTTATAAAGTCTATTCACTTCCTTCTCTATTGATGGAAACAACCTCGGGTTGATCTTCTTAGCTTTTTTCTGAGGGATTTTGGTCAGGCCTGATCGGAATGGTATGCTGATTGATATTCTTATCACAAACTTTCGAGTTTGCATAATCCCAAAAAAATACATCATAAAATTTAGACAATAAAGCAATGTATTTTTCTTTTACCTCACGAGATAAAGACTTGGACAGTTTAACCATCTTAGGCATGTCCATTGTTTCGATGTTCACATCCTCCACACCTTTCTCTGTAGGAACCAATGTCAGCTTCCTAGCAACATCATCCTGATCAAACAATTCTTCCAAATGAATGAGACGTCTTGGAATATTTTTATCCTTCAACTATAATATATCAACTTGAGTGGCTTCGATTACTTGATCATCCTTGTTATAAACTTCATCAATAAAATAATTCTCAAATTCACCTTCATTTTGGAGAAAATTGCTTACCTGTTTGTCATCCCAAAACACTTTCCAATACCACAATTTGTTAGGGACAATCGTATGATGTTTAACATGGATTCAAACTTCTTATTGGAAAATATGGGAATCTTGAAATTACTTGTTGTTGTAGCACGTGAATCTGCCATAAGATTTTGACTTCTCAGTATTACTGACAATGTGTATTCAGGAAACATCTTTAGGATATCTAGTACATCATTTATATACACTCTCATTCATGGATTCTTGGCCCGGTATTCCCATTTTACCTATTTTATCACAAGTTCAGAGTCGCCATAAATTGAAATTCTTCTTGTGCCTAACTTTTTCAGGATTTTGAGGCTGGTGATCAATGCCTCGTATTCATCCTCATTGTTAGAAAAATCGAAAGACAACTTATATGAACATAATCTTACATTTTTTGGAACTTTACATTACTGATGAAGAGGATTGCAGACCCAAATTTCGATGTCTACCCCATATTTCCCCAAGGAACCATCAAAATCCATGGTCCAAAGACCATTTTCATCATCTAGATGTTGGAATTTTGATTTCTGTTCTGTCTCATCTTTTCGGGCCACTTCTTCAATCTATTCTGAAATTTTATCTACCTTATATGATGACTGCTCTGAAGAACTAGGCACGTTGCCTTTTCCCTCATCTAAAATTGCTCTCACACTATTGGAAATTTCTGGAATATCTTCTACTCTTATGAGCTGAGTATCTACATCATTCAAACCGCTATCATTAAACAAAATAAATTATTCAAGATATGTATGTACAACATTAATTGGATGATTCTTGGGTTTCTCTTTGTTGTAATCATGTATTTAATCTTTGTTTCTCGGTACAACTTTCTCAATTGTCTGAAAACCAGGATGGTGGCATATGAGAAATCTAGTTGCAAAGTGCCTCTCAACTTCACTCCCCAAGATATTGACAACAACATACCAAAATGTGGTGGTATATCAGCTACCACCACATCCATCTAGACATTCTTTGCTAGAATTTGTTCAAGGGAAACTACCAAATCCTTTATGAGACCAAGACAATGAACTCTACCCGAATCAAAGGAATACAAGTCATGGTATGGACGAGTTATATCTAAGCCCAATTTCTCCATAATGGATTTCGGCATCAAATTATGGGAATCTCTAAAGTTAAGCATGGAATTTTGAAGATTCCATTGATGAATTATTAGACTCAGATAGAATGGGGGAACCTAACTATCCTCTAACTGACCATCTATGGCTGGACCAAAATTGAGTTCAGGTTGGTGATATTCGACATTTACCATATCAGGTAAAGGATCTACTTTCAACATTTTGGCCACATGAGATTTATATTGATTGTTTTTTTCCATTTCAGTTAAAGGGATAGAGAGTTTTAATTTATATATTTCAGTTTCTAGGCTAAAAGGAATGGACTTATCTACCTCTTTAATGATGGTGCCTCTTTTGTTGGGCTGATCCTTTGGTGTAGTTTCCTTCTTCTGATTGTCTTTTTTTTGCTTGGTGTGCTTGTAGATGCTTGATTAACCTTGCTATGATTTTCAGTTGCAAGCTTCTTTCCTTTATTCTGATTACCTTGAGGATGTATCTTCGGTTGATTATATTTTTGTTGGGATGCCCACATCTGAATAAGATTGACTGAGACATCTCTACTCCTCAATGAGTATTGCCTCTATTGTGAACTGAGTGCATTCAAATAACCCTGCTGATAATCATAAAACTCAACCTCCAACTCATGATCGTTGGAAAGTATGTAATATTCATCCTTAGGGACATCTGTCTTCTCAACATATTATTCATTTTCTGTAAAAAAATATGGGTTGGCCATCTGCTGTAAAAAAATGATTTTCTTCCACAATCAGATCTTGTTCTTCTTAACTCCTTGAGCATAATTTTGCTACAAGGGTGTCTGAATCTACTGTTGTTGTGCTGGTTGCTCATGAGCCCTTTGTTCTCTTTGTTTGATCATAAATTGAGGTTTTTTTTGCTGTCCTATGAAGTTAGGATTTCTAACTTGTTCTTCCAGCTATATTTTTGTAATGGAAATTTTGTTAACCATTCTTTCTATTGTTCCTATCAAAGTTTCCAATTTTACCTCAGAGGATGAGGATTCTTCTTCTTTGATGGTTACCTTTCTCTCATCCTTCATCTTTGACTTTTTAATAGACAATTTTTCTTCCAGACTGACTGCATTCCATTGCATGTCTTCTAATTTTGCAGGATTCCTCTCTCGCAGCTGGTCTGGATCAAAGGAATCCAGATAATGCAAGAGAGCCAAACCTAGAGGAGGTTTGATATCATTTGGAATTGAATTGTACACTAGGTTGAAACGAGCAGTGAAATCCTGAACCGATTCATTTGGATTCCTTTTCAGGTTATCATACTGAGAAAGAATTTGCAAGGGGTTCTTCTTCACCTCCCATCGGGCTATGAATGCATCAATCAGTTGGTCTGGAGTGGCTATAGAATTTTTAGTAAAGTATCTAAACCAGGTTTTAACATCTCCATAAAATATTTGAAATATGATTCTCATCTTGGCATCGCCAACATCTATTTCGTCCAGGTCAATGAAATCGGTGACTTTGACAAAGTATTGTCTTACACTGATTTGAGAATTCTCATGAAAGAGAGGGAGTCTCTGGCCATAGCCTTGTCGTAAGGCATTGAGTTGAGCAGGTATAATCAAGGGTGAAAATTTGGCCATGAATCCTGCTGACTGAAGAACATGAGTAACAATGGAAGGAGTTGACCAAATAGGTAATGACGTAGAATGTGTAGATGAGGAAGCAGCAATTGAATGACATTTTTTTGGAATGGGAAATGACTCTTGCTGGTATTGGATGATGGCCTTGCCAGTTGTGTATTGAATTTTATTAGCTAACTTTTCAAGCCTATAGAATTGCCTCTAGAATTTTCTATCGAAGTCTGATTTAGATTTAGATTCTTGAGTAGGTAAATTATCTTCGAGTTTCAAGGAATCAAAAACTACCTTAGACAATGATTTTACTTCAGATAGTCTTAATGGGTCAAATACTATGTAATACAATGAAGTTTCAGAAATTGATCGAAATAGAGACAACTCAAGCTTCAAATCAAAAGGTATGTATTCAAGAGACAAAAATTTTCAGGTAACGAGGAAGATCTTACAAATGGAGAAGGATTTGATTGAAATTATGTGTGTTGATATCTCTACTTCTTGGTGGGGAAACGAGGATGAAAATTGAAGCATTAAATTTAAGACTTTAACAACACCTTATTAGCATAAAATTTATTTTAAAATAAAAAAAAATTAAGTCTGCCCTTTCACAATCTTCTTAACACCATACAGTCACGAGTCGAAAACCGTGGTTTAAGCCTTCATGTTTAAACTTATGTGACCTTAGGGTTTATTTATCATTTCATCATTTCGTCGCAAGGGTTTTTGGAGCACAAACTAAGTAAAGGTTTCGACCCTACCACCACCTACAATTCTATGCAATGTTTGAGTGTGTGTATTAGGGTTTCGACCCTGTTGTGGCTACCTCCGACCTATTAGATGTTCAACTGTATGCGTTGACCTAGTTCCTCCTTTATGGAGCATTTGTCCTTACAGAGAAAGTGTGGTCTGCTCAGTAACAATGAAATTTTTCCTTTTTTTCTTTGTTAGTCTTCTGTCTCTATCCGCTGCTTTCAGAAAATCATCCATGGCTTTGAAACTTATTTACTATGAATTCAACTGGTGCTAAATTTCGTTTCTGGGGTGGCTCGACCTCTATATCACAGAGGTAATTTCTCATTCTGATTTTTAATAATGATTCTCATTGTTTCCTTTCTAATCTCTTGGTGTCTTGGCTAGCAGGTGATGATTTCTTTGGCGTTGCGGAAATGGTTCTCTGTTTGTGGTTGCGCTATATCTTCTTCCTTAGCTGGTTGGTTTTTGCCACTTCAAGTAATTTTCCACAGTAATGCTCATTTTTAGTCCCTCATTTGATTTTATCTATTTCAATCAAATGCTACCGCTCTAAATTTTTGTGTATTCGCTTGTGGAAAGTAGGTGTCGAACCTGACGTGGCCTTTTGCTACCATTGCAGTCCAAATATCCCCTATGTAACAGGGTGGAACCTCTCCTATGTATGCCTATGATTTGTTAAATATTTTGGATTAACAAAACCCCAAGAGGTTTTCAAGGTTTTGTTGCTGCCGTGTAGATTTTTTTCCAATTTCTCCTTTGTTTCTTACTTCTTAAAAATTAGCCGGTACCTTTGCCATGATTTTGATATTATTACCATTTGGGAACAGGGTATAAACCATAGCCAATGTATGGTCTCCAATGCTATTTTAAATTTTCTTAAGCTATTCCAATATTACTGTTCAATTTTTAATTATATTTGTAGACTTTTGAGAATGAAAAATGAACAATAAATATGTTATTAATGCTTTTAAAATATACCTGTAATCTCTGTTTCCAATGTATTGTTCTTGTGTGGTTCAATTTGCCTTCGTCCTTCTTGAACATCTGAATTCTATAATTTCGTTGACTTGTCACAAGAAAACTCTCAACACATTTTAATATTTAGATTAACCTTGAAATGCAGAAAAATAACTTTTATTTGAAAGATAAATTTGATAATATCTTTTGTTCACACACGCACAGTTTAACTTCTTCTAACAATTCTTCTCCCTTTGGATGGCAGACCCTCTTTTGGTGGGTTTTGGTTTGTTTTATACCTTTCCCGAATCCCCCATGTAGTTGAGAAACTTCCATTCAGTTTCAGAACTGTTTATCAAACTAATCTTACTGCTTAACTAATTTAACCTATTTATTTCTTAACTGAAATTACAATAGTTGTGTTAGTCTAATTTTAACTTTAAAAAAAAAATACTAAATAAAAATGTATTTCTCCCCAGCAGAACGTAGCCAATTCCAGCTGTAGCCTTTTAGTTGGACGCTCCTGCATTAGGCTCACGAGATAAATTAAACGCATGGCTCATGCCCATGAGCTTTTGAATAGAGTACCTGACGCTTTGAATTTGTGCAGCGTTCAAAAAAGAATAGTCCTCAATAGGGTGGTTCTTCCACTTTACAAAATACTGCAAGCATTATTTTCTTCATGTCTTACTGGCTACTTGTGTGTCCAAAAGCTGTTCAATCTCAAAAGGCTATTCCAAAGGAATATGCTTAATCCATGGTTCCTCCTCACCCTAGGTATCCCATGTTCGTCTTTCTAAACTATCTTCCACATAAAAAAAATAAGTATGGGTTCAGATCTGCCACATTAAAAATGGGCGAGATTCCTACACCCGGAGGTAACTGCAACTCGTAAGCATTTATAGAAAACTTCCAAAGGATTATGCAGGGCTCGATTTTTTTCATCTTCATTTTATTGTACTCCCCTTTAGGAAAACTCTCCTTGCGTAAGTGTGCTAATACCAGGTCTCCTACCTTGAACTGTACCTCCCGTATTTTCAAATATAATTTCTATTTGTATTTTTGGCTATTGTCTTGTAACTTCTATTTTACCTACTCATGCAGATCGCTGATTTCATTTGTGAAATCTTCCCCATTAGCACTCCTACGCTCCAACTAATCCAAATCCCGCAATTCAAATATTCCATGTGGGTGCATTCCATATAGGATTTGGAAAGGGTTTTGTCTATGCTTCTGTTGGGTGATTCATTGTAGGAAAATTTTGTCTGTGCAAGCACACGATCCCACTGCTTAGCATTTTCACCAAATAGACTCCTTAGAAGATTTCCCAGACTCCTATTTACAAATTTAGTTTTCCCATATGAATGTGGGTGATAAGTTGAATGGAATTTTAGTTTTCTATCTAACTTCTTCCACAATGTTTTCCATAAATGGCTTCTGAACTTCACATCCTTGTCCGAGATGATGGATTTCTGTAAGCCATGTAATCTAACTATCTCTGAAAATAACAAGTGTGCTACATGTGTAGCATCACTTCTCTTCCTGCATGGAATCAAATGTGCCATCTTGGCGAAACGATCCACCACCACCATGATGGAATCGTAACCTCATTGTGTCCTTGGTAGAACTAAGACAAAGTCCAAACTGACTGAGTCTTAAGGTCTGTTTGGAATGGGAAAGGGTGTATACAACCTTGCATTCTGGTGGGGTCCCTTTGCATCATGACAAATATTGCACCTGGTGACAAACCTATGCACATATCTTCTCATTCTCGGCCAAAGATAGAAATGGCTCAGCTGATCCAAAGTCTTATCTATGCCACAGTTTCCGACCAAACCTCCACTGTGCTTTTCATGATTCAGTTTCTCCCGCATGGAACACTCCGAAACACACAACTGTCCTACCTTGAACAACAACCCCTCCTGCATGTTATAGTCCAACCATGGGCTATTATCTCTCATCAATGGATTTTGGCAAGATTCATAAGCTTCCTTAAAGTCTACATCCATATTGTACAAGTCCTTAATATGCTCAAATCTCAACACTTGTATTGTGCTTTCTTGCAATATTAAAATTATCCCACTTAACGCGTCTTCCACCTTGTTGGTATGACTACTAATGTTATTTAAAAAAAAAAGTAAAACTCTGTAAGTACTCAACCCATTTCGCATGCTTATGGTTTACCTTCTGCTATTGCATAATATAATGCAGTGCGGAATTGTCTGAAAACAAGAAAAATTCATTAGCCAACAAATAATGTCTCCAATTATTCAACGCTTGGAAGACTGCATAAAACCCCTTTTCATATGATGTATATTTTTTCCTTCTCTGATTTAACTTCTTGTTGAAGTATGCTACTGGATTCTCTTATTGGCTGAGAAATGCACCAATGGATGTCCCACTGGCATCATAACGAGCTTGGAAAAGTTTGTTGAAGTGTGGTAGTTTTAAGACTGGTTTTTCACTGATATTTTTCTTCAAAAGCTAAAAACTCCTTTCAGCTGATTTTTTCCAATGAAAAGGCTTATTTTCCTTCTTAATGGTATCTACCATAGATGGAAAAATACCACTAACATTCTTAATAAACTTCTAATAAAAAATTTCCAGTCCATGAAAGCTTCGTACCTCAAATAGACTTTTGGGAGATGGCCAGCTTACTATGGCTGCAATATTTTTTGGGTCCATCTTCAAATGATTTTTAGAAATTACAAATCCTAAAGAAATCAATTATTTCTTGAAAAAATAACATTTTTTAAGATTTATCAGCAATTTATTTTGCTCCAATTTTCCAGTACATACCTGACATGCCGAAAATGTTCCTCCTTGGTTTTGCTGAAAACGAGTATATCATCGAGATATCCAATCACAAATTTTCCAATGAATTCTTTTAACATCTTATTCATAAAGCACATGAATGTGCTAGGATCATTTCTTAGTCCAAATGGCATGACCATCCATTCATACAAGCCTTCATTGGTCTTCAAATCTTTCCCCCACTAGTCACCTTCTCTAATGTTGATTTGGTGATAGCTGCTTTTCAGATCTATTTTTGAAAAGTACACTGCTCCACTCAGACAAGCCATCATATTGTCCATACCAGGTAAAGGAAACCTGTACCTAATGGTGATCTTATTTATCTCCCTGGAATCTGTGCACATCCGCCTTCACCTCCTTTCTTGGGAGCTAAAACAGTCAGAACAGCACAAGGGTTCAAACTTTCTTGAATCAACCCTTTGTCCAACAACTCCTGTACTTGTTTTCGGATCTCCTCATTATCCTTTGGACTCATCCGGTAAGTAGCTTTATTCAAAAAACTGGCTCCCGAGATTAAATCAATGTGGTGACTAATGCTCCGCTTTGGTGGCAATTTATCTGGTAGTTCGCCTACCACAATGTCACTGAATTCATGTATCATGTCATGTATCTCCATAGGAAAATCGGTAATTTCAATATGAAGCAATATTACCCTCGGTATCCGTACAACTGCATAGTTTACTTCATTTTCTCCAATTTTTCAGAGAAACTCCCTTTTGCCTATCAACAGTGTTTTTGTTCCACTAGTTTCAGCAACATTTTCCTCCTTCATGGGAACAAGCGTATGCTTTATCCCATCCTTCACAAACTTGTAACAATTCTTCTCCCCATCATGGAAAAAATTTCTGTCATATTTCCATGGCCTGCCATCAGAATATGGCACATGTCCATAGGCATAAAATCGCAAGTCACCCTGTCCTTGTATTTGCAAATATGAAACTCCACCTCACACTGCTCATCAACCAGCAATTGGTGCCATTTTTGTAGCTAGGACACCTTGTATGGAGTCAGGTGCTTCAGCTTCTTCAAGCCCAATTTTCCACCATCTTAATGGCTACTAGGTTATCGGTACTCCTGCTATCTATAATTAGTTTGCAGCATTTTCCATGTGACTTGTACACCGTCCGGAGTAATGCTTTCCACTGCATCATGTCAGTCACTTCCTTAGCTGGTTTTAGAAAAACCTTGTTCAACACCAAGGCCTCACTTGTTTCAGGCACATTCTCCACCTCCTATGGTGGTTCCTCTGCTACGTTGAGTTGAGAAACATATGCTCCCCGATGTCCAGCCTGCTCACCTTCAGGACATTCAAAAGACCTGTGCCCCCATTTGTGACACTTGTAACACTGATATGCACTCCCTATGCCTCTGCCATTACCTATTCCATGCTAGTATGGCCTTCCACCTCTGGTGCTACCTTCTCTCTTAGTCTATCCCAGAGTTTTTGAACTGTTGCCTTCTTCACTATTGCTGCCAGTTTTACCTCTGCCAAAGGACTGTCCCCTTTCTTTGTCAAAACCATGTCCTCTCTTTGTGTTCTTCTTCCTGGTAATCTTTTCTCCCACCTTCAAAGAAAATTGATATGCCTCCTCTATATTTTTAGGGGAAATAATGTTGATCTCATCTATGATTTCCATCCATAGATCGTTCAAAAATCTTGCTATCTTCTTAGGGGTATATTCAATGTAACCAACCCTCAATTTCACTTTATAGAACTCTTCTGTGTACTCCTTTACAGTCATCATTCTCTGTCTCAGATTCTGCACCTGTCTGTAAAGAGAAATTTCGTAGTCTTTAGGCATAAATTTGATTTTCATTTTTGCAATCATCCTATCCCATCTCTTGATCAAGGACTTGTTCAATCTCCTCCTTTCTGCCTACACACTGTCCCACCACAGTGTTGCGTGTCCTTACAACATGGTAAAAAAAACTTGATTTTCCTATCCTCACTAACTTCCTCATACTCGACGTATTTGTCTAACTTACTTAGCCAACCCAACAATGATTCTGTGGAGAGGCTGCGATCATAATTAGAAATTTTTGGTCTTGGTTTGCTGCTAGCCATCAAAACTGATTTCATCAGTTTGATCTCTGGTGTCTCATCCTCTGACCCATCTGTCAGCGACATTGTTTCACCCTCACCATCATCTCCACCTTGAGGATCCCTGTGCCTTCCTTCTTCCACTACTGCCAAATGTGCTTATAGAATTCTAATTTTTTCTCGCAGTCCTTCAGCTACTGCTCCCCTTGCAACTCTTCCTCAACCTCTTCTTCCTACTTTCATTTCCACCTAGGAAGAAAAACTTGCTCTGATATCGCAATTGGTGGGGACATGAGGATGAAAATTGAAGTGTTAACTTTAAGACTTTAACAACACCTTATTAATAGAAATTTTATTTAAAAATAAAAATGTTTTAATTCCGACCTCTCACAATCTTCTTAACACCATACAGTCACGAGTCCAGAACTCTGGTTTAAGCCTCCACATTTTAACGAATTTTACCTTAACGTTTATTTATCATTTCGTCATTTCATCGCAAGTATTTTTGGAGCACAAACTGAGTAAGGGTTTTGACCCTACAGCCGCCCATAATTTTACGCAATGTCTTAGTGTGTGTATTGGGGTTTCAACCCTGCGGTGGCCACCTGCAACTCTATTATATGTTCAAATGTATGCGTCGACCTAGTTCTTCCTTTGTGGAGCATCCATCCTCATGGATAAAGTGTGGTTTGATTGGGAACAATGAAATTTCTCCTTTTTTTCTTTGTTAGTCTTCTATCTCTGTCCGCTACTTTCATAAAATCATCCGTGGATTTGAAACTTGTTTTTAGTTTCTGGGGTGGCTCGACCTCTATATCACAGAGGTAATTTCTCACTCTGATTTTTTTTAATGATTCTCATTGTTGGATGGTGAATTAGGTCTAGGAAGAACTAGGTCAGGGCACTAAGAATTAGAATTGCAGAGGTCCGATGGGGCAAGGTAGGCACACACTTTAGCACTTTCAGGTATCTTTATGAGTGTGATTATACTAGTATGGTTTCAATAATATCATGGAAATCATGAATTCTTTTCTATCAGAAGAAAGTGAAACACAACTGTAATAATTCCTCCAAAGCAGAGCATCAAAATAATGAATTCTGCTTATCTAACTTAGGAATGAATCAAATTAAGATATGGACATGAATATGGGAAGCATAATACATTTTAACATATGAAAACATAAGAGGAAACACTGCTAAAACACATACCACAGGAATCCCACCAAAATAGTTGCAACTTTTTCTATTAGTTCGTGCCAAAATGACTAAATACACTAGTGTTCAAAGATCAAATACACAACATCCAACCCTTGCAATGAAAAAAAATATGATATATATACCAAAAAATAATTCTCCTAGCCTCATGGGTCGAATTCATGCCTTGTGGAGCTGAAACCATGTCTTTCTCCAACTAAACGAAAAACTAGGGAGGTTATGAATTGTTTCTCCTTTTATCAAAACAACTAGAGAATTCCTCTCCAAGAATTAATGAGAGGTAAGTACACCTATTTAATTCTATTACCATGCCTTTTACATTCAATTTTAACCCTTTACCCTTTAACAATTACCCTTTTACATTTACCAAAGTGAAACTGTCAAATGCAAATTACATAGGAAAATTGTAAAATTACATAGGGAATTTCCAGAAGCGCAAAAAAATTCGTGTGAACCCATTTTGGGTGCCTTCCCATTATCCAAATTTGCAAAGAAGGGTTGTTATGAGTAGCTGGTCAAGTTTAGATGACTTTATAGTATTCAAGAAATAAATTTTCCCTCTTCAATCTTGCTAAAACCTCTTTCTCCCAAGACTACTCCTAGAAGCGTAACAAATTTCTAAAAGTGGGGCAGAGAGGTGATTTTTGAGCACTTTTTTGCAAATTCCTTAAAAAAGAACCCTGAACTGAAAATATGAAAAAATGGGTTGTCTTATAATTTGATTAGCTTTCTAGAAACATAAATTTTTTCTCATTTAGAGGTATGTAGCAAAAGCGCAGCAAATTTCACTGCGCTTCTGGGGTGAGACAGAAAAATCTGCACTAGTCTACACCAAAATTTCCAAAATTTCAAAATTGTTGTGTGAGGTTCTGAAAATTTATGTCATGCAACCAAGGAGGCATCAACAAGAAAATGGATTTTCCCCCTCTCCTTTTGACTGATTAGGGTTTCTTTGAGCTTGTCTTGCAACTCCTTAAACTTGGCATTGCAAATTTTGTTTCTAACATGGTAGTGGTCAGTCATATGCCTCAAAATCTGATTTTCCTTGTTGTATTTGTGAAGGATCTTCTCCAGGTGTATGTTTACTCTGTCAAGCCAAACTTCCCTATCATTATTGATTTCTCTTGCAATTCTCCCTCAAAGGTGAGTACTTCTACAAGAAGTGCCTCTTGTTGTTTTTCTAGCTCTAATGTTCTTTTTAGGCCCCCTTTTTTTGGTATTTTTCTTGTGATTTGGGCTTCATGCTCATTAGACTCATAATGTCCAATCACTACTTTGCCTTTGACATCTTGCCTCTTAGCTTTCAACAAGTCCATTTGCAAGAGTACTTGTGTATCCTTCAACAGTTTGTTCTCTTGTTCAAGGAAGGAGATAAAAATTGTGCCCTTACCAAACTGCTTGTTCTTTGATTTTGGCATCCTTTCCTTTGATGACCAGGTTTAAGGTTTCTTTCTCATATTGGTATTCCAAGCCTATCATGTCAAAATCCTTTTCTTCCTCGTGGATAATTGTCTCATGATGTTCATGATATCCCTTTTTTGTTGATGTAGAAGGAAATTCCCCTTCCACAATTTGTGGAGCAAACACTTGTCTATGTCGTCTCTGATAAGTTCTAACCTCTTTGTCCTTTTTGCTCCTTTGAGGTGAATGGTGCTCCTCATGGCTTGATTCTTTAGCTCTGTTTAGATTCTCCTCATCCCTGTCACTTGGAGGTTTTTCCTCCCTATTTCTTGGTGATCCCACATCATGCTCTGTTGAAGATAATTCTTGCTGCTCTAGTGGCTCTACCAAATTCTCCTGAACTATATTTTCAAAAAATGACTCCCAAGTGATCTTCTTCCCTTGAAATTGGTGAATAATGATGATATTAATTAGACTATGATGGAAAATTATGTCTATATGATCTCTTTCCTTTTCATGTATCTTCTCTACCATATTAGACACAATTTTGAAGAGGTAATTACACAAATTAATATATTTCACAGCTATAAAATGCATTAGTAGTATTATGTGGTACTAATAAAGTCTTGAAAAGCGTCCTTCACAAGTGAAAACCTCATAATGGACTTCATCAATGGATCATATTTATTGAATAAGTATTTGAAAGGAAATACATGCAATGGAGCATGTTTGTATGGTGATTTCAAGTAGGGTTTGAAGTATTCATCATCAAGACTCATACCCTTGAACCAATCTTCTCCATGATTTGGTATACCAGTGGCTGTGGATATGGCTTCTAGTGTGAAAGTGAACTCTACCCCTGCTATGAAAACCTTATCTTTTTTCAAAGAAATGGCAAATAACTCGGTGATTTATTCATTATATCCCCACCTCTTGTACCTTTTGGAAAAATTGTACATAGTTAACATCTTGAAAACATTTGAGTATAAAAGGAGATGAGATGATTTTATGGAAATGAGATCGCTAAAACCTCACTATCTTTCCTCCTTTATACTTATTCCTCTTAGAGGGGTAGGTGTCCATGTCCATGGCAGAAAGAAAACCCTAATGAAGAGGATAAAAAACAAAGTGTTTTATCTGGGTTTATGAATGAGATGGTAATATGAGTTTAGGGTTGCCAAATTTTTTTAGGAAATTTAGGGGAAGAGGGAGTGATGTTATCAGGTATGGGGAAGTGAATTTTTTGAATTTGTGTGAGGGGAAGGGGATGAAAAGGCCAAAACACAAGCCTCGGTTAAAAACTAGGTAAAAATTAGGGTTTGAGTAGAGTTTTTGGGAAAAATAGGAATTGGGTGAGGGGAAGATGTGTGAATGATTCAAATGGAATGAATGAAGGTTTGGAAGGTGAGTTTTAGTATTTTCAAACTAGAAAAATGACCATGACACAATTTCTCCAAATTGATCTTTAAAACCCTAGATGAGAGTGAAATTATTTTATGCTTTGAAAACTGATGAAGAGGGGGATATTTCTCTTTACTTGATTGGTAACTTGTAGAAACTCTTCAAAACCCTAAAAATGATTTTCTTGCTTCAATTTCCCTTCCTCCTAGCTCTGATGCACAGTGAGGTTAGTAGATGCGCAGCGAAAAGTGTAGCAAGGTGTTTAGATGCGCATCAGAAAGCATAGCAAGAGATTGGAAGCACAACGGAAAGTGTAGCGAGGTTAGAATATGCATAACGAGTGTTGAGCAAAACACAACGAAAAATAAATAAACAATCAAATACACACAGCATAAAACATGAGAGACAATAGATTTAACGTGGTTCACCCAACCAATCTTGGCTAAGTCTACCAAAAAGAGGCATTGGAAATCTCATTCATCAACATGAAAATACAATAGTAGAGTTTCTCATCTGCTCTTATGTTCCTCTCACCTCACATCCCTCATGCTCATTTGCCTCTACAGGCTTACATTTTATAGCTAGGAGTAGAAAATGAATCATTAAATTCAATCACAACAAAATAGGATGCAATAACTCCACATCAGGATTAGATGGAGTCAATTTAGAAACAAATCCTATTGTTGCCATATTCATGAGATTTTCTCCAAATTTAATTTAAGAAATCTCAACAATCTCCACCTTGACAACACTTAGCTTGATACCATGTTCCATTATTATTTTTATCTTTTCTGCAAGCCAAGAGAAGCCAGACACCATTGTAGCTTCTCTAATAAAACTGGTTTCGTGAACATGTCTGCACAATTTTCCTTTGTATGCACCTTTTCAAGAGAGACTCCCTGTCAAGTGATAACCTGTCTTAGAAAATGGTAATTAATAAGTATATGCTTTGATTTACTATGATAGGCCAGATTTTTAGCCA
Organism: Pinus albicaulis; assembly: GCA_034641835.2. Classification (NCBI taxonomy): domain Eukaryota; kingdom Viridiplantae; phylum Streptophyta; class Pinopsida; order Pinales; family Pinaceae; genus Pinus; species Pinus albicaulis. The sequence goes on from CM076572.1 coordinate 528,980,025, forward strand.
AGTGAATTTCACTTTGACTATCACAAAATAACTTGATGTTGTCCAACAACCTACCAAACTCATCAAACAAACCTTTCAACCAAGCCTCTTATTTGGAAGCATGTGAAGCAGCTATGTCTTCTGCTTCTGTAGTGGATAAAGCAACAATGTTTTGTAGCTTTGAAATCTAGCTTATAGCTCCACTTGCAAGAGTAAATACATATCCTGAAGTTGACCTTCTCTTATCCAAATCACCTGCAAAATCGGAATCAACATATCCGAAAACAAATTCACTACTCCTATTATAAGTGATACATTAATCACTTGTGCCTCTCAGATACCGAAGCACCCATTTCACTGCTGATCAGTGTTCTTTTCTTGGATTTTACATATACCTGCTGACAACCCCAACTGCATGTGAAATATCTGGTCATGTACAAACCATCGCATACATCAAACAACCTACTACATTGGCATATGGAATTCGAGACATATATTCCTTTTCTTCATTTGTTTTAGGACATAAACTTCAAGAAAGCTTAAAATGGGAAGCTAAAGGGACTGAAACAGGCTTCACATTGTTCATACCAAACCTCAAGAGTATTTTCTCAATATACTTCTTTTGTGATAGCCACATCTTACCATTGCTCCTATCTCTAAAAATCTCCATGCCCAAAATCTGTCTTGCTACTCCTAGATCTTTCATATCAAACGTCCTAGCCATCTGAGCCTTTAACCTGTTGATCTCTGTTATGTTTTTTCTTGTTAAAAGCATATTGTCAACATACAACACTAAGATAATGAACATGCCATTACTTAATTTCTTAAAGTAAACACAATGATCATATTCACTTCTTATATAATTTTGACTCATCATGAAAGAATCAAATGTCTTGTACCATTATCAAGGCGACTGCTTCAGACCATACAATGATTTCTTGAGCCTTCAGAAAAATTTCTTCTTGTGATTTTGAACAAACCCTTTAGGTTGTTCCATATAAATCTCCTCATATAAATCTCCATGTAAAAATGCAGTTTTAACATCTAGTTGTTGTAATTCTAAATCAAGTAAAGAAACTAATGCTAACACAATCCGAATTGAAAAAATTTTAACAGTTGGTGAAAATATCTCATGAAAGTCAATTCCTGCTTTCTGAGAAAAGCCTTTTGTGACCAGCCTTGCTTTGTACCTGTTTTCTTTATCATCAACACCCCTTTTCAATTTGTAAACCCATTTACATCCCACAATTTTTCTGTCTTTAGGAAGTTCCACCAGATCCCATGTGGCATTCTTGTCTAATGCCTTCATCTCATCCTTCATAGCTTCTTTCCACTTATTACTGTTAGAACCTTCTACAGCTTCCTGACAGCACAAAGGTTCATCATCATTAGCAGTTAAAGCAACTGAAGTAACATAATCATCATACCTTTTAGGAGGATGTCTGATTCTTGTGGACCTCCTTAAAGATGTTTCCGGTTCTTCCACAATTTGTTGATTATTATATGTAGGAACTTCTTCATGATCTGCATCTGAAACATGTTCATGATCTGCATCTAAAACTTGTTCATGATTTGCATCTGAAACTTGTTCATCTGAACTATCATCAGTATTTGAACTAGTTTCAAACTGAATATGTTGAAACTTAGGTACATTATCTTGTTTCAATTTATCATCTACATCTGGATTATTGAGTGAATATTCATTGAATTTAACATCTTTGTTAATGATGATCTTGTGAGTAATAGGATCCCACAACCTGTATCCCTTAGTCCCATCACCATATCCAACAAAGATATATCTTTTTTATTTAGGATCTAATTTAGAACGCTGATGTTTCAGAATTAGAGCATATGCATCACAACCAACAAATTTTAGTTTAGAATAATCACAAGGATGACCTTTCCATACCTCTTGAGGAATTTTGCATCCTATTTCAGTTGATGGTGATCGATTTATCAATTAAAAAGCCGTATATACTGCTTCTGTCCATAATTCCTTCTGCAAATTGGTGTTACTCAGCATACTTCTTGCTCTCTCTAAGAGAGTCTTGTTCATGCGTTCAACAACTTCATTTTGTTGAGGAGTATATACAGTAGTTTTATGTCTTTCAATCCCAAATTCCTTGCAATAATTATCAAATTCCTTTGAAGTAAACTCACCACCATTGTCAGTTCTTAAACATTTAATGGTTCTTCCAGTGATGTTTTCTACTAATGCTCTAAACTGTTTGAAACTTGTGAATACATCAGACTTTTTCTTTAACATATAGACCCAAACTTTTCTAGAGAAATCATCAATAAAAGATACAAAATATGACGATCCTCCATATGAGATTGTAGGAGATGGACCCCAAACATCAGAATGGATATAATCAAGGATTCCCTTACTAGTATGTTTTCCAGTTTTAAACTTCTGCTTGCTTTGTTTCCCAAATATACAATGTTTGCAGAAATCTAACTTAGAAGATTTTAAACTAGGAAGTAACTTACGATCAGATAAAATTTTTAATCCTCTTTCGCTCATATGGCCCAACCTTTGATGCCATAAACGAATAGAATTACTATCGTTTTCAGATACTGTAGAAGCATGATCTGACTCTGTTCTTCCTTCTAACTGAAAAAGATTTCCAACCTTCTTTGCTTTCATTACTAGTAAAATTCCTTTATAAAATTTCATTACTCCACCTTGAATAAAGGTTTTATATCCATTTGTGTCTAGTACTCCTAGTGAAATGAGGTTTTTTCTGAGTTCAGGCATGTGTCTTACATCAGTTAATATTTTATTTGTCCCATCAAACATTTTAATCTGGATGCTTCCAATTCCCACAATATTACATGAGACATCATTTCCCATGTAAAAAACTCCATCATTGATTGATTTATAATATTTAAACCACTCTCTATGAATGCACATGTGATTTGACGCACTAGAATCTAACAACCAATGTTGATCATGATTAGAAAACTTAATTGATAACACTTCATCACTCATACCTGAACCGGATGCCGAACCTGTATCTATCGTGTTTGCTTCTTTCTTTTCTGTCAAAGAGTCTCCTTTGGATGTTTGTTGTCTCTTCCAATATTCCTTCTTCAAATGTCCCTATTTGCCACAAAACCAACACTTTACCTTACTCTTCTTCCCTTTTGATTTTGATCGCGAGTTGTTCTGCTTACTAAAGCGTCTTTCTTTAGAACGACCTCTCACCATCATTGCTTCTGATGTAGAGGTTTCTGAATTTGACCTTTTCCTTGTTTCTTCAGATAACAAAGATCCAACAAAATCATCAAATTCAAGGGTTCTGATGAACTAAGACTTATATAAGTAACAAAATGATCCCATGACTCGGGCATCGAGCATAATAAAGTTACAGCTTTATCTTCTGATTCAAATTTTACTTCTATGCTTTCTAACTGCACCAAGAGAGTATTAAAGGTATTCAGATGATCAGTTATCGTCATAACTTCCTTCATGTGTAGGCTATACAACTGTCTTTTCAGAAGAATCCTATTTGTTAAGGATTTTTTCATGTACATCTTTTCAAGCTTTGTCCACAAACCAGCAGCAGTTTTCTCTGACACGATGTTAAACCAAAAATCATCTGCCAAACACAATCGAATGCCGCTCAGTGCTCTGTCATCCATGTCACTCCACTCATCATATGTCATGGTGAGAGGTTGTTTGGATTTTCCAAAAAGTTCCTTCGCCATGCCTTGTTGCACGATTAGATCATGCATCTTCACTTTCCAGATCTCGAAGTTGTTTTTCCCATTGAACTTCTCAATCTCAAATCGAGCACTTTGATTTTTTGCCATGTTTGAGTAGCTTGTGTCAAAAAATCTCCAACTTCAAATGAAGATTTTATTATTAAAAATGCCCTTCGCCTATAAAAAAATTCCCTTCATAAAAAAATAACTAGGCCCTAGGGCCTACCTAATATGATGGCATATTGGCATATGACAATTTAAATCGATATACAATAAATCGAATTTCAATATAATCGATTTAAAATTAATCTATATACCATACAAGGGATAGAAGCCATCTATTTATAACAACTTCATAACGAATATATAAATCGATTTTAAAATAAATGGCATATAAAACAAAAAATCGATTTAAAAATGGAGTTCACCGTTCAACGCTGCCCACTCCTTTCAACAACAGACTCGAATATCACCAGTTTCATAAACATTTATTTATGATAATCAAAGCTGTCTTCACATATGTTTATGTGATAGTGCATTCTGCATAATTCAACTTAAATGAAGTATTGATCATTTTCAGTTACTGCACTTTGGACGCTGCTCGACAGATCAATGCATTTGATACCGACGAATCTTGCCTCAACCTTTTGCAATATAAAAATAATTATATAAATTATATAGCAAAAATTAGCAAACATTCCAGGCACCACCGCTTACTCCACAACAGTCTTCATGGTTTCAATGCAGACCGAACATCATCTGTCAACAGAGTGACTGCAACAGGCAGCAGCAGGTAGGCTGAAATCCTTCAGCAGACAGCATTGGCCTCATGGTCTGGTCTGTGCTCACACGGTCCACGACCTCACGGCTCTCACGTAGATCAACTATAGCACCAGCTCACAACGTAAGATAACGCAGCTCCAGCTCTTGGCTTGGTAGCTCGGTAACCCACAACACACTCAAACAAACTTAGCTCTCATAGTTCACGAGCTCTACATAGACATGAACACAGCTCACGTGCTGGTTATTTCGCTATCTCAATCAGCAACCTGCAACTCTCAATTCTAGAGGCTTCGATACCAATTGTTGAGCAAAACACAGTGGAAACTAAATAAAAAATCAAATACACACAACATAAAACATGAGAGACAACAGATTTAACGTGGTTCACCCAACCAATTTGGGCTACGTCTACCAAACAGAGGCATTGGAAATATCATTCATCAACAGGAAAATACAACAGCAAATTTTCTCATCTGCACTTATGTTCCTCTCACCTCACATCCCTCATGCTCATTTGCCTCTACGGGCTTACATTTTATAGCTGGGAGTAGAAACTGAATCATTAAATTCAATCACAAAAAAATAGGATGCAATAACTCCACATTAGGATTAGATGGATTCAATTTAGCAACAAATCCTATTGTTGTCATATTCATGATATTTCTCCAAATTTAATTTAAGAAATCTCAACAACGAGGAGAAACTTTTGCCAGTGGGAGCTAAAAAGTCAACTTTTCTACCAATTAGAGCTGAATTTTTTTTTGGAAAATGTGAAATGATGAATATAAACCTCCTTTGTTTGCTTTTTATATCATTTTCTTCAACTTTAGTGGGGTAGCCCACCAAAATTCCATTTTCACTTTGAACTTGATCTTTTGCATTTTAGACTTTATCTTTTGAATTTTGAACTTTTGATGCTTTTTGAACACTGATTTTCTTCTTGGAACCTTGAATATTTGCTTTTGGAGCTAGAGTATTTGCATCTATTTGGAACTTTGAGGTACTTATTACAAATTCAAGAAAACAAAATTACATTTTTCTTTGAAATCAAATTTATTGAAGAAATTACTTTATTGTCACTCCTTCACTTGCTGGACTTTATGCATGAAATGATGATTTGATGACCTTGGAACCCTAAGACCTAATGGAGACTCTGGACTGAATTAAACCATGATGAAAATGATTGAAATGATGATGACAAATTATGAGTGATGGTACACTCAGCTGAGAGGTGAGATGAGCCAGCATCTAGTAAAATTTTGAAAGGAGTAAAATTAGACCTAGATCTACATCCAGTGACCAAATTTTTTGCATGATGACCTAATGGAATGACAAAATTTTGAAAATTAGACCCTAACAAGACATGATAAGAGTCCATTTGATCACTGGTGGCAGGATGCAAAAACTGACACTAAAAAGAGGAACATATGATTGATATCTTCATAGGGACCCTAAGGGATAACATCCAACATGGGGTTTGCCTTTGGGAACCTGATACATTGGAGAAGGCATTCAGGTTGGCAAGAAAAATTGAAAGAAAAATTATGGCTACAAGGAAGCCTAACACTCACAACTATAAATACGGAAGTGTTGCTACTGCTAGACTTCAACAACCTACAAGATTGACACCACAACATTTGGAAGAAAAATGAGAAAAAGGGATTTTCTATAGTTGTGATAGAAAATACACTAAAGGTCATAAATGTGCTGAGAAGAAATTATTTTACATAGATTGTGAAGAGGAGGAACAAAATGAAAAAGAAACTTAAAAAGAAGAGGATATACACCAGGAACCAATCGTAGAGGAAGAAGAAATGGATCTGACCATATATTGTAATGCATTCGCAGGAATTACCAGACCTCAAACTCTCAAGATAGAAGGACATATCAAGAAGAAAAATATAATAGGGTTTATTTATTCGGGTAGTACCCATAATTTTATTCATTTTAAGGTAGCCAAGGAATTGAATTTCTTCCTATACCCAAAGCCAGAGTGTCAAGTGATGGTGGAAAATGGAGGAACTCTAAATTACTCTGGAAAGTGCCATAATATCAAGCTAACCATGGGTGAATATTTATTGAATAGTCCAATTATTTCCATTCCAATGGGTGGTGTTGATTTTGTACTAGGAGTACAATGGTTGCAATCTTTGGGGACAGCAGCTTCTAATTTTCAAGAATTTTCCTTGAATTTTTTTTTCGGAAGGAAAGGAAGTTGAATTATAGGGTATCTCAGGGATTTCAGGAAAAATAATAAGCTCTAATGTCATGATAAATCTTTTGAAGAAATAAAAATGAGGCGTCATTGCACAATTATGCTCACTATAAGTTCCAACATCAAACTCATCTATTTCTCCAGATCTCCAAAAATTCTTGGACAATCATTCCAAGGTGTTTGAAAATCCCAAAGGACTCCCACCTATTTGTGATCATGGTCATTCTATTCCTTTGATTCCAGGAATTTTTCCTCCAAACATCAGGACTTACAGATATCCTTATGTCCAAAAGAGATAAATTCAACGTATAATTGCAGAAATGCTAGATACTAGTATAATTCGACCAAGTCAAAGTTCTTTCTTTTCTCCACTAGTATTGGTGCACAACAAGGATGTATCATGGCACATGTATCCGAATAGGGAGCTCAATAATATCACTATTAAATAAAAATTTCCCATTCCTGTGATTGATGAATTATTAGATGAATTACATGGAGAAATTTATTTCAACAAGTTGGATCTCCGTTCAGGATATCATAAAATTAGAATGAAGATTGAAGACATTCCAAAAACAACATTTCGAACTCATGAGGGTCATTATGAATTTTCGGTCATGCCTTTTGGCCTTACCAATCCACCTTCTACATTTCAAGGGTTGATGAATTCCATTTTCAAACCCTTCCTTAGAAAATTTGGGTTAGTATTTTTTGATGATATACTAATCAACAATAGGTCTTGGAAGGATCATGTTCAACACGTTGATAGGGTGCTCAAACTATTGGAGGAGAAAAAATTATATGCAAAAACCTCCAAATGTTTCTTTACAGTACAAGAGGTGGAATATCTGGGTCATATTGTATCTCAGGAGGGTGTTAAGGTAGACCCTAACAAGATTAAATCCATTAAGGAATGGAAATTCCACAAAACCATAAAGAAGTTGCGAGTATTTCTCGGGTTAACGGGGTATTATCACAAGTTTGTTAAGAATTATGGGAGAATATAAACACCTTTAACAAAATTATTGAATAAGGATACATTTTAATGGAATCTTGAAGCAACTAAGGAGTTTGAACATCTTAAAGGGGCAATGCGCCAAGCACCAGTCTTAGCTATGCCGGAATTCACAAAAACCTTTATTGTGGAATGTGATGCCTCAGGAAATGGAATTGGTGTTGTTTCAATGCAAGAAGTAAGACCCATTGCTTTTGAAAGTCATCCAATCAAAGGAAATTCTTTAGAGAAGCTATTTATGATAAGGAAATGTTGGAAATACTACATGCACTAAATAAATGGAGACCTTACCTAATGGGAAGACACTTCAAGGTAAAAATTGATCATGATAGTCTTAAATATTTTTTGGAAGAAAGCCTATCTTTAGAAGATCAGCAAAAATGGGTCACAAAATTTTGGGTTATGACTTTGAAATCATCTACAAAAAAAGGGAAGCTAAATGTTGTTTCAGATGCACTCTCAAGAAAGGATGAGGATGTGGAAGCATTTCTTTGTGCCATTTCTATTATCCAACCATATTGGATAACCAAAGCGAAGGAGGAATGGAATAATGACGAAGAAGTATGGACACTCATTCAAAAGTTGCAATAAGATCCCAGTACATTTGATAAATTTAGTTGTAAAAATGATTCCTTATGGTACAAATATCGCTTATATATTTATAAGAATTCCCAACTAAAAAAAATTATTCTCTTAGAATTGCACACCTCTCCCTTAGAAGGAAAGTAGGGATTTTTAAAAACTTATCACCAAGTGAAGAAATAATTTTTTGGGATGGCCTTGAATCTTATATTCAAAATTTTTTGGCAGAATGTTTTATTTTCCCACAAAATAAAGTTGAGACAATTAAGACCCCAGGTCTTCTACAACCTTTATTGATTCGAAATCAACATTGGGAGGAGGTTTCAATGGATTTTATCACACGTTTACCTAAGTTCAAAGGAAAGAGTGTCATCATGGTGGTAGTTGATATACTTACCAAGTATGCACACTTTTCTGCATTATCTCATCCATTTAAAGAGAGTACAGTTGCTACTGCATTTAAGGAAACAATTCAAAATCTACATGGAAACCCAAATATTATTGTAAGAGATAGAGATAGCATTTTCACTGTAAATTTTTGGACGAAATTATTTTCTTGTTTGGGTACTCAACTAACTCATAGCTCATCTTATCATCCTCAATCTGATGGGAAATCTGAGATAGTGAACAAATGTTTGTAAGGATATCTTCATTTCTTTGTATCTGGTAAACAAACACTATGGGTCAATTGGTTATCTCTGGTTGAATGGTGGTATAAAACTTCCTTCCACACTGCAGCAAAAATGACCCCATTTATGGCACTTTATGGATATCATCTGTCGTCCATCACATCATATTTAAGAGAAAATTCTAAGGTTCAAGCAGTGGAATATCACATCAATCATCAACAACAAGTTCTCCAACACTTAAAGGATAACATAAAATTGGCTCAGAATCGAATGAAACAATAGGCGTATCAAAATTTCTATGAGAGAAGTTTTGATGTAGGCGACTGGGTGTTTTTACAGCTACAATCATACAAAAAAAGTCCTTGAATGAAGCTAAGAAGGATAATAAATTATCGCCAAATTACTATGCTCCTTACAAGGTGTTGCAAAATATTGGTACTATGGCATATAACTTGGAGCTTCCTGCATCTTCTCGAGTGCACCCTTTTTTCCATGTTTCATGCTTAAATAAGGTTATAGGTGACAATTTTTTGGTTCAAACAATATTGCCAGAATTTGATGAGGAAGGAAAATTCGTTGTTATGAAACCAGCTCTAAAAATACAAGAAAAGAGAGATCAACACCTTAGAAATCAGCCAATTCGAGGGGGAAACCTCCAATACATTACATAAATGAACAATTCGTGGATGATACAAATGACCAAAACCTCCTTCTATATATATGAGTCCATGGTCCCACAATATAATCCTAGCCGACCTAACAATAACAATGTAAGGGCACAATAATAACAATATTGGGGTTACAGGGGTACAACAATAACAATAAGGGGGCTACACTAATAACAATAAGGGACTAAACTAGTAATATAGGGACCTAACATGCCCCTCTCCTTCAAAAAAAAAATTTCCTCAACGCTTGAGTAGCTCTGGGTGCTTCTATATAAAATTCTCATCCTCCCATGTACAATCTTTAGTGGGTAAGTTCTTCCACTTGATGAGATAATCTGAAATTGATCGATTTCGTAGTTGTCAAGTTCTTGTTTCCATGACTGCTTCAGGTTCCAATATGAATTTTCCTTCCTCATCAAGTTTTGGAAATATTGTTTGAACTGGAAGATTTTCACCTATAACCTTTTTTAAGCATGAAACATGGAAAACTAGATGCACTTGCGAAGAAGCAGGAAGCTCCAATTTGTATGCCATAGTACCAATCTTTTGCAACACCTTGTAAGGACCATAATAATTTAGCGATAATTTATTATCCTTCTTAGCTTGCTTGAGGGACATTTTTTTGTATGGTTGTAGCCGTAAAAATACCTAGTCTCTTACATCAAAACTTCTCTCACTGTGATGTTGATTTTCCTGTTGTTTCATTCAATTTTGTGCCAAATTTGGCTTATCCTTTAAGAGTTTGAGAACTTCTTGTTGATGCTCAATGTGATCTTCCACTGCTTGAACCTTAGAATTTTCTCTTAAATATGATGTCATGGACGATGGATGATATCCATAAAATGCCATAAATGGGATCATTTTTGCTGCAGTATGGAAGGAAGTGTTATACCACCATTCAGCGAGAGGTAACCACTTGACCCATTGTGTTTGTTTATCAAATGAAAAACAACGAATATATCCTTCCAAACATTTATTCACTATCTCAGTTTGACCATCGGATTGAGGATGATAAGATTAGCTATGAGCTAATTGAGTACCCAAACAAGAAAATAAATCCATCTAAAAATTTCCATTAAAAATTGGATCTCTGTCACTCACAATAATCTTTGAGTTTCCATGTAGCTTTTGAATTGTGTCCATAAATGTAGTAGCAACTGTACTAACTTTAAATGGATGAGATAATGCACAAAAGTGTGCATACTTGGTAAGTCTATCAACTACTACCATGATGACACTCTTTCCTTCGGACTTCGGTAAAATTGTGATAAAATCCATTAAAATCTCCTCCCAACGTTGACTTAGAATGGATAAAGGTTGTAGAAGAATGGGGGTCTTAATTGTCTCAACTTTATTTTGCTGGAAAACCAAACATTCCACCACAAACTTTTGAATATCAGATTTAAGGCAATCCCAAAAAATTCTTCCTTCACCCTGTGGTAAGTTTTTAAAAATCCTAAGTGTCCTCCTAAAGGAGAAGTGTGCAATTCCAAAAGAATATTTTGTTTTAGTTGGGAATTCTTACAAAGATATAAGCGATATTTGTACCATAAGGAATCATTTTTCCAAATAAAAGTCTCAGATGTACTAGGATCTTGCTGCAGCTTTTGAATGAATGTCCACACTTCTTCGTCCCTCTTCCATTCATCCCTTGCTTCGGTTATCCAATCTGGTTGTATAATATACATGGCACAAAGAAATTCTTCCACTTATTCATTCTTTCTTGAGAGTGCATCTGCAAAAACATTTAGCTTCCCTTTTTTGTAGATTATTTCAAGGTTATAACCCAACATCTTTGTGACCCATTTTTGATGATCTTCTGAAGATAGTCTTTCCAAATAGTGTTTAAGACTATCATGATCAATTTTTACCTTGAAGTGTCTTCCCATTAGGTAACGTCGCCATTTCTTTAGTGCATGTAGAATTGCTAACATTTCCTTCTCATAAATAGCTTTATGTAAATACTTTCCGTTGATTGGACGACTTTCAAAAGCAATGGGTCTTCCTTATTGCATTAAAAAAACACCAATTCCATTTCCTGAGGCATTACATTCCACAATAAAGGTTTGTGAAGTCTGGCGTAGCTAAGACCAGTGCTAGGCACATTGCCTCTTTAAGATGTTCAAAGGCCTTAGTTGCTTCAGGAGTCCATGAAAATGCATCTTTCTTCAATAATGTTGTTAGAGGTGCTGCTATTCTCCCATAATTCTTAACAAACTTGCGATAATACCCTGTTAAACCGAGAAATCCTCGCAACTGCTTTATGGTTGTGGGGACTTTCCATTCCTTAATGGATTTAATTTTGTTAGGGTCTACCTTAACACCCTCGTGAGATACAATATGACCCAGATATTCCACCTATTGTACTCCAAAGAAACATTTGGATGTTTTTGCATATAATTGTTTCTCCTGCAATAGTTTGAGCACCCTGTCAACATGTTGAATATGATCCTTCCAAGACCTATTGTAGATTAGTATATCATCAAAAAATACTAGCACAAATTTTCTAAGGAAGGGTTTGAAAATGGAATTCATCAACCCTTGAAATGTAGAAGGTGCATTGGTAAGGCCAAAAGGCATGACCAAAATTCATAATGACCCTCATGAGTTTGAAATGCTGTTTTTGGAATATCTTCAGTCTTCATTCTAATTTGATGATATCCTGAACGAAGATCCAACTTGGTAAAATAAATTGCTCCATGTAATTCATCCAATAATTCATCGATCACAGGAATGGGAAATTTGTCTTTAATGGTGAGCTTATTGAGCTCCCTATAATCCGGACACATTCGCCATGATCCATCCTTCTTGTGTACCAATACTACAGGAGCAGAGAAAGAACTTTGACTAGGTTGAATTATACCCGCCTCTAACATTTCAGCAATCATACGTTCAATTTCGCTCTTTTGGACGTAAGGATATCTATAAGGCCTGATGTTTGGAGGAACACTTCCTGGAATCAAATGAATAGCATGATCATGATCACGAATAGGTGGGAGTCCTTTGGGAGTTTCAAACACCTTGGAATGATTGTCCAAGACTTGTTGGAGATCTGCAGAAATAGATGATTTTGGTGTTGGAACTTCTAGTGAGCATAATTGTGCAATTACGCCTCGTTGTTCTTTCTTTAGAAGCTTTGTCATGACATTAGAGCTTATTATCCTTCCTGGCTTCCCTTCAATACCCCGTAATTCGACTTCCTTTCCTTCTGAAAAAAATTTCAAGAAAGTTCTTGAAAATTAAAAGCTACCGTCCCCAAAGATTGTAACCATTGTACTCCTAGTACAACATCAACACCTCCCATAGGAATGGAAAGCATTGGACTAGTCAATACATATTCCCCCATGGTTAGCTTGATATTATGGCATTTTCCAGAGCAATTTATAGTTCCTCCATTTGCAACCATCACAATAAGGTATCCATGCCCATTTAATGGCATTTTCCAGAGCAATGTATAGTTCTGGTGCTGGGTATAGGAAACAATTCAATTCCTTGGCTACCTTAAAATGCCAATAAAATTATGGGTACTACCCGAATCAATCAACACTATTACCTTTTTCTTCTTGATATGTCCTTCTATCTTGAGAGTTTGAGGAGTGGTAATTCCTGCCAATGCATTACACGATATGGTCGGACTCATTTCTTCCTCTTCTTGGGTTGGTTCCTGGTGTATATCCTCTTCTTGTTCATTTTCTTCTTCCTCTTCACAATCTATGTAAAATAATTTCTTCTCGACACACTTATGACCTTTAGTGTATTTGCTATCACAACTGTAGCAAAGCCCTTTTGCTCTTTTTTCTTCCAATTGTTGTGGTGTCAACCTTGTAGGTTGTGGAAATCTAGGAGTAGCAACACTTCCCTCTTTATAGAAGTGAGTGGTAGGCTTCCTTGTCGCCATAATTTTACATTCAATTTTCCTTGCCAACCTGAATGCCTTCTCCAATGAATCAGGTTCCAAAACGCGAACTTCATGTTGGATGTTATCCTTTAAAGTACCTATGAAGAGATCAATCATGTGTTCCTCTGGAATATCAGTTACCCTTATATTCAATTTTTGGAAGTCCTCAATGTGCTCCCCCACTAAACCCTTTTGTTTGAGGTTATCAATTGGCTAAAGAAGGTGTTGCTCTTTGCATCCTCATAATGTGCTATCATTTCCTCCGTAAAAATTGACCAAGTGACAATTTTTTTATGGGAGCAAAGCCATCGATACCATACAAATGTATTTTGTTCTAAATGTAAATTTGCAATGCGTACCTTTTGTGTGTTTTGCACATTATTGAGATCAAAATATTGCTCCATCTGTAGTATCCATGTTACGAGATCCTTGCCATCAAACTTCCTCATATCCATCTTTGGAATATGGTGGTTCTTCCATCCAACATTAGAGTTTATGAAATCACGATTAACATTTAGTTTGTTCTCATCATGAGTTTCCTCTACTATCTTTTCGCCATTAGGAAACATTTCTTGTATCAACTTTGCCAAACCTTCGATGTCTACTTTTATATCATTCTTCATGTTTTCCATTTTAGCTTCCATGTCATCCATCTTAGCTTCCATGCCCACTTCCATGCCTTACATCTTATCTTCCAAACCGTTCATCTTAGCTTCCATGTCTTTCTTCAAACCATCCATCTTAGTTTCCACGCATTTCTTTAAAACTTCCATTTCATTTTTTGTTGCTCTTTGTGATAGTGAAATTTGGTGCACTTGCTCTTGTAATTTTGATATCTCATGTTGTGTTTCTTTGTCTTCATGAGTCATAGTAGACCCTTATGAAGGATTAATGGGTGTTGAATTTTTTTTACGGGGCATTTTAGAAGCCAATACTGATATCTATTCTTCAATATTCCCTTGGAATAAATTCAAACCAATTTTTTTTTCAAACAAGACTTATGTAATTCGAAAAAATACACACATTTTTCTTGCTTTTGAGGAGCTCAATATTGAAACGGAATTATCTCTGTGATGTAGGATCTTCAATATCTAAAATTCAGCCCTGAAGTATCCCTCTGAATCATCTTTCAAATTCCACAGTTCTGACCTGATTTGGATTCTTCAAGTCAAAGTTATTCCCAATCTCCCATGACGACCTAATTATGGACTAGTTCATTAGAGCGAACTTGTACAACTTGCCACGTGTCACTGTTTCCTCCTTTGGCTCTGAAATTGATATAATGAAAACTAAAGTCTGTTTTCTTGTAGTACTTTTTACAGAATTGCAATCTGACACTCGGAGAACGAGTTATGACGTTTTTCCCATGATCGCCTCTTTGAGATGAAATTTGGGAGCCTGAAAAAATCCTAAATTTCACAGATCATATCTCAAAAAATATTGCGAACCAAGATCTGAAATTTTTCCATGAGGTTCTTCAGGATTTTGGCTTCGCTCTGTGAACATTTTAGATTCTAAAACCTTGTAGAACATTATTTATAGCGAAAATTATGTGATGACCTGTTTAGGTTAAATTCAGGAGCCTGTAAAAAACCCTAACTTCAACAGATCATATCTCCAAAAATATTGTGAACCAAGCTCTGAAATTTTGCGATGATGTTCCTCAGGATTTCGGCTTCGCACTCTAAAACTTTCAACGTCTGAAACTTCGTAGAAAAAGCGTTATAGCAAAAATTCCACGATGGCCTATTTGGAGTAGTGAAACCCTATAATCCAAATCTCTGGTACCAAATGTTATGAAACTAGCTCCAAAAATAGAAGAGAAGAGAGATCAATGCCTTAGAAATCAGCCACTTTGAGGGGGAAACCTCCAATACATTACATAAATGAATAATTATTGGATGATACAAATGACCAAAACCTCCTTCTATATATAGGAGTCCATGGGCCCACAATATAATCCTAGCCGACCTAACAATAACAATGTAAGGGCACAATAATAACAATATTGGGGTTACAGGGGTACAACAATAACAATAATGGAGCTACACTAATAACAATAAGGGACTAAACTAGTAATATAGGGACCTAACATTCATATTGGAACCTAAAGCAGTCATGGAAATAATAACTTTACAACTATGAAATTGATAAATTTCATAGTATCTCATCAAGTGGAAGAACTTACCTACTGAAGATTCCACATGGGAGGATGCGAATTTTATACAGAAGCATCCAAAACTACTCAAGCATTGAGGACAACACTTTTTTCAAGGAGAGGGGAATGTTAGGGCCCTATAATACTAGTGTATCCCCTTATTGTTATTGTTAGTATAGCTCGCTTATTGTTATTTTTGTGCCCATGTAGTCTTCATATTGTTATTATTGTGCCCCATATAAGTCCACTATTGTTATTCTTGTGCTCTTACATTTTTATTGTTATGTCAGCTAGGATTATATTGTGACCCATTGGATTCCTATATATAGAAAGGAGGTTTTTTCATTTGTATCATCCCAGAATTTTTCATTTATGTAATGTAAAGGAGGTTACCCCTCGAAGAGGTTGATTTCTAAGTCATTGATCTCTCTTTTTTTTTATTTTGTGAGATGGTTTCATAACATGTTGCATCACTTAGTTCAAATTCATGTAGAACAATTCAATTCCTATTTTTCCCTTTATATTGATTAGTACATTCTTGATATTCAAAGAATTTAATATCTCTTGAAATACTTAATTTCTTGGAGACATGATTCTACAATTTGTAATCCTTGGATTCTTCATTATATTAAAAAAATATACATTTTTCACTCTTGTCATTCAATTTCGTCCTAATTTCTTATAAAACATGTGCATAGGCTACACAAACAAATATTCTCAAGTGTGATGCAATTGTATTCACACCACTCCAAGCTTCCAAAGGAGCTCAATATTTCACACTTTCAGATGGAGATTTGTTCAAAATATAAAATGAGCATAATACTTCTTCTGCTTAATACTCATCTGGAAAATTATTTTCCTACAACATGCTTCATTCCATATTCATGATGGTCTGATTTTTAAATTTTTCTACTCCATTTTGTTATGGAGTGTACCTTTTTGTAAATTTATTCTTGATACCTTGATCCCTGTAATATGCCAAAAACACTTTGGAATCAT
Organism: Pinus albicaulis; assembly: GCA_034641835.2. NCBI lineage: Eukaryota > Viridiplantae > Streptophyta > Pinopsida > Pinales > Pinaceae > Pinus > Pinus albicaulis. The sequence goes on from CM076572.1 coordinate 528,996,656, forward strand.
ATTCACCTCCTTCATCTGATATTTATACTTTAATTTTATTTCCACTTTGCTTCTCTATCATGGATTTTAATTTCTTGAATATTTAAAATGTATTAGATATGTTTTAGATGAAGAAGACCCATGCCATTTTTCTAAATCATCAATAAAGCTTAGAAATTTAACACATCGTCCTATCGATTGGGTTTTCGTTTAACTACAAAGGTCTTTGTGTACTAATTCAAGTGGAATTTTGGCTCTATAGCTAGTAGCCTTTAGAAAAGTATTTCTCTGGTGTCTCGCAAGGATACAAATTTCACATGGATTATGATGGACATATACAACAGGTAGACCTAGAACCATAGACTTCTTTTTCAAAAAATAAAGACTGCTAAAAACTAAATGGCCATATCTAAGATTCCACAACCAAGTCTCATTAGAACTTATTACAGACTGAGCATATGATAATGAATACTTTAAATTTCTCATTATTAGAGTAAACATCATATTTTTGGTCATTTGGAGCTTTGATATGATTCTTTGACTGCATGTCCTATCAAGAATTGTGCATGTAGGAACTTTAAACTTGACTTTAAAAGTATTTTGACTCATTTATCGTACACTTAACATGTTATGTTTTATACTTTGTACATAGACATCATGAATTTCCTTTTCATTCTATTGGTTACAACTGTGATAATACCTTTGCCTAAGAAATTAAAAATATGATCATCACCCAATGTAATATGAGACTTAATTGTTCATCAAAACTTGAGAAAATGTATTTTTTACCTATCATATGGTTACTACTACCCCTGTGTAGTAACCATAGATCTTCATTATTATTTTTTTGAGTTGTTGAGAAAAAAATAAACATAGATGATGTTGCACATTCATTATTTTTTGAAACATTTGTGTTGAATTTGTTCAAATCTGCCCACTTCTTCTTGCATTCACTTCCAAAATTTCCATACTTCTTCCAGTAATAGCACTATATATTTGAAATTTTCATCCTTATATTTTCTTTGTTGTTTCTTCCTCTTACTCTTTTATTCTTAGGCTAACCTTGTGGTTATTCACGTTTACTTGATGCATTGTGTTTTCTACTAGCATATTCTCTTCCTCTTTTGCATTTTCTTCTATTGTTTCTGCCTCTTCCTCTACTAATTATGGCCTGAGTCTGAAATTAATTTTCTAATGAGTTGTTTATACCTTTAATTCTTGACTCATGGTTCAACATTGAACTTGTGAATTCTTCAATAGAAAACTAAGTTATATATTTACTTTATTATATAGTTGTCATACGAATTTCAAGTGAAGGTGGGAGGATTATGAGAATTTTTCAACCACCTATTAATTTGGGGCATCCTCTCCAAGAGTTATAAGCTTATTTACCACTTCCATGACCAGAGCCATAAAATTATCTACTAATTTAACATCTCTTTTTTCCAAGGTTTCAAAATTCTTCCAGAGAATATGAAGTTTGGCATCCTTGACCTTGTCTCTGCTTGGTATTCCTTTTCCAAAATATCTCAATCTTTATGAGCATTGGTTGTTGTGGAAATCTTAAGAAATATGGAGTCTTCAACTCCCTCATGCATATTTTGCAGTGATTTTGAATCCTTAACTATTTGTTACTAAATCTCTTTGGGCTCTTATCATTACTGTTAAATGTTCAACATATGGTTCTTCATATTTTTTTACTACTACCTCCCAACATTCCAAACTTTTCAAAAGAATCTTCATCTTTCTTGCTCACGTTTGATAGTTGGTACCATTTAGTATGAGGCCTTGTGCCTTTTTATTGTTGGTGGAAGCCATAATTGACTTCTACAATATTTTCCCCTCACTATGGATTGGATGGATTCTCCTTGATTTTGAATTTAATTGAAACCTCAGAAAAGGTCTCACTACTACACTAATATCACTTCTAAGATTTTTTTAATACTCAAACAAAAAACCATTTTTTTCTAAATCTCCAAAAGGAAATTTAGTTAGTATATATTTTCCCTTTATTTAAAACCTTGAAAAACCTTAAAAGGAAAGAAAGAAAAAAAAAACCTTTTCTTCATGAATAACCTCTTTCAACTTTTGAAAGAAAAGAAACTAAATTGTTGGATCCTAATTAAATAATAAACCACTTTTTATTTTTATTTTCAAAAAATAAGCTAGCTTCCCTTAAATCACTTAAAAAAATGTTTTATCCAAGCCTTTATTACTATATTTCCTTTTAAATTTTTCACATGATACACATCTGGACAACTTTCAAACATGTAGGAATTTACCCCATTCAAATATGAATTTCTCTATGGATTTTGAACTCAAGATAACTCCATCCAAAATAATTGGTATGATACTCCTTATACAAAAACTTTTAACTTGCTTGATGGTGAATATGTGTATGGAAGCTAACAAAAAAAAATTAATGGTTGCTAAAAAACAACAAAGAGTATCAACAATAGCATGGGATAATAGGTCAACAATGGTCAACCATGGTCAACTAAGACCAACCAGGACATCCAAGATCCACATGGTTATAATGGCCAGCCAAGGTCGACCAAATAAACCATGATCATACATGGTCAACCAAGGTCAACCAAGATCATTAATAAAGATTAGAAAGTAAGAAATACATCATATATAACAAGTTTTCATTAGACCACAAAAGTTTGTGTACTAGTTCAATTGGAATTTTGTCTCTATAGTTGGTAGCATTCGAACAATTGCTTCTTTAGTATTTGGAAAGGATACAAATTTCACATGGATTATGATGGACATGCAAAATATCAATATTATACCTAAGATATCATAACCAAGCCTCATCAAAACTTGTTACAAACTGACCATATGATAATGAATACTTGAGATCTCTCATGATTAGAGGAAACCTCCTATTTTTGATCATACCTAAGATATCATAACCAAGCCTCATCAAAACTTGTTACAAACTGACCATATGATAATGAATATTTGAGATCTCTCATGATTAGAGGAAACCTCCTATTTTTGATCATTTGGATCCTTTCTATAACACTTTCACTACGTGGCCTATCAAGAATTTTGCAGGTATGACCTTTAAACTTGAATTCAAAACCAGTTTGACTTATCTATCCTACACTTAACATATTATGTTTTATACTTTCTACATAACAGACATCATGAACGTCCTTTTCATTATTATTTCGTTTGGTTACAACTTTAATAGTACCTTTCCCTAATGTATTAACAATATTATCATCATTGAGCATAATTTGAGACTTATGCATTTCATCAAACTTTTGAAAAAATATCTTTGTTACGTGTCATGTGGTTACTGCAACCATTATCCAATTGCAATAGGTCTTCATTGTTATTTTCTTGAGTTGCTAAGCAAGAAAGAAACACAAATGATGTTTTTCCTTCATGAGTGCTTGAAACTTTTGTGTTGCCTTTGCTTAAATATGCCTACTTATTCTTATATTCACTTTCAAAGTGATCATACTTATTGCAATAATAGAACTATATATTTTACTTTACCATCCTTCATCTTCCTTTGTTGTTTCATCCTCTTTCTCTTTAACTCTATGGCTAATATTTTGGGCATTCAGGTTGACTTAGTGCATTGTTTTTTCTATTAGAATATCCTATTCCTTTTATGATCCTATGTATACTACCTATGGATCTTCCTCTACTGGTTGTGGCTTGAGTCTAAAAGGAATTTTCTAATGCGTCATTTCTATTATTAATTATTGAATCATGATTCAACATTGGACCTATGAGTTCTTCAATTTTGGGTCATATATTTATTTTATTTTATATCTATCACAAGAATTTAAAGTGAAGGTGGGAGGTTTCTAAGAATTTTCTCAACCACCTTTTGATCTATGGTATCCTCTGCAATATTACTAAGTTGATTTACCACTTCCATTACTTGAGTCATTAACCGATATATTGATTCAACATCTCTTATTTAAAAAATTTCAAACTTCTTCTTGAGAATATGAAAATTGGCATTCTTGGAATAGGTAAGATACTATTCTATTGTAACTGTAGGATAATAGGTAATATTATTTTTAAATTTTCATATGCAAGTTTAGAAATGGTAGTGATCTAGGTAAGAACATGAAGTTGAGAGAAAACCTTATGAGCATAAAAAAAAAATGTGTCTCATCTGAAGATATTAGTAGCTACGCATTTGAAAGCATTGTAATAGAATATACACTCATTAAAAAGGAGGCTTAATACACTAAATTATAAATATATGATTTAGAAGAAGAAGACATTAGTGAAAAGATACATTTAGAAGAAAACCCATCTCTAATTTACATTAAATATAGAGGCTTACTATGAAAAAACAAAGACATAAAGATTTTTTGTAGGAATATGAGGAAAAATAACATCATTTTGATAAACTAGAAAATACAATTGTTATCCTAAATACCAAACTAGAAGAATCTAGAAGAATGAATGAAGTGGTTACTAGTTGTTGACTAAAAGAAAATTTCACTGTGAGAAACTAGAAGCTGAGATTATTTCTATGATAAGTTATCTAGAAAAAGTTGATTATCATTTAAATAAATGTTTTAATTTGGATAATAGTGCCAAAATATTATATGGTATTCTCAATATTCAAGCATCCCCTCTCAATAAAATAGTTATTTATTTTCATGAAGATGTCATAGGAGAGTCAAGCTCAATAGTATACCAAGAAGGACATGAGAACCATTATAAAGAACTCGAAAGGTCTATCAAAGAAAAAGGAAATATAAAAGGAGTGAGATAGACAAAGGAAATAATCATATCAAATATGGGGCAAGAAAGCAACAAAAGACTAAATCTCCTCAAGCAAGCCAATTCCTTGGAGAAGAATCTGTACATCCAAGTATCAATGTCTCTTCTATGGCTATTTCTTTTGTTGTAATACCTTTGTCCAAAAGGCAATATATTGTAAATATTATGCAAAAAATTAGAATATTATGAACAAAAACAGGATGTCATCTAAGATATCAAATTATGAGTATGTGAACAACAACTCTAGAGGGTATGATGAGAATAATATGAAAAATCACAATTCTTATACCCCATTTTTAGATTATGTTGAATGTTACATAAGTAAAAATTTTGGGCAAAAGGAAAAATATTACAAATTTTGATATAGCCTTAATGAAAATCATTTCAAGGAGAAGAAAACAGAAGAGAATATCATGAACAAAAAATAGAGTAAGAATGTTTGGAGAAGGAAGAAAGAGCAACAAGAGAAGTGCATTTTAGCTTTATATGGGCAAGATATAGAAAATCAATGATCTAAAGAAATTGGATTTCCAAGTCACATGATAGGAGATAAAAGAAAATGTCTCTCTCTCTCTCTAAATTAGGTCAAAGGTGTAAATTTCATTCTTGGAGAAAATACATGTGCTAGACTAATGGGCAAAAGATTAGTTATCCTTGAGAATGAAACATTGAAAAACACAAAGCTAAATATTTCATATTTGTTGAGGTATTAATACATAATATTCTAAGTTTAATCCAAATGGTTGATAGAGAACATAAAGTCACATTTAGTTCTAAATGTGGAAGATTAGTCTTAAGAGAAATCATGACTCTAATTTATATGTATTGAAAGGAGGAAAATACAACCATGAGAGATTGAAATTAATATCTCCTTCATATTCTAAATGAAAGGAGCACTAAAAAACTAAATCCCATCACACCATGCAGTATTCATAAGGTTCACTATAGAAGATGGAAGAGTTGTCCACATTAATGAAACAAAAAATGAAGAGTTTAGAAAATGCATATCTCCAACAAAGGACAATTAATGTGACTATGTATCGATACAAAGGTAATAATGAATAATATAACAATATTGGAGGAGGAGTAAAAGTGGTTATGAATACATATAGCATGTTAATGGAAAAGAGGAAGAAAAATTGATATGTAATCGAAAAGGCCAACAAACAATAAGACTGTTTTGTTGGAGAAATTATAACAACTATAAGATCCATGAGAAAAAATACAGGAGAAAATCCTAGGAAATTTTAGGTGCATGCAAGATAGTTGGACATGGCCTTGGCTGGGGGAGCTTAGATGTAGGTATAGTCTCAAATGAAGCATTAAAATTAAGGAGCCATCAAGGAAATAGAAATACAAGAATGATAGACATGAACTAGATACTGCAATGTGTACAAGTGAAGTGAATAATGAAATAAGCACAAAGCCCAACATATTTTGAAGATTAATGATAGAATATGAAAAATATAAAAATTGCACCAAAAAATTAGTGTTCGTATAGGACAACAAAGATTCATAAGATAGAAATATTGAAAGACTCAACAAGTGGGAAGATTTATAACAACCTATAGATTAGTTGAATAATGCGGATTTCAAAAGTTGATATATAGAGAACTTACCTAATACATCCAAAGTATACATCAAAAGACTTAAATTGTAGTAAAGAAAAATCCCAAAGCATATCAGACAGGAAAAGGAAATAAGAAATATGATGTTTGTAACAGCCTTGATTAGAAATTCATGTAAAACATATAAGACCATGGTTGATGGGACATGTATTCCAAGTTGAACGTTGGGAAAAAAATCTTAGTGGGTGTTCATTTTGGTTATTATGGCTAAACGAAATTGGAAAAGGCAATGGCTAAGGCTTTGTAAAGGAAAACTGGCATTATTGGCATTTATTTATGAAAATAATGGAAAATAGGAGAAAAGGAAGGTGAAATGTGACATGTTGCATGTCAGGAGGAAAATGAAGGAAAATAATGGAAAATGAATAAAATAGAGGCCCCATTGTTAAAAAGGCTTCTGAGGATCAGTTGGCAAGATTTTTCTCAAGTTTTTGGTCAGTGCATTTTTGGAGCTCTCTCATTAATCTCTCTTTCTCTCTCATACTCTTGGATACTTAGAGTTTTCTTGAATCACTCTTGGATATGGTGGATACTTGGTGATTTCGAGAAAGAAGGCAAAGGAAGAGCATGAAAGTGAAATCGGTCATCGAGATCAGTAACTGCAGCGGGTTTTGATTATAGGTACCGAATTGCATGTATGTTTTCCTCACTAGTTTTGGCATGCATGGTGCATGCATGTGGATTTTATTAGCATTTCCATTTCCTAGATAGCCATGGTGTTGTGGGTTTATTTCCATTGATTTTTTTCTGGTTGGTTCTCATGATTCCTTTATTTGTGGCTTGAGCTATTAGTTCCTGGAAGCCTTGGTTGAACAAACACTCTGGAAACCTGGTGGAAAACTATGGGTTGAGTTACTAGTCTTGGAAGCCTTGGTTGGAAAAGAGATATGGAATCCCTTGGTGGGTTTAGCTACTAGTCCTGTAAGCCTTGGTTGGACAAATTCTTTGGAAGCCCTGTAACAGTTGAGGTTGAGTTATTAGTCCTGGAAGCCCTGGTTGGAAAAAACACTCTGGAGCCTTTGAAAAGATTGGATAGAGACCAATCTGTAATGGTTTTGATGTCCGACTGTGAGGTGGAATCACTAGTTGAGGGTTGAGGTGGTTTGGCCTCAAGAAGCCCTGGATTGGTTTTGATTGATGTGTTTTATGAGATCCCACATTCATGCTTGGAATATGGAACAGGGGTGATTACATGATGTGAGACTTGGCTAAGACAATCTATGGTCGAGTGGAACGTGGAAGTCTCATCTCTAGTTGGTTTCTACATTCATCAATGAGCAATTCATTCCCTTGGTATTTGGTATGAAAATTTACTGATTTATATGTGGATTCTATTTTTTTGTATCCATTATATTTTTGTTGTTATTATGTTGGTTATGATCATGTATTTTTATAGTGACGATGTATGGCTCTCCCCATGTTTTTACTTGTAAATGAATACACAATGTATATATGGTCAAATATATTGCACAAAAATTAATGATACAGTGTAGCAATGCTTCTTAGTGATTCTCAGATAAGTATGAGACCCCTATGCTATGCTCTATTGTTTATACCTGTAGCTTTCATGTTCGTGAAATGTTTGAAAAAAATGTCTGTCATGGCTAGGAGGGGTCCAGACGAGTTATTATCAATGTGATTTATTTTGTATCATTTTCATCATGTTATTTATCATCTCTGAACTTTGATGAAGTTATGCGCAAATCCCTTGGTTCTAGGCCTGAAAAGGTGGCTCAAATCCCAAGGAAACTAGCACAGAACTGATTATTTGGGGCCCTCACTGCCGCAATACAGTGTTATGCTTGTGGTTATAGCCTCATATATGCATGCATGCAAGCCTATTCCTATACCTATGGCTCAAAGAGGTCAAAATGTTAGTGTGGCCCAAGGGTAAGAGGCCTGAAAGGGTTACCTCTTGGGTGTGTTTTTGTTGTTGTGCAAGTTTTATATGTTGTGTTTCCATTGGTTCCACTTCCTTAAGGTAACCTAGGAGGTTGAATCTCATTATAGTAGCCTCTTGTCACATGTTTACCCCGATTGGCCAGTTACTTGGGTAGATGTGGGAAGAGGGTGTTACAAAGTGGCATCAGAGCATGGTTCAACCCTTGGACTAGATGGGTGGTGTGTTGGTCATGTTTATATATTGGTTGTATATGTGTTTCTCATACCTCGAGTGTATGTGCTTGTTGCGTCTGTGTTATGTTGGCCATGGTACCAGTGGTGTCACCATGTAAGTGTTGATGGTATTGTTGTCAAAATGTTGTCATGAGTGTATGATAGGTTATGTGTTTCTCATGCTTGTGTATTGTTTGTGCATGCTTTCTTACATATTGTTGAATATTTTACATACATTATTTTATTATGCTAGGGTAACATATTAGTCATGCTTCGGTGTTATCCGTGTATGCTTGCTTGTGTGATGTCATATGTTGAACATGCATTGGTATTTCATGATAGGTTATACATGTCAAGTGGGTGCATATGTTCAAGTTTTCATTCGTTTGATTGAGGTTTTGTGCATAAGGTCATTGTATGCAATTAAGTCATCATGATGATATTGGTATATTATGATGCTAATGTGTTGGTTGAGATAGAGTAGGAGATGCATATCATTAAAGTGAAGTTGCAACAATGGGTTGTGTGGTAAGAGAAGATAGTTATACAAGTTGTATGTTTGGCATGCAGGTATGTGATTCATAGTTTTTGTAAGCATTAGGGTTACTTATATGTTTGTCATTCAATTATTATTATGGTTACATATATGATAAATTCTAGTTGATCAGTGTATTCACATGAATTATGGTTATGTGTATGCCTTTCATTCTATTGATTTTATGGTTACATACGTGATAATTGTTAGTTAATTAGTGTGACCATATGTACATGTGTTGGTTAGTCAAGCATGGTATTAACTTGATGAATATGATATATGTTTTTTATGAATATTTTATATGCTAACTTGTAGTTAGCTCGATGATTATGTTATGTGTTTTTGATGATCATGTTATATGTTAACTTATTTTTGTTATATGTGAGTTAACTTAATGATTAGTGCTATAGAATTAATATCTTGATGTAATATTTATCATGCTAAATTAGATTAGCCTATGCAGATGGTTAGGGTTATGACATTCACTTATGAGTAGACTTAGATGTGATATTGTGTTGTACTAAACTAGTCTGAGTGTGCATATGTGATTTGTATGCATGAGTACCAATTGTTTATGAGCTTATGATGTGAACATGTTAGACAGTTACTGTTATGGATATCATGACCTTATTTATGTTGAGTTGAGGTGTTGTGAAGTTATATTGTGTTAATCTATATTGATTGTACAGAAAAGATAGCCTCCCCTGAGATACGTTAAGGTATGAGTTTGCTTGTTGTGTACTTGGTGCCTAACTATTTGATTATGCCATCTATCTGGTGTTGATTGTTTGGTGTCTATTATGTCATCTAACTTACTTATATAGCATGGTATGTCTATAGTTGTGTGAATGATTGATTAATTTCATGATCTGAGTATGTGTCTGTAAGTTTTCATGAAGAAATGAATTTTTTTAAGATGATTGTAAAAGCAGATATGTGTTGAGATGGTCGATATGTACTTGAGTGTGAATAGGTGATATTTGTAGCATTATGTATTATTACTGAACAATGTGAATTGGTTATTGACTATGACATGGTTGTTATAATTGGTAAAGTTTGGTTTCAAATTGATTAGATATGTTGTCTAGATATTTGGAACATGTGGCTGACATGTGTGTACAGTTACAAGGAAGCGTGTGTTTCACAACAAGGTAAGATAATTGGTATATTGTATGTTTGTATTACGCTCTAATAGTTATATGGTTATGGATGTATGATGCAGAGGACTGCGTGGCAAGAGACTGCTATGAAATCTTAGAGAAGGATCATGTTGGGTTTTCCTTCTGAAGCACTAGGGACCCATGGGGATTGATTCATGGTGTTTGTTTCTAGTATTGTGATTTTGGTCATTTATGATTTTTTTTGCTTGATTTGTAGTTGTGTTTATGTCCAGTGCAAGGCCTTGCCACTTTGTTGCAGTGTCGTATTGCTTTTGGTTTCTCATGGTCTTATTCTTGTTTGTTTTTGTTCTTTCCATTTATGTTTTGGAGAGTCTTGGGAATTGGTTTGGGAAAGAGGAAATTTAATAGAGCTCAGGAGGAGCTTTGTGGTACCCAATAGGTTATGAAAGACTCAGATGAATCCCAGAGCATGTATTAGGGAAGCGAAAGGTAAGGAATATGACAGTCGATTGGATTGGTTGGATCCATTGTGGTAAATTTACGACGACATTACAGACATGAGAAAGGTAACCAGAAAAGTAAATTAAATGGATTTGAGGTGGGAGATGCCTTGGATAAGCCGGGAACTATGGTTCTCGACATTATGCATGTTTTTCATGAACAAAGGAAGTTCTCTTAACCTAGACATTATGATATCTATCAATTGTGTTGTGATCATGATTATGTTGATGTTTATATATGTATACATGTATGTATGTATGTATGTATGTATTTATGTATGTCATGTCTGACAAAGTCGTCACTGGCCATGATTGTTTAATGATAATTATTATATATATGTATCTATGTATCTATGTATCTATGTCACTGTATGACATGGTTTTCAAGGATCATTCTTGTGGAGGAATGATTTCTTATGCAGGTGAATGGCATGAAGAGGTTCTTGGTCTTATGAGGAATCAAGTGGGATGAGTAGCTCTATCAAATCTATGAGGTCAGTATCGTGTGGAGATGAATTGACATTATATGATTGTACTAAGCCTATGTTATGTTATGGAAAGGTAATGTTGACGGGTACATCTGCGAAGTGAAAATATTATGATCTGCGACATGTGAGGATAACCATGGATAGTGGAAGGACACCAGAAGCAGGTTTCTTGTGGAGTCAGTGTGTGGTCTATGGATGTGTAGTACTGCTGCTGTGTATATGTTGTGCATGTTGTATATTTAGTTATTGTACATACGGTGATGTGTACATGTAACATATGTAGTGTTGTGTACATATGATGTTGTATTTATGGCGTTGTGTGTATATTGCATATGCATTGCTAGGTATAGATGGTGTTATGTACATGTTGGATAGGCGGTGCTTGTACATATCATACTGTGTGGATCTTGGATATGCAGTGTTGTGTACGTATGGTGTTATGTACATGTTGTATACGAAGTTATGTACATATGGTGTTGTGTGTGTGTTGTACATATGGTGATGTGTGCATATGGTGTTGTGTACATGTTGTACATGTGGTGTTATGTGGAGGTGGTGCCATGTACATGTTGTGCATGTGGTTTTGTGTACATGAGGTTTCGTGTACATGTCGTGCATGTGTTGTTGTGTAAATGCGGTATTGTGTACACGTTGTACAGGTGGTGCGATGTACATTTGGCATTGTGTACACGTTGTTCAAGTGGTGTCGCACACATGTGATTTTGTGCACATGTTGTGCAGGTATTCTTGTGTACAGGTGGTATTGTGTACATGTTGTGCATATGGTACTGGTATACATGTGGTATTGTGTACATGTCGTACATGTTGTGTTTCAAGCATGTTGTACTATGTATGTGCATTGTGTAATCATAGTATCACAACATGTGTATTCCTTGTGTTGTACTATGTGTATGTATATGTATTGTATTGTACAACAAATGTATTTGTATGTATATGTATTGTGTTGTACACCCGGTGTAGGTTTGTGTGTTGTGTTATACAACAAATGTATGTGTATGTACATGTATTGTGTCATACACTGGGTATAGGTGTATGTATTGTGTTGTGTTATACACTAGGTGTGGGTGTATGTATTGTGTGGTGTTGTTGTCTTGTGTGGATGTATGTGTTGGACATTGCATGTGTATGTGTACATCATTGAAGGGAAGCACAGGTAGTGGGTGCTTTCTGGGTGTGGAAACTGATATGGTGTGTGTACAAAAAGAAAAAAGGAAGAAGTAAGGATCGATGAAGGATAAGCATCGATATTTGATTTCAGTTCTATTATGCATGTGATATATGATTCCGATTTATGATGGTTACATGTTGGTGAGCCCTGGTATTGCACCAAGAGTGATGAAACCCCTAGGGGCTGCCCTACTTTACTTTATCAACCCGGGGTTCGTACAAACTTGGAGGTGACAGTGCTACATACACAGCAGATGCATTCTACTCATGTCATCCTCTTTCGCTCTATAAAAGGATGCTACTTCTAGGGTTTCTCAGTGAAGTCTCTCACACTTCAATGAAACTAAAATAAATTGCAGAAAGGAAATGACAGAAAGGAAACTAAACTATATTGCTGAAAAGAAATGACAAGAAAGGAAAATAATTTAACTTGTTTAAAATAAATGGCAGAAAAGAAACTAATTTAAACCACACTTAACTTGGCTAATCGCCTAAACAAACCCTATTTTTTTTATGCTCTATCTACCATGCTTCTATCGATGTAGCTATGCTATCCATGTATTAACTCTAATTGAAAAAGTGTTGATTGCAGTCAGGAGGGAAAGGGCTAAAGATGCTAATGGAAGGCTTAACACATGAAACAAGGCTTAGAGGAGTGAAAAAGGTGTTTGGACTTTATTAAAGAGCATAATATTGCAAATGAAAAGTGCGATGGTGGAATTGCGATGGAGGGACGGAAGTGCGATATGCGATATCACAATATCGCAATATCGCAAGGTTGGTGGAGAAGCGACAGTGCATTCGGGAGGAAAGTGCGAAATACGAAATGCAATACATGAAGGATTTGCGATTGCAATGGGTGATAGAAGTGCAAGATGCGATATGCGATATCACAATCGCAAGACCGCAAAGTTGGAGAGGTGGCGAAAGTGTTGTTCGGTAGCGGAAGCGAAATGCGAAATGCAATTAGAAAGAAACTGCGAAATGTGAAATGCGATAGGACAGTGGAGTGAAATGCGAAATGTGATAAGTCAAATGACATGGCGGTAGGACAGGTGGCAGATCTATTTAATCATATCGCAATCGATGGAAAGGAGTGGTAAGTATTAACGCAGGCCAACAAGAATTGTGAATTGCAATAAAGAGATGGGATTTTCACTAAAATAAAAAGGAAGAGTAAGGTTCTTTCGAAGGTTTTAATCATAAAAATGAAGAGTGGAAATAGAAAGGAGGTGGAAGATATCGCAATCGGCGTTGGGAGTGGTGAAATGTTAATGGAGAGAAGTTGGAGATTGCAAAATGCGATTGCAAAAAGTAATTGTGGTAAGTCTTAAAGGGAAAAGGGTAAGGTCAATTTCTAAAGGATTTTCGGCATAGGAAAGTTAAGGTGAGAAAGAAAATCACAAATATGCTAATGAACAACAAAGGAAGGAGATGGAGGATCCTGCGAGATGAAAAATGCGATAGCGGGAATTTCGAGGAGGAAAGGCAAAGGTAAAACTTGTAATGGTTTTTGTGAATAAAAAGGGTGTGGCAGCTGATAAGAAGAGAAAAAGGAGGGAAAAGGAGCAGAACATCAGTCTTGAGAGTGTAACATAGATAAGGAAAACGAAGCAGTGAGGCACCACCTGAGCTGCTCCGGGGTTTTAAAAATAATTCCTACAATCAAACCTACAGATTCATGCACAAAAAACAGAGAAAAATGTGTAAAAAAAATAGTTAAAGAGAGACTCAGACTTGGTAATGCAATTTATTCCCTAAAGTCAAACAGAAAGCAATTTTTGGCATGTGGGAAGGGCTACCCTGCTCAAAATATATTGACATAAATGAGAGGGGGAGGCTTGAAAACAGCTTTTGGAGTTTTTCCTCTATTCTATTATTCTCATAAACAAATGAGGAACTACAACAACAGAAATGAAAGAAAAAACTAAACAACAATGAAACTATCAGAGGCAGATCTAACTAAATGACAACAACAAAACTAACTAAATGACAGAAAGGAAAGAATGATAACATCAGATAAGCTGAGGCATATGGGTTGAGCCCTAAACCACGAGCCCAAATCTCTGGAACTAAATCAGTAAAATGGAATTTGTCTACTCATTTCAAGAAGAGAATAGCCATGGTTACATTTCTGAAAGTTTAATCACTAAGTAAAATAATAAAAATCTTAATATCTTGCAGCAAAAGTTCTGAATGGAATCGAATCGAACGGAATGACCCCTAATTAGCTCTTGATCAACTTTATTTATCCTCAATGGCGGCTACCAACAACTCCCTAGAAAATAGTGATTGAGTCCACTTTGACTCCAAGTAAACCATAGATTGAGTGCACTTTGTCTTCAGTTTGATTGGTTGCCTTTGATAGTTAAGGAGGGTGTACAACCCCCTTGAATCTCTCCAAGATTTCTCAATAATTTCCTAATATTGTGCTCATTTATTCTTCAATATTGATCTTCTAGTGGCAGGGAGAAAGTCCATAAACTATCTCCTTCTCCAAATCTGCATAATCTGCCCAATATTCTCACAATATTCTACAAAAATAACAAATTTTAGGCACAAATATGCAATTACCTTTAAACCTTCCTAAGAACATATTGAAGCATAGGAAAACATTATTAAGTGTAGAAGGAGAGATTTAATATATCTTTTATGTGAATAAGGAAGGTTATATGGGCCTAATAAACGTTAGATGGGCTTCATTTTATGTCTAATTTAGAGGCCCATCATCACTCGCCTAATGAAATCATTGCTCATCCTCTAAGCAACCTATACATCCTCCCTGCCTTCTAGTTCTTCCTACATGTTGGCTTATTTCGTTTTCTGTTTATCGGCCCGTGCACTTCTCCTCCTGCTAATATTATTTCTATTATTCTTGCATCTCTTCTCGTAGGTGCTTCATGGAGGTCCTCAGATGCCTTAAGAAAATATATTTTGCATGCCAAGAGGTGGTGGATCCACCTTTTATTTTTATTTATTTTTTATTTTTTATTTTTTTTCAATTTCATGCGGAATAAACTCACAGTTCTTTTTATGTGAACTAAGTTCACCCTTGGTTACCCCTTTGGCACTCCTTTTCTTCCATTACATGAACTTCTTACTACCTCCTTTCTCAAATCCTTTTTACTTTTTTCTTTTTCCTCTTCTTGGTGGAAAATGTGAGGCTAGTTGCTAGATAAGGCTGAGGTTTCCCTGCTACTAATTTTGGCTGTAAAAAACTTTCCTTCTCACACTTTTCAATGTTTTCTTAAGCTAAAATAGATTCCAAGAAAGGGTTAGATGATTGCATACTTGAGCCTTACCATTGATTTGTTTTTTCAGGTGATACTGAAGCTGTTGATATGGATGTTGAAGTTGTCTTTGGTGGTTCTAAAGATGCTCTGAAGATGCATGTGATAATCTTCTTGAGGTCCTTTTGGAGCTTCTGAGCATAGGAGGAGGAAGTCCAATTTTGACTACCTTTGACTAGGGTGTTTACCAAATTTTCTTTTTGTGCCAACTTGCTATTTTTCTGCTTGCAAAGGTTGGAGAGCACCTACATTCATTAGAGAGAGATACATGCAGAAATGGTTTTTTTTTTTTTAAGGCCAAATAGTTGACTTATTGAGGTTTTTAACTGGTAGGTCTGCCTAGGTGCCTCAAAGGAGGTTTTCACCTAGGATATTTTATTTCTCTCTTCTTCTTCTTTTTTTTGAACCCAATGACCACCTCATGGAGGTTTTCAATCAGTGGGCCAATCTCAAACACCTCAAAAGAGGTTTTCACCCGTGATTTTATTCTTTCCCTTTTTTTATTTTGTTTTCTTTTTTCACTTTCCTACTCTACTTGAAAAAAAAAACCTTTTTCAAGTATAGGAATACTTCCAATGGAGCGACGTACAAATCAAGATGATAGTTAAAATCACTTGCACACTTGGAATACATGCTTTGATATGTACCTGAATATGAGAGATGAATTCCTTTGACTGGGATTTTATCAAGTACCGTTGGAGAAGAGCATGTTGTTGCAACTTAATGACTGGTTGGAACCATATGTCAATATAGTTGTGATGCCCCTAGTCCACTTGTTGAGTTGGATCACCTTGGATGTCCTCTTCTATTTTGACATTAAAATATTCCTCTTTTTATTGATTGTTCTCTTGAACACATGGAGGAAATGTTGGTAAACATGAGGAAACTTTCTCAACATCTGATTCTGATGCCGGTTGTTCATCAAGTGCAGCCCTTGATCTTTTGATCTCCTCATTTGGATCTTATTCTTCTTGATGTTGTTCTTCAATGAAATTAAGAAAGTCTCTTCTTTGCAATACCTTTCTTTAACTAAGATGAATACCATCTATATTGAGATGAGATGTTTGGAAGTGTTGTACCTCAACATTGTAAGTGATATGAGATACTTCATTGTATGGGTATGGAAATGGTGGTACATGTATTTGAGTGGGGGTGGATATATGATATGAATGTGGTTGAGGCTGTGGTTGTGGTGGAGGTGGATGGTAGGGACATGATGGAGTTTGGTATGGAGGATACGGAGGGAAATATTGAGGATATTATGGATTTTACCAATAAGGTCCTTGCCAACCATGTTTCCAAGATTGGTTTTGGGGTTGAGATGGCCAAGGTTGCTAAAGAGGGAGTATGTCCCAATTAGTTTGAGATGTATGTGAATAAGATTGAAATTGTGAAGTGGGTCCTTGCATCATATCAAATTGACTAGGCTGACAGGGTCTCCTTGGAGCTACATAACATAGCTTCTTTGGTGATTTCCATGCTCCATTGTCTTTCTGGTAAAGTTCTTTAAACTTGGGGAATGATGGACAAAATTTAGTAGCATATGATTATATCAACATCTTCTTTTTCTCATTTTTCATTTTTAACATTTCTACTTGTTCACTTAGATTGCTAAGAATTTTCGTTTTAAATTTGTAAAGAAAATTTCCAAATTCATCTTGCCTTACCAATGTTGAGGCAGATTTACTTACATTTTCCCTTCCTCTTGATATGCGCTTGAATGTTTCACAAATTTCTTCCAATGACAATTGGTATACATCTCCTCTACTCATGATATCAAGGAGATCAATCCACTCATCCATAATTGTTCTGAGTAAGAGGGTTTTTAGTGTGTCAAATGCTAGATGATGTAGTTTTTCCCTCTTAACATTATACATGAACCTCTCTATTAGATCCTCAAGGCTCTCATCTTCTTCTTGGCTCATTCTAAAAATTTATTCTCTAAGATCATGATATTTATATTTTTCTAGAAATATCTTTTTCATATTATTCTATGATCTTATTGAATTAGTACCTAGACTCATGAACCATTTAAGAGCTCTATCCTTCAATGTTTCAGGAAACAATATCAGTTTTTGAGTGTCTGATAAGTAGCCATAATATCTAAAAAGTATCTCAAATTCAAAGAGAAATGTTTTCGGATCCTCTGTCCTCGTACCATGGAATTTGGGTAGGAAAGATGGAGGTATGTTCTTCATATGTACACTAATGTCCATATCTTGAATGGGAAACCCAATAAGATCTTCTTCGTTGTCATCATCTCTATCCATCTCTTCTACCTTCGAAAATGGATGGTGATGTGGTTCTTACTGCACTATGTGGTCAAGTGGGGGGGGGGTTGGTATTGGAGAAGTATTTTTTTAAAATTTCTGAGTATCCCTACTCCTATGAGGCATGAAAATCAGATTTGTTTTGTATTTTTCAATATTTCAGAAACAACATGAAAAAGGAAATCAGAAAATAATGCTAAAACAAAATCAAAGCATCTACTAGACACCTCCCTGGAATTGGCACCAAAAAGAGGTAAGCCCTGGTATTGCACCAAGAGTGATGCAACTCCCAGTGGTTTCCCTACTTTACTTTATCAACTTTGGGTTCGTACAAACTTGGAGGTGACAGTGCTATATACATAGAAGATGCATTCTACTCATGTCATCCTCTTCCGCTCTATGAAATGGTGCTATTTCTAGGATTTCTCAATAAATTCTGTCACACTTCAATGAAACTAAAATAAATTGCAGAAAGGAAATGACACAAAGGAAACTAAACTAAATTTCCTAAAAGAAATGACATGAAAGGAAATTAATTTAATTTTCTGAAGAGAAATGGAAGAAAAGAAACTAATTTAATCCACATTTAACTTGGTCAATCAGCTAAACACGCACTCTTTATCTTATGTTCTATCTACCAAGCTTCTATCCATGTAGCTAAGGTATCCATGTCTTAATTCTAATTGAAAAAGTATTTATTGCAGTCTGGAGGGAAAGGACTAAAGATGCTAATGGAAGCATTAACACACGAAACAAGGCTTAGAGGAGTGAAAAAGGTGTTTGGACTTTATTAAAGCGCATAATATCACAAATGAAAAGTGCAATGGAGAAATTTCGATGAAGGGACATAAGTGCGATATGCGAAATGTGATATCACAATATCGCAATCATTAGGGGAATTTTGAGGTCTACAATGGGACTCCTAAGAAAAATGTAAAAAAAATAATAATGTTTATAAGAACCAATAGTATTCAAGATGATGATGTCAACCATGTGGGATGATTCACCATTTTTGGAGTAAAAGAGTAAAAATAATAAAAAATAATAAAATAATAAAAATACTTTTTCAACTCATATTTTCAACTTATCTCCCTACGGTTTTACTCAAATTTCAAGTGGGAGTACTCATTGGATGAAAAATTTAATTACTCATCCAATGAGTACCCATGTTGTATACTTTCGATGGAACTTGCTAGATGAACAATGAAAAATACATGAAAAAACGTGTTTGCGATAACATTTTTCACGTATTTCTCATCTTTCGTGTCGCAGGGTCCATTGAAAGTATGTAACATGGGTACTCCTTGGATGCAAAATTTGATGCGAAATCAAATTTTTCATCCAACGAGTTTTTCTGATCGAAATTTGAGTAAACCCATAGGGAGATAAGTTGAAAATATGAGTTGAAAAATTAGTTTTTCCTTTTTTCCCTCTAAATTTTGATGGTGTAATCAAATATTATTTTATTATTTCCACTATTATTTTATAATATCCTTAAGAGCCCCATTTTAGACCTCAAAATTACCCTAATGATTGCAATTTTGGCAGATAACCAACAGTGCAGTCAAGAAGTGCAAAATGCGATACGGGAAGGATTTTCGATTGCGATGGGTGACGGAAGTGCGAGATGTGATATGTGATATCACAATCACAAGACCGCAAAGCTAGAGAGGTAGCGGAAGGGATGTTTGGTAGTGGGAGTAAAATGAGAAATGAGATGGGAAGGAAACTGCAAAATGTGAAATGCGATGGGACAATGGAGCGAAATGCGAAATGCAATAAGCCAGCTGACGTGGCGGTAGGACAAGTGGAAAAGCATTTTAATCATATCGCAATTGGTGGAAAGGTGCGGTAAGTATTAACATAGGCCAACATGAATTGTGAATTATGATAAAGAGATGGCCTTTTCACTAAAAGAAAAAGGCGGAGTAAGGTTTTTTTGAAGTTTTTTAATCATAAACATGAAGAGTGGAAAGAGAAAGGAGGTGGAAGGTATCGCAATCAGCGTTGGGAGTGGGGAAACATTATTAGAGAGTGGATGGAGATTGCGAAATGCAATTATGGTAAGTCTTAAAGGGAAAAGGGTAAGGTCGATTTCTACAGGATTTTCGACTGTTTTCATTAATAATTGACAAAGGTAAGGTGAAAAATAAAATCACAGAGATGCTGATGAACGACAAAGGAAGGAGATGGAGGATCCTGCGAGATACGAAATGTGATAGCGGGAAATTCAAGGAAGAAAGGTAGAGGTAAAAATTTTAATGGTTTTTGTGAATAAAAATGGTGCGACATATGATAAGAAGAGAAAATGGAGGGAAATGGAGCAGAACAACAGTCTTGAGAGCGTAACAAAAATATGGAAAATAAAGCGGGGAGGCGCCAATTGAGCTACTCTGGTGTTTTAACAATAATTAATACAATCAAACCTGTAGATTCATGCATGAAAAAAAGACAAAAATAGTGAAAGAGAGAATCGGACTTTGTAATGAAATTTCTTCCCTAAATTCAAACATAAAGAAATTTTTGGCCTATGGGAAGGCCTACCCTCCTCGAACTCTATTGACAGAGATGAGAGGGGGAGGCTTGACCATAGATTTCAGAGTTTTTCCTCTATTCTATTATTCTCATAATCAAATGAGGAACTACAACAATGGAACTAAAAGCAAAACTAAACAACAATGAAACTATCAGAAGCAGATCTAAGTAAATGATAGCAATAAAACTAGTTAAATGACAGAAAGGAAATAATGATAACAATAGAGAAGTTGAGGCACATGGGTTGGGCCTAGGCCCATGAGTCCAGCTCTTTGGAACTAAATCAATAAAATGGAGTCTGTCTACTCATTTTCAAAAAGAATAGCCTCGTTACATTTATGAAAGTTTAATCACTGAGTACTTTAATAAAAATCTTAATAGCTTGCTACAAAAGTTCTGAATGGAATCGAATCGACTGGAATGGCCCCTAATTAGCTCTTGATCAGCTTTATTTATCGTCAAGGGAAACTACCAAAAACTCCCTAGAAAATAGTGATTGATTCCAATTTGACTCCAATTAAACCATAGATTTAGTGCACTTCGTCTTCAGTTTGCTTGGTTGCCTTTGATAGTTAAGGAGGGTGGACAACCCCCTTGAATCTCTCCAAGATTTTTCAATAATTTCTTGATATTGTGCTCATTTATTCTTCAATATTGATCTTCTAGTGGAAGAGAGCAAGTCCCTAAATTATCTCCTTCTCCAAATATGCATAATCTTCCCAATATTCTCACAATATTCTACAAAAATAGCCAATATTAGGCAAAAATATGCAATTACCTTTAAACCTTCCTAAGAACATATTAAAGCATAATAAAACATTATTAAGTGTAGAAGGAGAGATTTAATATATATTTTATGTGCATAAGGAAGGTTAGTTGGGCCTAATAAAGGTTAGATGGGATTTATTTTATGTCTTTTTAGAAGCGCATCATCACCCCCCTACTGAAATTGTTGCTCATCCTTTGAGAAACCTATTCATCCTCCCTACCTTCTAGTTCTTCCTGCATGTTGGCTTATTTCATTTTCTATTTATTGGCCCATGCATTTCTCCTTCTACTAATATTATTTCTATTCTTCTTGCATTTCTTCTCGTAGGTGCTTCATGGAGGTCCTTAGATGCCTTAAGAAAATCCGTTTTGCATGCCAAGAGGTGGTGATCCACATTTTATTTTATTTTATTTTTATTGTTTATTTTTAATTTTTAATTTTTAATTATTTTTTAATTGCATGCAGAATAAACTCACAGTTCTTTTTCTGTGATCTGAGTTCGCTCTTGGTTACCCCTTTGGCACTCCTTGTCTTCCATTACATGAACTGCATACTACCCCCTTTCTCAAATCCTTTTTGCTTTTCTCTTTTTCCTCTTCTTTGTGGAAAAAGTGAGGCTAGTTGCTAGATAAGGTTGAGGTTGCCATGCTACTGATTTTGGTTGTAAAAAATTTTCCTTCTCACAAGTTTTAATGTTTTCTTAAGCTAAAGTAGATTCAAAGAAAGGGTTATATTATTGCATACCCGGGCCTTACCATTTTTTTTTTTTTTTTGCGGGTGATATTGAAGCTGCTGATATGGTTGTTGAAGCTCTCTTCGATGGTTCTGAAGCTACATGTGATAATATGTTTGAGGTCCTTTTGGAGCTTCTGAGCACAGAAGGAGGAATTCCAAGTTTGACTACCTTTGACCAGGGTGTTGACCAAATTTTCTTTTTGTGCCAACTTGCTATTTTTTTCTTGCAAAGTTTGGAAAGAACCTACATTCATTAGACATAGATACATGGAGAAATGCATTTTTTTTTTCTTTTTATTAAGGCCTACTAGATGCCTTAATGAGTTTTTCAAGAGGTAGGTCTGCTTAGGTGCCTCAAAGGAGGTTTTCACCTAGGATCTTTTATTTCTCATTTTTTTTTTGAACCCAATGACCACCTCATGGAGGTTTTCAATCAGTGAGCCAATCTCAAACACCTCAAAAGAGGTTTTCGCCTGAGATTTTATTCTTTCCCTTTTTTTATTTTTTCACTTTCCTACTCTACTTGAAAGAACAAAACCTTTTTTAAATATAGGAATACTTCTAATGGAGCCATGTGCACATCAATATCACAGATAAAATCATGTGCACACTTGGAATACATGCTTTGACATGTACCTAAATATGAGAGATGAATTTCTTTGACTGGTATTATATCAAGTACTGTTGGAGAAGAGCATGTTGTTGCAACTTAATGACAGTTTGGAACCATATGTCAATATAGTTGTGATGCTCTTCGTACACTTGCTAAGTTGGATCATCTTGGATGTCCCCTTCTATTATGACATTAAAATCTTCTCTTTTTGTTGATTGTTTTCTTGAACATATGGAGGAAATGTTGGTAAACATGAGGAAACTTTCTCAACATCTGATTCTGATGCCGAATCTTCATCAAGTGTAGCCCTTGATCTTTTGATCTCCTCATTTGGATCTTATTCTTCTTGATGGTGTCCTTCAATGACATTAAGAAAATCTCTTCTTTGCAATACCTTTCTTGAACTAATATGAATACCATTTAGATCAAGAGGAGATGTTTGGAAGTGTTTTACCTTAGCATTGTAAGTGAGCTAAGATACTTCATTGTATGGGTTTGGATATTGTGGTATAGGTAGTTGTGTGGGGGTGGATATATGAGATGGATGTGGCTGAGGCTATGGTTGTGGTGGAGGTGGATGGTAGGGTTAGCATGGACTTGGGTATGGAGGATATGGAGGGAAATATTGAGGATATTGTGGACTTTCCTAATAAGTTCCTTGCCAACCATGTTTCCATGATTGGTTTTGGGGTTCATCTGGCTAAGGTTGTTGAAACTTAATGACTGTTTGGAACCATATGTCAATATAGTTATGATGCCCCTGGTCCACTTGTTGAGTTGGATCACCTTGGATGTCCTCTTTTATTATGACATTCAAATATTCCTCTTTTTGATGATTTTTCTCTTGAACAAATGGAGGAAATGCCGGTAAACATGAGGAAACTTTCTCAACATCTGATTCTGATGCCAACTCTTCATCAAGTGTAGCCCTTGATCTTTTGATCACCTCATTTGGATCTTCTTCTTCTTGATGTTGTCCTTAAATGACATTAAGAAAATCTTTTCTTTTCAATACCTTTCTTGAACTAATATGAATACCATATAGATCAAGAGGATATGTTAGGAAGTGTTGTACCTCAACATTGTAAGTGAGTTGAGATACTTCATTGTATGGGTTTGGAAATGGTGGTATAGGTAGTTGAGCGGGGGTGGATATATGAGGTGGATGTGGTTGAGGCTGTGGTTGTGGTGGAGGTGGATGATAGGGATATCATGGAGTTGGGTATGGAGGATATGGAGGGAAATATTGAGGATATTTTGGATTTTCCCAATAAGGTCCTTTCCCACCATGTTTCCAAGATTGGTTTTGGGGTTGAGATGGCCAAGGTTTCCAAGGAGGGAGTGTGTCCCAATTAGTTTGAGATGGATGTGAATAAGCTTGAAATTGTGAAGTAGGTCCTTGCATCATATCAAGTTGACTAGGTTGCCAGGGTCTCCTTGGAGCTACATAACATAGCTTCTTTAGTGATTTCCTTTCTCCATTGTCATCCTGGTAAACTTCTTTAAACCTGGGGAATGATGGAAAAAATTTAGTGGCATATGATTTTTCATGGATAACAAAAATATTAGCATCTTCTTTTTGCTCATTTTTCATTCTTAACATTTCTACTTGTTCACTTAGATTGCTAAGAATTTGTGTTTTAAAGCTGTCAAGCAAATTTCCAAGTTCATCTTGCCTTACCAATGTTGAGGCGGATTTACTTACTCTTTCCCTTCCTCTTGATATGCACTTGCATGTTGAAAAAATTTCTTAAAATGAAAATTGGTATACATCTCCTCTACTCATGAGATTAAGGAGATCAATCCACTCATCCCTAATTGATCTAATTAAGAGGGTTTTTAGTGTGTGAAATCCTAGATGATGTAATTTTTCCCTCTTGACATTATACGTGAACCTCTCTATTAAATCCTCAAGGCTATCATATTCTTCTTGGTTCATTCTAAAAAAAATTTCTCTAAGATCACGGTCTTTATATTTTTTCTACAAATATCTTTTTCATATCATTCCATGATATTATTGAATTAGTACCTAGAATCATGAACCATTTAAGAGCTCTATCCTTCAATGTTGCAGGAAACAATCTCAGTTTTTGAGTGTGTAATAAGTAGCCATAATATCTACAAAGTATCTCAAATTCAAATAGAAATGTTTTTGGATCCTCTGTCCTCATACCATGGAGGTTGGGAAGGAAATATAGAGGGATGTTCTTCATATGTGCATTGATGCCCATATCTTGAATGGAAAACCCAATAGGATCTTCTTCATTGTCATCATCTCCATCCATATCTTCTACCTTCGAAAGTGGATGGTGATGTGGTTCTTATTACACCACGTGGTCAAGTGGGGGGGTTGGTATTGGAGAAGTATTTTTTTTTAAATTCTGAGTATCCCTACTCCTATGAGGCATGAAAATAAGATTTTTTTTCCATATTCCAATATTTCAGAAACAATATGAAAAAGGAAAGCAGAAAAGAATGTTAAAACAGAATCAAAGCATCTAATAGACACATCCTCAGAAATGGCGGCAAAAAGTGGTGAGCCCTAGTATTGGACCAAGAGTGATGCAACTCCCAGGGGCCACCCTACTTTACTTTATCAGCCTGGGGTTCATACAAACTTGGAGGTGATAGTGCTATATACACAGCAGATGCATTCTACTCATTCCATCCTCTTCTTCTTTAATAAAGGGTGCTACTTCTAGGGTTTCTCAGTGAAGTCTCTCACACTTAAATGAAACTAAAATAAATTATAGAAAGGAAATGATAGAAAGGAAACTAAACTAAATTTCTGAAAAGAAATGATAGGAAATGAAACTAATTTAACTTGCTCAAAAGAAATGATAGAAAAGAAACTAATTTAAACCACACTTAACTTGGCCAATCAGCTAAACACACCCTATTTATCTTATGCTCTATCTACCATGCTTCAATCCATGCAGCTAATCTATCCATGTATTAATTCTAAGTGAAAAATTATTGATTGCAGTCTAGAGGGAAAGGGCTAAAGATGATAATGGAAGGCTTAACAGACGAAACAACGCTTAGAGTGAAAAATGTGTTTGTAATTTATTAAAGCACATAATATCACAAATGAAAACTATGATGGAAGAATTTCGATGGAGGGACAGTAGTGTGATATGCGATATCACAATATCTCAATATTGCAAGGTTGGCGGAGAAGTGACATTGCAGTCGGGAGGAAAGTGCAAAGTGCGAAATGTGATACGGGAAGGATTTTTTATTGAAATGGGTAACAAAAATGTGAGATGCAATATGCGATATTGCAATCGCGAGATGGTAAAGCTGGAGAGGTAGCAGAAGTGTTGTTTGGTAGCAGGAGTGAAATGTGAGGGAAAGAAGCTACGAAATGTGAAATGCGACGAGGCAGTGGAGCGAAATGAAAAATGCTATAAGTCAGATGACGTATCAGTAGGATAGGTGGCAGAGCCCTTTAATCATATTTCAATCAGTGGAAAGTAGCAGTAAGTGTTAACGCAGGCCAACAGGAATTGCAAATTGCGATAAACAGATGGGATTTTCACTAAAAGAAAAAGGAGGAGTAAGGTACTTTCAAAGGTTTTTAATCATAAAAATGAAGAGAGGAAAGAGAAAGGATGTGGAAGATATCGAAATCAGTGTTGGGAGTGGGGAAATTTTAATGGATAGCGTATGGAGATTGCGAAATTCGATTGCGATAAGTCTTAAAGGGAAAAGGGTAAGGTCCATTTCTAAAGTATTTTCGACTATTTTCGCTAATGATCGGCAAAGGTAAGGTGAAAAATAAAATCACAGAGATGCTAATGAACGACAAAGGAAGGATATGGAGGATCCTATGAGATGAGAAATGCGATAGCGGGAATTTCGAGGAGGAAAGACGAAGGTCAAACGTTTAATGGTTTTTTGTGAATGAAAATGGTTCGACAGCTGATAAGAAGAGAAAAAGGAGGGAAATGGAGCAGAACAACGCTCTTGAGAGCATAACAAAAATATGGAAAATGAAGTGGGGATGCACCAATTGAGCTTATCTGGGGTTATAACAATAATTCATATAATTGAACCTGCAGATTCATGCACGAAAAACATACAAAAATGCATGAAAAGAACATTGAAAGAGAGACTCAGACTTGGTAATGCAATTTCTTCCCTAAACTCAAACAGAAAGAAACTTTTGGCCTGTGTGAAGGTCTACCCTACTCGAACTCTATTGAAAAAGATGAAAGGGGAGGCTTGACCACAACTTTTGGAGTTTTTCCTCTATTCTATTATTCTCATAAGAAAATGAGGAACTACAAAAGTAGAACTGAAAGAAAAAACTAAATAGAAATGAAACTACCAGGAGCAGATCTAACTAAATGACAACAAAAAAAATAGCTAAATGACAAAAAGGAAATAATGATAACAACAGAGAATATGAGGCACATGGGTTGGGCCCTAACCCATGAGCCCAGATCTCTAGAACTAAATTAGTAAAATGGAGTCTGTCTGCTCATTTCAGGAAGAGAATAGCCACATTACATTTCTGAAAGCTTAATTAATGAGTACAATAATAAAAATCTTAATAGCTTGCAACAAAAGTTATGAATGGAATGGAATCGATCAGAATGGCCCCTAATTAGCTCTTGATCAGCTTTATTTACCCTTAAGGGTAGCTACCAAAAGCTCCCTAGAAAATAGTGATTGAGTACACTTTGACTCCAAGTAAACCATAGGTTGAGTGCATTTCATCTTCATTTTTCTTGGTTGCCTTTGATAGTTAAGGAGGGTGGAAAACCCCTTGAATCTCTCCAAGATTTCTCAATAATTTCCTAATATTGTGCTCATTTATTCTTCAATCTTGATCTTCCAGTGGTAGGGAGTAGGTCCCTAAATTATATCCTTCTCCAAATCTGCATAATCTTCCCAATATTATCACAATATTCTACAAAAATAACCAATATTAGGCACAAATATGAAATTACCTTTAAAACTTCCTAAGAACATATTAAAGCATAAGAAAACATTATTAAGTGTAGAAAGATAGATTTAATATATATTTTATTTGCATAAGGAAGGCTAGATGGGCCTAAGAAAGGCTAGATGGGCTTTATTTTATGTCTAATTTAGAGGCCCGTCACATGTGATTTATGATTATGGTTTATGATTGTTGCATGAGATTCATGATTTTAAATTATGATGCTTGTGTTTTGAGCTAAACAGATGTGATATGTTTATACATGATGATTTGATCAAATAGGTAGTTTGACTTGTGTGACAAGAAGTAAATATAAGTGCAAGTTTACCTTATTCACGGGCTACCAATGAGGTATGATTTGAAGTCATTTCAATTTATTTTGAATCTAATAGCAGTTATGTGCTTGATACAGGAAGCAATAAAATTCCTGGTTGGGTGGTTGAACCAAATTGCAAGCATTACCAGGAACAAAGAAGGAATTGAAACAGACAACAATATTTTGGTAAAGCACTTTTGGAGTAGGGCCATTATGGGACACTAGTACCCAATAGTGTCCATTGATTTCCATGAGCATGCTATGAACCGTATGATGGTTTTGAGGCAGTTATGTGCCTTGGTTGTTTTACCGTCCGATGTGAGGAAGCCTTCCCAAGGGATGGACTACCTGAGATGTGGGTTCCAACGAAACTTGGAAGGTTTCTGACTGCACAAAAGGGTGTGACCATATTTCTTGAAGGACTATGCAGTAGAGGAGGGAAGGTTGGGGATGGTTTTGTTTTTGTCATTAGCATTTCCATATGGAATCAGATGCCCAGTGTGAGTGTGCCCTAGAATAATGAGTCGGTAACTGTTCAATGAGGGTACCATACCACAGGATTGTAGTGCTCGACTTTGGATGTTGCTTTGGCTCTGACAATGGATTATGGGCTTCCTTGGAAGGAAGTGATTCCTGGTACTACTTTGAAGGTGGAGGTGTGAGAATCTAGTTTCCCTTGTTGCGGATGCAGCCATCATATCCCTTTTATTTTCTGGTTGAGAAAATGTGTATATTATTGTAAATACCATAATGAGATGTGTAATAAATCTCCAGTACACGGTATGATTTTCATGGTGGTTTTTTCTTTTGAGCACATTTATTCATTGTAAATACTGAAATGAGATGTTTTATAAATCTCCACAAGAATTATTTTTTATTTTCAGCAGTTTGCTGGTTTGTAGGTGTCATTGAACACTGAGGACGGTGTCACCCAAGGGGGAGGGTTCTGTAACAACCCCGGTTAAAAATTCATGTAAAAACATATAAGACCATAGTTGATGGGACGTGTATTCCAAGTTTAATGTTGGGAAACACATCCTATTGGGTTTTCATTTCGGTTATTATGGCTAAAGAAAATTGGAAAAGGAAATGGATAAGGCTTTAAAAAGGAAAAATGGCATTATTAGCACTTATTGATGAAAATAATGGAAAATAAGAGAAAAGGAAGGTGAAAGGTCACAGGTTTCATGTGAGGAGGAAAATGAAGGAAAATAATGGAAAATGAAGAAAATAGAGGCCTGATTGATAAAAAGGCTTTTGAGGATCAATTGGCAAGGTTTTTCTCAACTTTTTGGTCAGTGCATTTTTTTAGCTCTCTCATTAATATCTCTCTCTCTCATACTCTTGGATACTTATATTTTTTTTGGAGCCCTATTGGAGAGTACGCATACTTGGTGATTTGGAGAAAGAAGGAAAAGGAAGAGAGGGAAATTTTAATTGGTCATCAAGATCATTAGTTGCATCGGGTTCTAATTGTAGGTACCGAGTTGCATGTATGTTTTCCTCACTAGTTTTTGCATGCATGGTGTATGCATGTGGATTTTCATAGCCTTTCCATTTCCTAGATAGCCATGGTGTTGTGGGTTTATTTCCATTGATTTATTTTTTGTTGGTTCTCATGATTCCTTTAGTTGTGGGTTGAGTTATTAGTTCCTAGAAGCCTTGGTTCGAAAAATGATCTGGGAGCATGGTAGACAATTGTGGGTTGAATTACTAGTCCTAGAAGCCTTGGTTCGAAAAATGCTCTGAAAGCCCTAGGTGGGTTGAGTTACTAGTCCTGGAAGCCCTGGTTGGACAAATGATCTAGAATCCCTGTAACAGTTGGGGTTGAGTTCCTAATCCTGGAAGCCCTAGTTGGAACAAACACTTTGGAGCCTTGGAATAGCTTTTATAGAGACCAATCTGTGATGGTTATGATGTCTAACCGTGAGGTGGAATCACTGGTTGAGGGTTGAGATAGTTTGGTCTCTGAAAGCCCTCGATTGGTTTTGATTGAAGTGTTTAATGATACCCCACATTCATGCTTGGAATATGTCACGGGGGTGACTGGTTGAAGTGAGACTTGGCTTAGCCAATCTATGGTTGGGTGGAATGTGAAAGTCCCATCTCAGGGTCGGTTTCTACATTTATTAATGAGAAATTAATTCCCTCAATATTTGGTATGAAAATGTACTGATTTTTATGTGGATTCTATTGTTGTTGTATCCATGATATTTCTATTGTTATTATGCTAGTTATGAGCATGTATTTTTACAGTGATGATGTATAGCTATCCCCATGATTTTACTTGTAAATGAATACACAATGTATGTATGGTAAAATATATTGTATTATAGTTAATGATATATGGGAGAAATGCTTCTTAGTGATTATCAGATAAGTATGAGACCCCTATGCTCTTTTATGTTCTTTATACCTATAGATTTCATATTCGTGACATGTTTGAAAAAATTCTTGTCATGGTTAGAAGGTGTCCATATGAGTTATTATTGATGTGATTTCTTTTGTATCATTTTCATGTTGTTATTTATTATCTCTAAACTTTTCATGAAGTTCTGAACAAAGCACTAGGTTCTGGGCCTGAAAAGGTGCCTCAAATCACGGGGGCATTGGCACAAAACTAAGTGTTTGGGCCCTGACCATTAGCATGCAGTGTTATGCCTGCAGCTGTAGCCTCTTGGACGTAGGCATGCAAGCCTATGGCTGTGTGTATGGCTCAAAGAGCTCAAATTGTCAATGTGACCCAAGGGCAAGAGGCCTGAAAGGTTGGGTTACCTCCTGGGGGTGTTGTTGTTGTTGTACATAGTTTGTATTTTTTTTCCATCGGTTCCACTTCCTTAAGGTCATCTAGGAGTTTGAATCTCATTATATTAGCCTCTTGTCACATGTTTACCTCAGTTGGCCAGTTACTTGGGTAAATCTGGGAAGAGGGTGTTACAATGTTCAAGTGAAGCATGCCAAATTAAGGATGAAAATAAGAATCACTAATGAAAAGAAGCATGGGGTACCTAAACAAATAAAAGGATAAACATACAATTAGATGTGGAAAAATGAGAATGAGAAGGAGTGTTGGTCATCAAAGGAAACATACGCTCAGAGATAAACTATATTCCAAGAGGTCAAAGAGAAGAGAAGAGAATGATATAAAGGAGAGATACAAGAAACATATATGATCAATAGGAATAGCATATATTTAAGTGGGACTTAATTGCATAAGAAGAATAATGAAATGAAAATTTTGTAGATTTTATATTTTTTGTCTCATTTCCATTGGTAAAGAAGCTAACACAACTATTTTTAGTAATAGTTAAAATCAACAACTTATAATATTAGAGTAGGGGGGTTTTAGCTCTTCGAATAGTCATTGGTGTGAATTTCTATAGTGGTACAGTAGAAGAAGCACAACTTATTCAATTGGGAGAAAAATAAATAAATGGATTATAATAGTATCCTTGTAATCAATTAGTATAGAGATTGACACAATTGGCACCATTGACACACTTGGTACATTGATCATTCACTTGGTGTTCCAAATGGGGAAGGATGAACAACAAGAACCCTTTTCCACTGATGCCAAAGCAGGAAAATCAACAGACATTAGAACTCATTGGAAACCTTTAGAAATAGGGGGAGCTCAACAACCTAAGAGTGGGAGTCAATCCCAAATCCATTGATGACCAACAATGTTTGGTGTTGTTTCCATCAATGCCAAAGGGAAATATTATTGAATGTGTTATCATTGCTTTAAAGTTCAGGGGGGGTCTTATTGAGTGTCCATTTTCATTAATTTCATTGTTGTATACTTCAAGTGGACTTTGATTACTAAGTGTTGGTATTCTAGATTTTTTTTTGAGTTTTCGATGTGTAGCCTAAGTAGCCTATATTTATAGGAATTGTGTCTACACTTTTCAGTCCAAAGGAGTTTGAAATATGTCTAGTTAGAAATATCTCTCACAAACCTAAGTTTCCAATGGTATATGGAACTTAATCTAACTTTAGGGAATGAAGAGAAAACTCATTTTACAATAAGGTAGTTTAGCAGACCTGAAGGTATCTAGGCATCTGAATTCATCCAGGATTTGTCAAAATCTAGCCACTTCAAGGGTATCTTGGAATATAGGTATCCAAGGTTACCCAGCATAGCCACTTAAGAGAAAATACAAATATTTTCAAGTGGGTGGAATCCCTAACAAGTGGTAGAGACTAAAGTGGCAACTGAAGAACATGACATATGGCATTGATTTTCAGCTCTTCTAGGTATACAAAGTGATAGGATAGTAGTTGAAATTTTGAAAGTGTAGGATAGTTCTAGACACATGGCATGTTTCAAATGATCAATGAGAATAATATTGAAATTACAATTAGTATATCAACATGCCAAGATGGGTCCCATATTAGTTTGTGGGCCATCAGTATATAGGGAATTTGATCATCGAAATGCAAGAAAGATGGGTAATGAAGATCCACTAATCATATATTTTACAAGTTCTTGGTGAAATCCATAGATAACATAGGGCCAACAGGATAAACACCCATGGGTATTAGATGATTAGGCATCAGGATATTTGTATAATGTTAAACCAATATGCAAACCGAAAAACCTAAGACACGTGGAACATCCATGTGCATGACATAATGGAAGTGATGTGGCTTAGATGATGATGTGGTAGCAT
The DNA here is from genome assembly GCA_034641835.2 of Pinus albicaulis. NCBI lineage: Eukaryota > Viridiplantae > Streptophyta > Pinopsida > Pinales > Pinaceae > Pinus > Pinus albicaulis. The sequence goes on from CM076572.1 coordinate 529,029,129, forward strand.
CGAGATTTGAGATGTGGTAGGTGATAATGGTTCTTTTGATAGGTTCAATAGATAGTTGGTGGGTGACATATGACAGGCACGTGTCAATAGCTAGACACATGGCATTGTCTGATTGGGTGCATAGGGACATGTGGGTCCCTCCCCTAAACACTGAGGCATCAAGCATTAAAGATTTAGTTTAATGTAAAAATCTAAGGATGGTTCAATGTGACTTGGTGGAGTAACAATATGGCAGTAAAGAGGTGTCTTAGGGAACCACATGGCAAGTGTTGTTTGGTTCCCATTGACACGACATTGCAAGCCTCGAGATATGTTCCAAGACCATATCTAGAATTTTTTTTTCATGTTAACACATTTGTGAATTCGACATTGGAATCTTGGGAGAACGGTGTGGTCATATCAACCTAAGGCTTTTTAGACCACTAGGAATTAGGAAACTAGGAGAATGAACCATAACAAATGAAGATTTTTTTGATGTGAAATGGAAAGGCAGGGCCCCATACTAGGCACTAGAGTATCTAGGGGAAAAAAACCTTATGGATGCATGGTATAGTCCAGTATTCCACAAGCACATAAATAGATAAATTATCGTCATATGAAATATATTTCAAGTGTTGAGAATTTCTTCAAGGAAAAATGAATCAGATCAGGATTGTTTGTGGGAAAAGTGAAACACGCATAATAGTCTAGTGATCTGCTATCCATGCAAACAAACACCTTTTAACTTGTGTCCTTGGTTGTAGCTCCTGGACATATGGATTAATGTGGTTAAGCCCCTATTGCTAAGGTCTAGTAAATTCAGGATTGGCCCAAATTTAAGTTGTTGACAATGACTACATTCTTATGTGAGGAAAGAGCTAATGGTGTTGTTAAAAGGCTGACCCCCGATCCATATTATTAATAGAAATGGTCACCGAAATCAGCTAAAGGAAGGCTTGCAGGTATAAAAAGTGAAATGAACAATGTGAAGGTATGTTATTCTATGTTAAATAAAAACAAATAATGCTATGAAGAGGATGAAGATATGTATTTCATGAAGAACAACGAGAGAATGTTGTGTTGTAGAAAATAACTAGAGCTATGTTGCAACCAAGACAAGTTGAAATACCATAAGTAAAAACCAAGGTTTAATGCCAATGGAAATGAAAGAGGATAAAATATAGAATCATAAGAGAAACAATTAGAAAAATATGAGAAAGGAAAACTATGCAACGAAAAATAGAAGGATTTGAGTGTAAAATGATGGTGAGTTGATAATGCATGCATACGATTCCCTCATAAAGGTTGAAAGAGAAAAATTCTAGGATTATATCTAGGCTATATGAGGGGTGATGCAAGGAAAATAAGAGTAGATATGAATATTGAGATTAGCTATGGACCAGAGATGAAGAGATGTTGAGGATATCTAAGAAAGAGTTGCAGTGATGTAATGGAAATTTATGTGGCTCAAATAACCTGAGATAGATAATTTTCAATTGAGAAAAAGATCAAAGACAAAGCATATATTTTAGTAAATATTTGTGTTAGGGTGATTTTCTAATCAAAGTGCCATAGATATGAGTTTGTAATTATGTGATGAAAACGGTTTATGAGTGACATAGCAAGTTGGTGCCTGAAAATTCATGGGGATTGATGCCTCCAATAGGTTGGTTCCCATAAATAAAGGGGGTTGGTGCCTCCAACAATTTAGTGCTTGAAAATTAGGGGATTGGTGTCTCCTTCAGGTTAGTGGCTATAAATATTAGGGGATTTATATCTCCTTCAAGTTGACGCCTATAAATCTTTGGGGATGGGTGTCTCCTTTATGTTAGTGCTAGTAAATTTGATGTAATATTAGGTTGGATTCTACAACAATAATTACACATATGTTTTGTGGTTTTCTCCTATATGGGTTTCCATGTAAATATCTGTCTATTGATGTATGTTTGTTTTGTTTTATTTGTGGTGTTTTTGTGTGTTCGATTAGTAATAACTTAAAACAAACTAAATATTTCTTAAATTAGTATAATATCGATTCACCCCCTCCTTAGTATTATCACAGTTTCCAACAATTGGCGTTGAATATGGTTCCTTTAGAACAGTATAGGAAGGTAAATCATAAGGGACCATGGTTAACCGAGATGGATTTTCCCCAAATGGAGCACCATTATTGAATGGATCAAATTATGCAATCTTGAAGATAAGAATGAAATTTCATCTAATGGTTCTTGGCTTGGATTTATGGCTATTTGTAGTAGATAGAGAGAATAACAATAAGTATAATACAGAAGCCATAAATGCATATCGAGTGCATTGTAAAACCCATATTCTAATAAGGTAATTCATTGTGATATTGTGAAAGAAATAGTGGATAAATTGAGATGTGTCTATGAGGAAGTGCCTAAAGAATTGAAGAAGATTGAAAACCATGAGTGCTCAAGTGACGACCCAGATGATGAAGATTCACTAGTTGTCAATGACCATGCTACTGATCATCAAAATAACAATTCATATTCAGAATACGAAGTTGGAGGTGAAGAAGCAATGTAATCCACAAGTAAGCTACTATTATAATGTAATTGTAGGATAATAGTTCATGTTTCTTTTAAATATATTAATGTAAGTTCAGAAAATGGTAGTGATAGAGAATAACATGAAGTTGAGAGAAAACCTTATAAACATAAAAAGAAATATGTAGCTCATATGACGATAGTAGTAGGTATGCATTTGATAATGTTGTAAAGGAATCTCCACTCATGACAATGTATTTATATATTTATATAAATAACCAACCTAATTCATCTTAATCATAAATCGACAATTGCAAAAAAAAATGGAATATTTTAAAATAGATAGTTTTAAACTTATAAATTCAAAATTTAACATAAATATATACTAATAGTAAACTAGGTTACATATAAAACCGTGAAATTGCATTCAATGTACTTTAAACATATAGAAAGCAACATTTAAAATACAATAAAAAATATTCACATAATTATAAAACATGCAACTTAAAAAAAAATATTGACATAAATAAATACTAATAATAAATATGCTACATATACCCCAGATGCGGGTGACATGCCTGACATGTGTGAATATCAAATCTAAACCCATCCAGACTACGGAAATCTCCAACGCAATTCTTCACCTGTGAAGGATCCAATTACCGTTAACTCCTCACACGTTCCTCGCAAAACCAGAGATGATGCCGAGCGGACAGGCAGTGTGTCACCTGACCCTGACCATCACCTCACCCATACCAACATTAATGTCCATGAGGATTAATCAGCATCACAACCACTCCTCCTCCCCTACGCCTGCTCAATTTCTTGAGCTCCACATGCAATTTCATGTGAAGATCACTCATTTCCACCCTTTCAGACTTCATCCTCACACCTATATAACCTCTAGAATGCTACCCCTTTTCTCACTCATCTGGTCACCTTTGCCTTTCGCTCTTCTCCTTCTAATCTAGATTCTCAATGATTTCCATCAGTTGCAAATCCTGAGTCGCAAAGTGGAGCTGCGCAGACTCCCTCTGTTAGTTTCTCTTCATCCTGCGAACCTACCCCCCAGTATTTACAGCCCCTATGTCACTTCTGCCTCCCCTCCCAGGTGCGTAATGGCCCCTAGACTGCACCAACGCACTATTCGTGGTGGTCAGAGAGGGGCCCTCCCTGGTCGTTGCCATCGTGGCGAGGATAAACACCTTGAATAAATTGATGGCTCCTCATCCAGCACCCTAGGAAGCCATCAACCTGCTCCCGAGCAGTAAGCAGAATCCTCCAGGAAATCAACGCAAAGAGGAGGTCGAGGAGGTCCACCTCCTCTCCCAGAGCTCGCTCTCTGCATCGCACATTGTCTCCCTCGGCCATTCCTGTGTAGGATGTTGAGGATACAGACATCTAGATCATGGATTCTGACGGTGTTTGGACGAAGGTCCCTGATGGAGTAAACTCGGAATCCCCCATCCTCTGCGCTCCTGCAAGTTTCCATAAGAGAATAGTTTCCGATGTGGAATTTTTTGTTGCGTAGGCTCCATATTGTCCCATTGAAGAGGAGAATCCCAACAGCAATGATGATGATGAATAACATCTCCGTATCAGCACAGTTTTACTTTGTTTTTTGTCATATGTGTCCACAGGGCTTTTCTGTTATTACCTACCCTCTAGATTTTAGATGAATCAATGCTACTGCGCACAATGTAAGGCTCGTTTTCAAGTTTTTTCATGGCCGACCTCCTCCCTCGAGGCAGCCCAGAAACAACGTTACAAAGGCAGGGATTGGTTAAGCGCAGCTTACCAAACCTACTTGTAGCATATGTAATATTATGTTCTCGAAATTAATATATTAGCTCAACTTACCAAAATATATATATATATATATATATATATATATATATATATATATATATATATCTGTGTGTGTGTGTGTGTGTGTGTGTGTGTTACATATAACACCATCAAATTCCAAAGGAAGAGTGTTTGGTCAATTTACTAGGTAAACTAATGCAAGTATTTAATTATCAATCTTCGCTTGTAGAACTTAGAAGCATCTCCAAAATATATGGGTTTAATATATATTCAAGTTTAGAAGATGAATTATTGAAATTAAAGGAAATTCATATTAAAAATATAAATCTTAAATAAATAATTTCTAATTCAATTATGTAATAAGCAGCAAAAGAAGCTCCTAACTTAGGGGAACTTGTCTATCCTTCTCTTACAATACTACTTCATGAATCAGAAATCAAAAACCACTAATGAAAAATAGATCAAGATGAATGAAAGAATAACTGAAGAGGCTCCTAACTAAGGAGATCATATCTATCCTTCATTATAGATTCATTCATCATTAATTCCATTATTAGAAAACATGAACTTCAGAAAATCACTTAAAAGCGGGAAAGATGAATTCTATTTCTAGTTCTTGAACAGATAGAAGGAATTTTTAACTTAAACACTAGATTAACAATTCATATGAAGAAAATAAATTAGAACTATATTCATCGAAAATCATACACATCATCATACACCTCATTAACAGATTAAGCATAAAACAAAACTAGTTCAGGAAATTGCAACTAAATTAACCAGAAAGTGCACTTAGCTCGGTGTGGGTGACCTCCACCCTTGCCTCACACACCAGGAGTACTTTCAGCTACTATAACTCAGTCAAGAATTCATCATATAGAATAGCATCAAGTGAAATAGAATAGGTCTTTTAATTAGCTCCCAAAATTTCAGAAATATCAAAGTTAAGTTATACAAATTCTATATATGAATGCCTTCAATGTCTTAGGCTTAAATAGAGAAATATGAAACAAACTCATCACAAATGTCTCCTACATCCATGTCTGTCCTTATCCTATCTATTCAAGTCGAGCTCATCCATCTAATCTCTCAAAATCTAGAAAATCCCATAAAATGCTAAATTTGACCTATTTCCTAGGGATTTCCATAAAAACGGGTCTTGTTTGATCGCTTTTGACCAGGCCTTTTTAAGCTTGGTTTAACCGAACCAATAGGTTTACATCCAATCGTAGTTCCCAATACTTCTAGAAATTTATTCCTAGGTGTCCTGAAAATATGACATCAATGAAGCCATTACGGGAATTTTTGGTTTGGTCCAAAAATGTACTTAAAACTCATTTTTAATAAAAACTTCTAAAAATTGCAAAACTTAATTTATATACCTGGATATGCATTAATTGGTAAAAGTAGGGTGTATATGGATGGTATATGGATGGATAGCATGGAAATTAGTGTATTTAATTAAGCAAAATTGGATAAAAAACGAGGGCCAATATCTCCCCCTTGCTTACTCTCAAGCATGTCCTCATGCTTGCCTCTGTCTCCTTGAACTTCTGCTTCTATATGATGACTTCCCTGTTGATGTACCTGTGACTCTGGCTCCTGATGTTGTAACTTCCTGATGAGATGCCTTTTTTTTTTCTTGAAATCAATCTTCTGTAGTGAATATCCACTAAGATGAGGAGAAAATTTTGAATTAAAATACCAAATTTTGGACTGATATGTGAATCCTTGATTAGTGAGAATAAAGAGAAATTTCTAAACTTGTGATGTCAAATTCCTGGGCTGAAATGAAAATAAAATTTTACTATTGAATGAGAAAATTTTTGTGTTGTAATGCCTTCAAAAATTGATTTATGGGAACAAGAAGCAATATCTTTGTTGTAATTCTTTCAAAAATCAATTTCTGGGAGAGATCTAAGTGAATTTATAGTCTTTTGGTACCTCTTTTTTCTCTGGAAACTAACACTCTATTTTCAAAAATTCAATTCATAAGTTTTTCACTATTGTTCATTCACTAACACCACTTGACACCATCGTGCACGAGCTCTGTTTTGGAATTTTGTGTAAATAATAATGAAACTGGGGTCTTGAAATTGAAGTTTTTAATTCCAATCTTACACTTGGAACTTTGATCTTGAACCTATGCTGCCACCAACAGACTTGGGCTATGCTGTCAATTAGATAACTGGAGTCTTCAGATTTTCAAACCATGTAACTATAACTTGGACCCAATTCTTTCACTGACACCCAATTTAAACAAATCTCTTACATAATTTCCTAATTGAATTCAAACACTCCACGCAATCTCCAAAATAAGGGTCGAAAGAACCATAAAAATATCCCAAATAGAAATGAATTTGAGAAAAGTTTCTACAATGAGTCTAATTGGGCTCGTTCTGAAGAAAACCAATGTTTTTATTTTTCAAATTTCATTTTATTTTTCTCAGAAAAGACAATGAAAAATATTCGCTTTAGAAATTTCATTTGAAACTGTAGTTGAATTCAAGATATGGTGTCAGAATCCTTACCTCCTTCTTCCACTACCACTATTACCGATATCCATTGTATCCCTTACATACCAGTCTCTTTCTGGAATGTTGAGATCAAATTCTTGATCATGTTATTGTCATCAACAATATTTTTCTGAACCTTTATTATCATGCCAATATTTTCAAAACGTTTCTCATCATGCTATTGAAACCAATTGTTATCAATATCTGGTTTGATTTCAGAAAGAATTGTTATCATGCTTCTCCTCTAATGTGATTTCAATTTCTATGATCTCATCCATCATTTTACAACTATTTTATTGCTAGGTGTTTTCCCTTCAATTCCCAAACTGAACTAAAAAATTGAATGATTTCAGAAATTTCTGGGAATTTCAAATGCCGCCAATTAATCAATTTCCACTTACCTGAGATTCTGGCAAACTTCATTTTTTTTATATGAATGAGGAAATATATTTTTTTGTTAATGATACATGAGCTACAGAAAAATCAATTAAACCCTTTGTCTCTATTTCCAACAATTAAATGCTTAGAATCTGAAATTGAATCCTGGAAAGGATTAACTCTCTTCTCTTTCAGAAATCGAAATTGATTTCTACTTTGTCTTTTAAAAATAAATTCCAGGAATGAACAATTTTATTTTCATTACCTTCTCTCTTTCCTTAGGAATCGAAATCGAACTTCTGGAATTAGACGATATTATTGTTGAGATGCAACAAGAAGATCTTATTGAAAATTAAACACCTATATTAATCAATTTCCACTTACCTGAGATTCTAGCAAACTGCGTTTTTTTTTATATGAATGAGGAAATATATTTTTTTGTTAATGATACATGAGTTGCAGCAAAATAAATTAAACTCTTTGTCTCTGTTTCCAAGAATTAAATGCTAAGAATCTGAAATCGAATCCTAGAAAGGATTAACTCTCTTCTCTTTTAGAAATCGAAATTGGTTTCTACTTTGTCTTTTAAAAATAAATTCTGGGAATGAAAAATTTTATTTTCATTACCTTCTCCCTTTCCTTAGGAATCGAAATCGAAATTCTGGAATTAGACAAGATTATTTTTGAGATTCAACAAGAAGATCCTAGTGAAAATTAAGCACCTACACTAGGATGGAGCCTCAGGCTATTTTTAGGTTGATTTCTATTTATAGATGCATGAGAAAATTCTATTTATAGATGCACGTCTATTTATAGATGTATGTGCAAATTCTATTTATAGATTGCATGTCTATTTATAGATTCATGTCGACTACTATTATCCTTTAATATTAGCCAGACAATAAACAATAATCTATTCTCAATGAGCACTTGGAAATAGTTAACTGAAGTGAAAAATCTGTAGAAATTTTAATACAATTATGTGTTGCCTGGATTCTCTTGATATAAAAATTATATGCCAGTGTTAAATACAGAATCACTTCTACAAAAAATTCTTGTGGAAATTTAAAACACGATCACCAATTGCAAACACATGAAGAAAGATCATTCACACATAACACATGTTTGAAAGCATAAAGCTAAAAATCCCACTATCATATATTATGTATATATCATGGATCATGAAACAATCTCATACAAAACTCTATTCCAAGAGCTCTCAGTACAATATACAATCATCTCACATTGTCTTGCAGAAATTTGCAAATGCCTTTCCAAATTTCTGCCTCACAACAGCATGCCTCCATTGCGCAATCCAAGTTGATTACAAGACCAATTCGATGCAATAATTCCCTCCTTGACTGTGCAATCCTCATGATCATATCCAATGTGTGTTTGGCTTGCAAGAGTGAAATCCAATATAGTACAACTAATAGCCAAATTTCCCTTTCACCTACCTCTCAACTAGGTCTCCACTGGATCTGATATGCATGTAGTTAACACTAGTAAATTTTTAGTTGCATGTGAGATTACTCCATGTGAATTAATTTAATATTTAATTCACGTATCTCTCACTAGTGTATCTTCAGTTGCAACTAGCATAGCTGATTTTAACTCACTTAACTGAGTTAAACTACTTTACAACTAACATAACTACACATCCAACTCTGTTACAACTTCGAATCACTCAGTTACAACTAAGTCCACTTGCATGTCCCACCAACCAACCTTTGAACTCAAAATTCCTTTAGCTAACTGGTTTTCCACTTCAGTTAACTGATTCCAAGTGCTCCATGAGAATAGATTAATATATATTGTCCAACTATTATTAAGGGATAATAATAGTCAACATGCATCTATAAATAGACATGTGATCTATAAATAGAACTCGCACATACATCTAAAAATAGAACATCGTCTATAAATAATATTTTCTTACCATCTATAAATAGACATCATCTATAAATAGAATTTTCTCATCCATTCTAAAAATAGTCTTCCACCTAAAAATACCCTGAGTCTCCATCCTAGTGTAGGTGCTTAATTTTCACTAGGATCACCATCTTGTTGAATCTCAATGCTCCCTCTCAACAAGAAATGGATTATCCTTCACCCCAATCTTGTCTCTATGGTATTCAAATTTTCTCCTAGTGAGCACCTTCATCAAAACATATGCATCCTGATCCTCCGTAGGAATGTACTAAAGCAACATGATCTTCCACTGCACACAATCTCTGATATGATGATACCAGATATCTATATGCTTAGATCTATCATGAAACACATAATTAATAGAGAGTTTAATGCAACTTTGATTATCACAATGAATCACTGAAGGATATAAATGAGAACCAAACAAGCCAACCAGTATCTTTCTCATCCAGATACCCTCACATGCAGCTTGACTTGCTGCCATGTATTCTGCTTCCACTGAACTGAGTGCCACAGATCTCTATTTTCTGTTGTACCAAGAAACAATTGTACATCTAATAATAAATATCCCTCCAGATGTGCTCTTTCTGTCCGTTGGGTTGCTTGCCTAATTTGCATCTTTGAAGCCATGCAACTTTACCTCATCTGTCTGTCTATACCACAAGCCATACTCAGATATTCCCCTTAGGTATCTTAGGACATGCTTGCCCGCCTTCCAAAAGAGCTTGGTAGGCTTAACCATCGCTTGACTAAGTTGGTTCACCGCATAGAATATTTCTGGTCTTGTATTCACTAAATACATTAGTGAACCCATTAAATGTCAATAGATAGTAACATCCACTACCTCTCCAGATGTAGCGTCCTCTTTCGTCCAGGTTCCTAGAAGAGGAGTATCCATGGGTTTTCATCCCTCCATGTGAAACTTACCTGGTATCTCCCTTGCATACTTCCTTGAGACACAAAAATTTCACCATCTCGTTGCCATATTTCCAATCCAAGGAAATAATGAAGGAGGCCCATATCCTTCATCTCGAACTCCTTTGCAAGGTCCTCCTTGCATGAGCATATTAGCTACTCATCACCAGTTAGTATTAAATCATCAACATAAAGAACAATGATTAAAAGCTTACCCTCCACCACAATTTGGTATAGGTTTGCATCCGCTTCACTCTTGGTGAAGCCAAGTCCGGTGAAATGGCATTCTATTCAAGTGTACCAAGCAAGGGGTGCTTGATTCGGCCCATACAATGTTATTTTGAGTCTACACACATGCAACTCGCTGCTGAAGATCTCAAATCCTTCAGGCTACTCAATGTACACTTCTTCCTTAATGATCCCATTGAGAAACATATTCTTCACATCCATCTAATGAATGTGCCAACCCATCTGCACTGAGAGAGCAAGGATGGTCCTTATGGAAGAATATTGTGTGACATATGCACAAGTTTCTTTATAATCAATCCCCTCGATCTGTGAGAAGTCCCGAGCCACAAATTTGACCTTTTATTTCTCAACACTCCCATCAAAAGCTTGCTTTACCTTATAGATCCATCTCAAACCTACCATTTATTTATCAACCGGCTTTGGAACAATTTCCAAAGCACTGTTTCTAACAATGGAGTCATACTCCTCCACCATTGCATCTACCCATGTGGTCTCTTGCACTACTTCCTAAACATAATATGGCTCAGTCACAATACATTTTCTCATGAGAGCCATGTATCCAGTAAATCAGTCAGGAGACTGTCTTTATCTATGCTGTGAATTAGGGACTCCTACATTTGACACAACATCAAGTCTCAGCCTCTCATCTTTTGTGGTACGCCTTCTGCCTGTTCTGATGTTTGGCTTTGCGTGAGTCGACTCCTCCACTCCATGAACCTCCTCCTGTGGTTGATCCACATCTAGAGACTCATCTTTAGGAACCAATAGTTCCTCCTTTGCATGCACGTCCAACTCCCTCTCAAGCAAAAACCACATGGCTTTCCCCTTATCGAAATTTATATCCCACCGCATAACAGTCATCTTACTGTTAGGCTAATACACACGATAATTATGGGGTTTCTGTGTACCCCACAAATGTCCAAACATTAGCAATTGGCTCCAGCTTCTTCCTAGCATTCTTGGTCACAAGCACATAAACAGATGAGCCAAAAATCTGAAAGTGAGAAAAATCAAGTTTCTTACCAGTGAAAGCTTCTTCAGGTGTACTCATGCCTAGTACTCTATGAGGACAATGGTTTTAAAAATAAAATGCAGTGTTGCATGCTTCCACCCACAAATGCATTAGTAGGCCCTGATCATGTAGCATTGCTCGTGTTGCACCCATGATCATTTTGTTCTTCCTCTCCACGACCCCATTTTGTTGTGGGTTATGAGGCACTATGAGTTCTCTTTGAATTCTTTCTTGGATGCAGAATTCTTTGAATTCATTAGAGATGTATTCTCCACCATTATCGCTCCTCAAAGCCTTCACTTGCTTCCTCGGCTCTTTCTCCACCAATGCCTTAAACTCACAGAACTTTGAGAATGTTTGATCCTTCTTCTGCATGAAGAAGATCCAGCATTTACGAGAAAATTCATCAACAAAAATAACACAATACCTATGTTTTGATGTTGAAGCAACCGAGAATGGTCCACACACGTCTGTGTGAACTCTTTCCAGGATCACTGAAGCATATTTCTCCTTTTCATGAAAGGTGGACTTTACATACTTCCCCATAGTGCAACCCTTACACTGATCTAACTAAGCAAGTGTTCCCATTGGAAGTCCAGTAGATATTTGTTGCATGACTTTCAAGGCTCCATGATGAAGATGGTCCAATTGCCTGTGCCATAATTCGCCCTCTTCCCGGCTCACCACTTTTTCTACCTTGCCCATCATGGCAGTGCAGCCATCTACGTCTAGCTTATATATATTCTTAACTTGAATCCATATCCTCTTGGTTTGACCCTTTGTTTTATGTCGCAGGAAAGCTTTTCCATCACTTAAAACAACGTCATAGCCTCTGTCCTCCAACATCGCTATTGAGACCAAGTTTTCTTCAAACCTAGAACATGCATAACATCTTTCAATTGAAATGTTTTACCTGACTCCCTCTCAAAGGTAATGGTACCAATTCCGGTTGCACTGTATCATCTATCGTCACCCATCTCTATATACATTTGGAGATATTTCTCCTCCAAGTCATTGAAAAGCTCCTAATCTCCCGTCTTTTGGAAGGAAGCACCACTATCCAAATACCACACCAATCCCAATGCACTTGAAACCATGCATTCAATCAAATATAAATGAAGTTCAAATTGCGAGGCAAGGGCATCACCAAGTGCAACTCCAAAAACCTTCTTGTTCTTCTTCTTCTTCTGTGGGCAGTTAGTTGCGAGATTCCCATGTCCGTGACAGTGAAAACACTTCACCTTGGACAAATCCAACTTCTTGCCTTTAGACTTGGATTTTGAATGGAATTTATTCCCCTTCCCTTTCTTTTCCTTGGCAGCCAAAGCACAATCCTCTTCATCATCATGCTTTGATGAAGAGTCATCTTTGGTGTTCCACCTAAACTCCTCCTGCAATAGATCTGACCACAGTCGTTCCCAATCCAGCAGTTTTTCTCATCCATTGACAAAGTCTTCATAATTGTGCCAACTCTTAGGAAGTCCCAAGAGAGCCAATCTCACCAAATCATCATCGACAACAGTGATTCCCACACTCCCCAGTTCATCCCGACATTGGACAAACTTTGTGAGATACTTTGGAATATTTTTTCCCTTTTCCATCTTGATATTTTTGAGTTTATCCTTCAACGCCAATTTCCTATGGTTGTTGCTGCTTTGGAAAATATCCATAAAAGCCTTTCACATAGCATATGGAGTGGCTTTCCCATGAATTCTTGAGACAATGTGGTCTCTTACACCTTCCAACAGAATCCTTCTCACCTTCGCTACTTTATTTTTCCATGCATCAAGTAATGCAACATCCGTCGAAGTGGACTTAGGAACATCACTGTCGATGAATTCCTTCAAGCCATTATATTCAATCACTGCCTCCATGCTGTCCTTTCATACAATGTAGTTATATCTTCCCTCGAGTGCATACTCTAGCTGCAAGACATTGAAATCCATTTCGAAGTTTACTCAACTTTTACACCAAGAAATTCTTGCAGCAAATTCGAATTGTTTCCACCAGCAAACTCTGCTCCTGCTTCAAAATTGCAATATTTTGTGCTCCGATACCATGTATAAATTTTAATACAATTGTGTATTTCCTCGATTCTCCTGATCTAACAATTATATTCCACTGTTAAATACAAAATTGCTTCTACAAAAAATCTTGCATAAATTTGAAACACGGTCGCCAATTGCACATGAGAAAGATCATTCACACAACACAGATGTTTTTATCAGGAAAGCATAAATATAAAAACCCCACTATCATATATTATGTATATATCATGGATCATTAAACAATCTCATAAAAAAATCTAATCCAACAGCTCTCAGTACAATATACAATTGTCTCACACTGTCTTGTAGAAATTTGCAAATGCCTTAGCCAAATTTCTGCCTCACAACAGCCTGCCTCCACTACACAATCCAAGTTGATTACAAAGAACAATTCGATGAAATCATGCCCTCCTTGACTGCACAATCCTCATGAGCATATCCAATGTGTCTTTGGTTTGCAAGAGTGCAATCCAATATAGTACAACTAATATTCAACTGTCCCTTTCACCTACCTCTCAACTGGGTCTCCATTGGATCTGACATGCATGTAGTTAACAGTAGTAAATCTTCAGTTGCATGTGATATTACTCCATGTGAATTAATATAATATTTAATTCACTGATCTCTTACTAGTGTATCTTCAGTTACAACTAACATAACTGAGTTTAACTCACTTAACTGAGTTAAACTACTTTACAACTCACATAACTACACATCCAACTCTATTACAACTTCGAATCACTCAGTTACAACTAATTCCACTTGCATATCCCACCAACCAACCTTTGAACTCGAAATTCCTTCAAATAACTGGTTTTCCACTTCAGTTAACTCATTCCAAGTGCTCCATGAGAATAGATTAATATTTGTTGTCCAACTATTATTAAGGGATAATAATAGTCGACATGCATATATAAATATACATGCGATATATAAATAGATCTCACACATACATCTAAAAATAGAGCATCATATATAAATATAATTTTCTCAGCATCTATAAATAGACATCATCTATAAATAAAATTTTCTCATCCATTCTCAAAATAGACTTCCACCAAAAAATAGCCTGAGGCTCCATCCTAGTGTAGGTACTTGATTCTCGCTAGGATCATCATCTTGTTGAATCTCAACAAAATCAGTTAGCTAAAGGAATTTCAAGTTAAGAGGTTGGTTGGTGGGTCATTTAGGTTTTCTTAGTTGTAACAACGTGATTCGAAGTTGTAACAGAGTTGGAAGTGCAGTTATGAAATTTGTAAAGTAGTTTAACTCAATTAAGTGAGTTAAGCTCAGTTGTGCCAGTTGTAACTGAAGATACACTAGTGAGAGATCAAGTGAATTAATTATTAATTAATTCAAAATCAGTGGTCTCACATGAAACTGAATATTTACTATTATTAACTCCATGTATGTCAGATCCAATGGAGACCTAGTGGAGTTCTAGGTGAAAGGGAAGTAAACTATCAGTTGTGACATTATCTGGTCGCACACATGCAACCACACACACATTGGATGTGCCCATGAGGATTGCGTAGTCAAGGCAGGCAGGATTGCACTCATTCAGGGATTGCTATCAACTCAAATTACACAATGGAGGCAGGTTGTCTGGAGATAGTAAATTGGCTAAGGAGCATGCCAATTTTTGTATGACAATGTGAGACAATTAGCTCATGTACAGAGAGCTCTTGGATTAGAGCTTTGTATGTAATTTTTTCATGATCCATGATATAATACATAATAGAATATAGTGGGGTTTTTAGCTATCAGCTTTCCCTGGGTAGATTATCTGTGTTATGTGTGATTGATCTTTCTTCATGATAATGTGATTGGCGATTGTGTTTTAAATTCTACAAATATTTATAGAATCGATTTTGTATTTAACAATAGCACATTATTAGATCAGTATAATCCAGGATATACATGCATTTTGTATTAAATTTCTACATGGTATCGGAGCACAAGAAATTGTAGTAGTGAAGCAGCAGTTGAGTTTGTTGGTGGAAATAATTTGAATTTGTAGAAAGACTTTCTTGGTGCTATAGTTGATTCAAGATCGAAATGGCTTTTAATGGCTTGAGGTTAGAGTATGCACTTGAGGGTAGCTCAAACTACATTTCTTGGAAGGACAAGATGGAGGTAGTGCTCGAAGATAATGGCTTGAAGGAATTCATTGACAATGATGTTCCTAAGCCTGCTTCGTCACATGTTGCCAATCTTGATGCATGGAAAAAGAAAGTGGAAAAGGAGACGAGGATTTTGGTGGAGGGAGTACGAGACCACATTTTCTCAAGCCTCCATGGGAAAGCCACACCATATGCTATGTGGAAGTATTTGACAGATCTTTTCCAAAGCAGAAGCGACCATACAAAATTTCCGCTCAAAGATAAACTCAAGAAGATCAAGGTGGAAAAGGGTGACAACATTCCAAAGTATCTCATGAAGTTTGTATAATGTCGGGATGAACTGGGGAGTGTGGGAATAAATGTTGTTGATGATGATTTTGCGAGCTTGGCTCTCTTGGGACCTCCTAATATTTGGCACAGTTATGAAGACTCTGTCAACGAACGGGAAAAATTGTCGGATTGGGAACGATTGTGGTCGGATCTGGTAGAGGAGGAGTTCAAGCAGAATACCAGAGATGGCTCTTCATCAAATCATGATGATGAAGAGGATTTTGCATTGGTTGCTAAGGAAAATAAGGGGAAGGGGTAAAAATTAAATCTGAGTCTAAAGGCAAAAAGCTGAAAATTTCCAAGGTGAAGTTTTTTCACTGTCACGAACATGGGCATCTTGCTACAAAAAACAAGAAGGTTGATAGAGCTACAGCTGGCAAGGCCCTTGCCTTGCAATTTGAGCTTGAATTCTCTTTGATCGCATGCTTGGTGTCAAGTGCATTAGGATCGGTGTGGTATTTGGATAGCGGCACTTACTTTAACATTATGGGAGATAAGGAACTTTCCAGTGACTTGGAGGAGAAAGATCTCTAGATGCATATAGATATGGGTGAAAATGAACGGTAAAATGCTACCGATTTTGGTACCATTACCTTTCATAGGGAGTCAGGTAAACCATTTCAATTGAAAGATGTTATGCATGTTCCAGGTCTGAAGAAAAATTTGGTCTCAGTCGCAATGTTGGCGGACAGAGGCTATGACGTTGTTTTCAATGACGGAAAAGCTTTCCTGCGACATAAAACAATGGGTCAAGCCAAGAGGATAGGGATTCGAGTTAAGAATATCTAGAAGATGGAGGTATATGTCTACACTACCATGATGGGAAAGGCGAAAAAAGTGGTGAGCCTGGATGAGGGTGAATTGTGGCACAGGTGATTGGGCCATCTTCATCATGGAGCCTTGAAAGTCGTGCAACAAATATCTACTGGACTTCCAATGAGAACACTTGCTCAGTTATATTAGTGCAAGGGTTGCACCATGGGGAAGTATGTAAAGTAAACCTTTCATGAGAAGGAGAACCGTGCTTTGGGGATCCTTGAGAGAGTTCACATAGACTTGTGTGGACCATTCTCAGTTGCTTCAACAAATTAACATAAGTACTATGTAATATTTTTTGATGAATTTTCTCTTAAATGCTGGATCTTCATGCAGAAGAAATATCAAACATTCTCTAAGTTCTGTGAGTTTAAGGAATTGGTGGAGAAAGAGTCGGGGAAGAAAGTGAAGGCTCTTAAAAGCGATACTGGTGGAGAATACATCTCTAACGAATTCAAGAACTTCTGCAGAAAAGAAGGAATTCATAGATAACTCATAGCGCCTCATAACCCATAGCGAAATGGGGTCGTGGAGAGTAAGAACATAATGATCGTGGGTAAAAAATGAGTGATGTGGCATGATCAGGGCCTGCCAATGCATTTGTGGGCAGAAGCATGCAACAATGTGATTTATGTGAAAAACCATTGTCCTTATAGAGTACTTGGCATGAGTACACCTGAAGAAGCTTTCACTGGTAAGAAACCGGATATTTCACACTTTAAGATTTTTGGCTCATCTATTTATGTGCATGTGACCAAGAATGCCAGGAAGAAGCTGGAGCTGAGTGCTGAATATGGTATTTTTTTGGGGTACACAGAAACACCCCATAATTATCGTGTGTATTTTCCTAACAGTAAAATTATTGTTATGCGACGGGATATAAAATTTGATGAAGGGAAAGCCTTGCGATTGTCGCTTGAGAGGGAGCTGCACTTGCATACAGAGGAGGAACTGTTGGTTCCCAAAGATGAGTCTCTAGATGTGGATCAGCCATAAGAGGAGGTTCATGGATTGGAGGAGTCCACTCATGCAGAGCCAACCATCAAAACTGACAAGAGGCGTACCAGATAAGTTGATTTGCTGAGACTTGATGCTTCACAGAATGTAGGAGCCCCTACTTCACAACGCAAAAAAAGATAGTCTCTTTACCGATTTACTGGATACATGGCTCTCATGAGAAAATGTATTGTGACTGAACCATATTCCTTTCAGGAAGAAGTGCAGGGTCCCACATGGGTAGATGAAATGGTGGAGGAGTATGACTCCATTGTCAAAAACAGTGCTTGGGAAATTGTTCCAAGGTTGGTTGATAAATTAGTGGTAGGTTCGAGATGGATCTACAAGGTAAAGCAAGTTGCTGATGGGAGTGTGGAGAAATAAAAGGCTAGATTTGTGGCCTGGGTCTTCTCACAGATCGAGGGGATAGATTATGAAGAGAACTTTGCACCTGTCGCAAGGTATTCTTCCATAAGGACCAACCTTGCTCTCTCAGTGCAGATGGGCTGGTGAATTCATCAGATGGATGTGAAAATTGTGTTTCTCAATGGGATTAGTGAGGAAGAGGTGTACATATAGCGGCCTAAAGGTTTTAAGATCTTCAAGAGCGAGTCGCATGTGTGCTGACTTAAAAGATAGATGTATGGGTTGAAGCAAGCACCCCGTTCTTAGTACACTCAGATAGACAACTATTTCACCAAACTGGGCTTCACCAAAAGTGAAGCAGATGCAAACCTATACCAAATTGTGGTGGAGGGTAAGCTTTTAGTCATTTTTCTTTATGTTGATGATTTAATATTGACTGGTGATGAGCAGCTCATACGCTCATGCAAGGAGGATCTTGCAAAGGAGTTCGAGATGAAGGATATGGGCCTCCTTCATTATTTCCTTGGATTGGAAATATGGCAGCGAGATGGTGAGATTTTTTTGTCTCAAGCAAGTATGCAAGGGAGATACTGGGCATGTTTCACATGGAGACCTGCAAACCCATGGATAATCCTCTTCCAGGAAACTGGAGGAAAGAGGATGCTACTTCTGGAGAGGTAGTGGATGCTACTGTCTATCGGCAGTTTGTGGGTTCACTAATGTATCTAGTGAACACGAGACCGAAAATTTGATATGTGGTTAACCAACTGAGTCAAGCTATGGTTAAGCCTACCAAGCTCTTTTGGAAGGCGGGTAAGCATGTCCTGAGATACCTGAGGGGCACATCAGAGATGGTTTATGGTACAGACAAGTGGATGGAGTGAAGTTTCATGGCTTCACGAATGCAGATTAGGCGGGCAGCCCAATAGAGAGAAAGAAAACATTAGGGGGGATCTTTAGTATCGGGTCTACAACTATTTCTTGGTAGAGCAGGAAGCAAATATCTGTGGCACTCAGTTCAGTAGAAGTAGAATACATGGTAGCGAGTCAAGCTGCATGTGTGGCTATCTGGATGAGAAAGATCTTGTTTGGTTTGTTTGTTTCTAATTTAGATCCGACAATGATTTATTCATTAGGGGAATTTTGAGGTCTAAAATGGGCCTCCTAAGGAAATTATAAAATAATAGTGGAAATAATAAAATAAGATTTCATTACAAATTTTAGAGGGAAAAAAGAAAAAACTATTTTTTCAATTCGTATTTTCAACTTATCTCCCAAATTTTTTACTCAAATTTCGAGCGAGGATACTCGTTGGATGAAAAAATTAATTTCTCATCCAAGGTGTACCCATGTTGCATACTTTTTATGGATCCTACTACACAAAAAATGAGAAATATATGAAAAACATGATTGCAATCATGTTTTTTAATGTATTTCTCATTTTTCATGTAGCAAGGTCAATAAAAATTATGCAACATGGGTACTCGTTGGATGAGGAATTAAATTTTTCATCAAACGAGTACTCTTGCTAGAAATTTGAGTAAAAACTTTGGGAGATAAGTTGAAAATACAAGTTGAAAAAGTAGTTTTATTATTTTATTATTTTTTAATATTTTTAGCCTGATACTTAAAAAATGGTGAATCATCCCCCATGGTTGACATCATCATCTTGAATCCTATTGGTTCTTATAAATTTTATTTTGTTTGTACATTTTTCTTAGGAGGCCCATTTTAGACCTCAAAATTCTCCTAATGGTGATAATCAGAGTTGCATTAAACTCTCGATTAATCTTGTGTTTCATGATAGATCTAAGCATATAGATATCTGGTACCATCATCTTAGAGATTGTGTACAGAGGAGGATCATGTTGATTCAGTACATTCCCATGGAAGATCAGGATGCAGATATTCTGACGAAGGCACTCACCAAGAGCAAATTCGAATACCATAGAGACAGGATCAGGGAGAAGGATAATCCCTTTCTTGTTGAGAAGGAGTGTTGAGATTCAACAAGAAGATCCTAGTGAAAATTAAGCACCTACACTAGGATGGAGCCTCAGGCTATTTTTAGGTAGATTTTTATTTATAGATGCATGAGAAAACTCTATTTATATATGCATGTCTATTTATAGATGTATGTGCAAATTCTATTTATAGATTGCATGTCTATTTATAGATTCATGTCAATTATTATTATCCCTTAATATTAGTTGGACAATAAACACTAATCTATTCTCAATGAGCACTTGGAAATAGTTAACTGAAGTGGAAAATCAGTTAGCTAAATGAATTTCTAGTTAAGAGGTTGATTGGTGAGACATGCAGGTTGACTTAGTTGTAACAATGTGATTCGAAGTTGTAACAGAGTTGGAAGTGGAGTTATGCAAGTTGTAAAGTAGTTTAACTCAGTTGTGCTAGTTGTAATTGAAGATACACTTGTGAGAGATCAAGTGAATTAATTATTAATTAATTCACAATCAGTGGTATCACATGCAACTAAATATTTACTATTATTAACTACATGCATGTCAGATCCAGTGGAGACCCAGTCGAGTTATAGGTGAAAGGGAAGTAAACTATCAATTGTGACATTATCTGGTTCCACACATGCAACCACACACACATTGGATGTGCCCATGAGGATTGCGGAGTCAAGGCAAGTAGGATTTCACTCATTTAGGGATTGCTATCATCTGGGATTGTGCAGTGGAGGCAGGTTGTCTGGAGATAGTAAATTGGCTAAGGAACTTGCCAATTTTTGTATGACAGTGTGAGACAGTTAGCTCATGTACAGAGAGCTCTTGGATTAGAGCTTTGTATCTAATTGTTTAATGATCCATGATATAATTCATAATATAAGATGGTGGGGTTTTTAGCTATAATATTTCCTTGAATAAATTATATGTGTTATGCTTGATTGATCTTTCTTCATGATATTGTGATTGGCGATTGTGTTTTAAATTCCGCAAATATTGTAGAATTCATTCTGTATTTCATAGTAGCACATTGTTAGATGAGGAAAATCTAAGATATAAATGCATTTTGTATTAAATTTCTACAATTATTACCCACTGTCTTCTCAGAAATCGAAATCAATCTTCTGTTCTTCTGCTGTAATCGTTGTGCTCTTTGAACTGGAAGAGGACTCTTTGAAAAACTCTGTGTTAATTATTTATGTTCCTGTTAGTCATATAGTTTAAAAACTACTTTCCTAACATTTAGATAAATTGTTGACTCTTATAGGTGGCAGAGGATTTTAAGCAAAACAAATCCAGAGCTGAAGTCTTATGTGACACATTTCAACAAAAAATTGAATTTTAATTTGCAAAAGAAATCTGAAACTAAAGTCGCAATTTTTTATTATGACACATTTCTACAAAAGTCAGAAGTTAAATTCTCCAAATTGTTTTTTTAATTTCCAAGGAGACTGATGCTTATCTTCACTAGGAGTTCACTGCACAATTTGAGGGATTCTCTACATAAATTATTGCTCGGTGCAAAATTTTCCTTCCTGAAAGCACCTTTAAGTACTTCTTCAATTTTCCTCATTGCTCAGTGCCTCTATGGTTTCCCACATTTTTTTATCTTCCGCGTAGCACAGTTTTTTTTTTACTTATTTCTCCATGCTTCTTCTACATAGCACAGGGTTTTTCACTCTACTCTTATTTCTTTTTTTTCAACACGAGCTTCCAACGTTGCTCAAAATATCTCTTCTACGTAATTCTCTTTCACAGTTTCTCTTTATGTTGAGAATACCTCCTTTTTGTGTGATTTCTCTATGCTTATGAGTTGAATGGCTACGATGATGCGCAAGGCATGTCTTTGATATATTTTTTTTTTTTTTTACTACCGTATGTAAATTTCAACGTTGCTGTGATTTTAACATTTGTTTCATAAGGCCTTAACACATATGTACTATGGCTCCAACATATTTCACTTTTTCAGCATTTGTTGCATAGCCTTAAGGTTATGAGTATTTAAGTTATGATTCTTAGATATGCACTATAGTCATATTCCTTTAATAATATCTCAATATCCATTATGTGCATATTTGGTTTTATTTCTTATCATTGTCCCTCCTTTTCATCATATGCTTTTATGTATTTGATTTAAAAAATGACCATAGTTTTAGGACATTTTAAATCAATTTTTTTACAATGATGCTAACCCTTTGTTGTTTTGTAGGTAAACAAGGATTTGAATATTGAGCCTTTAATTCTTGATCCATATGCTTAAGAAAATAATTAGGATTAATTTGATGGTTTAAACATTATTGGAATGACGGTATATAGAATGATAGTTAAATGTAGGAAAGGGGTAATGAAATATGGTATATGGAATGATGTTTAATGTATGAGGG
Source organism: Pinus albicaulis (assembly GCA_034641835.2). NCBI lineage: Eukaryota > Viridiplantae > Streptophyta > Pinopsida > Pinales > Pinaceae > Pinus > Pinus albicaulis. Next base: position 529,051,468 of record CM076572.1, read on the forward strand.
TAAATGTAGAAAAAGGGTAATGAATAGGTGATTATAATGGGTAGGATAATGAAGGTAGCGGTAGGATATAGGTAAAAATGTAATGGAGTGCATATCAAGCACTAAATTAGTCTTAACAACTTCTAGAAAAAAAATAAAAAATCAAAATTTTAAGAGAAAATTTTTTCACTTACTGTACTTGTACTCCCATAAAATACTTGATGTCAATGATGTCCTCCGGTCAAATGATGGTTGACAATGTCTTTATTGTCATAACGAAGGCTCTTCCAGGATATATTGAAATGTAGAGACTTATTTCTGCTTCATGTTTTTGCATCTTATATTGATTCAGTATCTTTGAATGTTGATGTTGTTAAGGTCCCTTCTATGGTGATATTATAACAATGTTTCAGGTCCCTTCTGACATGTAATTTTCAACAATGTCTCAAGTTGCTTCTATCATATAATACAAGTCCCTTCTTCATAATGATATCTCAGGTCCCTTTTGCACAATATTTTTAATGATGTATCAGGTCCCTTTGTAATTCAGGTTCCTTCTTCAATTCAGCTGCTCAAACTATTTGCATAGATTTATTACAAATTCCCCCCTTGCTTATGTTAAGACCTCTCCTCAAGTATTGCATTTCTTGGAGGATTATTTCTGAAAAATCAAACTGAAGTAACAGTAAAACAACACAAAGAATTCATATTGGCCAAACAAGTTGGTTTTCTAATATGAATTCGAGTTTGTATTGTGTCAATTTCCTGGATTTTCACAACCAAGCTCTTTTATTATTATTTTTTCTTTTTATTTTTCTTTTTCTGGATGAAGGTGGGGTATAATGGAGTTGGAAAGTATGGAATTCTTATGAAATTAAGATAGGATGAATTCATCATCTAAGAGTATATGGATAGATAGATAGAAAATAGGTTTGGACTTCAACATGCATGATTGCGGAACTTAACATACAATATGGTAGATGAATGACATCATGAACAATATGGCTTATGAAAGGCTTCTTTGACAATGGATGTGGCTTTTCATGGTAAAACTTGACTTCTTCTTCTTATTATTAGATTCATGTCTTTTGTCACGATCTCGATCATGTTGTAGGGTTGTTGGTGTTGTTTTTCAGCAACTAAAAGCAAGCTTCATGAATTTTGAGTTTCATTAGATGAAATCATCATCTTGTGAATTCCACTTTTATTTGACTTGAACATTTGTATTCATATTCTGAAATATGAATTTTTTAAAAAAATTGACTTTGAAAAGTCCTTTGTCCATGGAGTTCACCTCTAAAATCTTCTTATGACCTGCAAAAACATAGCATTTGCCTACAATACAATATTAGAGGATGGAGGAAGAGAGGTGCACAGTCTCTCTTCTTCCAAGGAATATATAAAATAATTATAAGAAATGTTTGAAAATAATTCCAAAGATGATTTACAAATAAAATGCATTTGTTTACCCCTTTGAGGAATAGTGGCCAACCTAAACCTCCTAGCGGTACTTTGGTCACAAAATATTCGTTTTATGTCAAATTAGAGTGATTTCAAAGCCAAGTTAATGTGAATTCATATGGCTATCTCCACTATAAATATTATATGCCAAAAATGATGAGAAGTGCCATGTTCGATAGAGCTTATTGTGATTTTTTGACTAGATGAAGAGTCACTATTTGGAGTGTAACATTTTTGATAATTATTGGATTGATGTGATTCCACTTGGAGATTAAGGTAGATTCATTTTTTTCTTTCCAGTAGAAATATATTTTTAAAATCATTAGGTTTGATATCCCAAAATTGGTGATGAACAAACCTAGGAGGCAGAGTTTGACTATGCTAATTTTAAGACATGCAATCACTAAATGTGGAATAATGTTTTCAGTTGTCCTTAAAATGAGATGATTAAAATTGTGTCATAATCCAGAATTCAATATATATCTCCCTTAGAAACATGCTCTGAAAATAATATGATTTAGTATGTCAAATATGCAAATGAACAGTGAAGACCTAGAATTGTCACCATGCAGATGTTTCGACAAGAAGTTAGTATTTTGAGTATAGATTTTTCATATGATGTTATATTGAGCTGATTCAAATTGATTTGGAAACTAGATTCCAATTAATATCTCCCCTATGAATATCATGTAAACATGTTTCCATTAAAACCCTCAAATCAATGTTGTACTAACTTTGTCCTTCAATTTTTCTTAAAATCTAGTGTTTATTTTGATCAAATTTTTTATTTGTCATCCAAATTGAAATATTCAAAATGGATTTAAAAACTAAATTAAAATATATACCTTGATTTTTTAAAAATTATCATATATAGTTACCCAAAATAAGATTGTCCTTGATGCATTTTGTCATGACATCCTTTCAAATGAGTATTGAACAATGATGTGAAGTTTTATTCATGAGAGTTTAAACCAAAACTCTTATTGTGAACTCATTTCACCTATTTATTTATTTATGTTATTCTATCCTATTCTATTGTAGAAAAATAAGTCATTCTCTCAAGTATAAGAGAATTTCCAATGCATTCATTTGTGTAGCAAGATCATAAGTAAACTCATATCCAAAAAATATACTTTAATGAATGCTTGGACAAGAAAATTTATTTGATCATAAAGATTTGATGCCAAGGAATATTGAAAAATGTAGTGGTGTTGTGACCTAATGATTATTTTAAACCAAGTTTTAAGATGATATATGTTTGTTGTCATATCAAAAAGTTCTTCGTGTAGAACTTGTTCAAAATATTGAATGCACAAGGGATCTTGTGATATACATGATAGAATTTCTTCAATTTTGGGTTCTAATGTTTGATCTTCATCGCATGTGATCCATGACTCATTCATCTCCTTACAAAGATAACTATAATAAGATTCTAAGTTTTCTTCTTGTGGATCCTCTTCATGGATGCTTTCTTCCTCTTCTAAATTTTGAAATGAAGATTCATCCCTAGTGATCACTCTAAATTGTGGACAAGGATTTAAGAAGATCCTTGTGGTGGCATACCCTCCTTCTCTAAATGGCTTCTTTAATATCATGTTTTTTTTAAATCTTGCTTTTCAAATGGATTTTGTAGTTATCTAGTTTTTTTGTTTTTGTTTGGGGTTTTTTTTTTATGGATCTACTTTCTAATTTCTATGTTTAAACAAGAATAACCAAAATGAAAAGTGTTTTTTTTTTTTTTTTTTTTTTTTTTTTTTTTTTTTTTTTTTTTTTTTTTTTTTTTTTTTTTTTTTTTTTTTTTCTAAACAAACTTCCTAATTGAATATATTGAAGTATGCTTCCCCAACAACGCCGCCAAAATTTTGGGTCAATTTACTAGATAAACTAACGCAAGTATTTAATTATCAATCTAGGCTTGTAGAACTTAGAAGCATCTCCAAAATATATGGTTTTCGACTATAGTCAAGTTTAGAAGATGAATTACTGAAATTAAAGGAAATACATATTACAAATATAAATCTTAACTAAATAATTTCTAATTCAATTATGTAATAAGCAGTAGAAGAAGCTCCTAACTTAGGAGAACTTGTTTGTCCTTCTCTTACAATACTACTTCATGAATCAGAAATCAAAAACCACTAATGAACAATAGATAAATATGCATGAAAGAATAGTTGAAGAGGCTCCTAAATAAGGAGATCCTGGCTATCCTTAATTACAGATTCATTCATCATTAATGCCATTGTTAGAAAACAGGAACTTTAGAAAATCACTTAAAAGCACGAAAGATGAATTCTAGTTCTAATTCTTGATGAGATAGAAGGAATTTTTAGCCTAAAAACTATATTGACCCTTCATATGAAAAATATAAATTAGAATTAGATTCATCAACAATCATAACAAATCCCCATACATCTAATTAACATAAAGCACAAAGCAAAACTCATTGAGGAAATTGCAACTAAATTAACCAGAAAATGCACTTAGCTCTGTGTGGGGGCCCTCCACCCTTGCCTCGCACATTGGGAGTACTTTCAGCTACTATAAATCATTGAAGCATTCACCATATAGAAAAATAGCAAAGGAAATAGAACAGGTCTTTCAATTAGCTCCCAAAGTTTCAGAAATATCAAATTTAAGTTATACAAATTCTACATATGAATGCCTTCAATGTCTTAGGCTTAAATAGAGAAATATGAAAAAAAATCATATAAAATGCCTCCTAAAGCCATGTATATCCTTATCCTATCTATTCAAGCCAAACTCATCCATCTAATCTCTCAAAATCTAGAAAATCCCATAAAATACTAAATTTGACCTATTTCCTAGGGATTGCCATAAAAACAAGTCCTGTTTGACTGCCTTTGACCGAGCCTATTTAAGTTCGGTTTGACCGAACCAGTAGGTTGTACATCCAATCTTAGTTCCCAATATTTCTAGAAATTTATTCATCTCGAGCCCATGTTTCCTACAAATATGACATCAATGAAGCCATTATGGGAATTTCTGGTGTGGTCCAAAAATGCACTTAAAATTCAACTTTTATAAAAACTTCTAAAAATTTCAAAACTTAATTTATATACTTGGATATGCATTAATTAGTCAAAATAGGGTGTATATGCATGGTATATGGATGGATAGCATGGAAATTAGTGTATTTAATTAAGAAAAATTGGATCAAAAGCGAGGGCCAACAACGAGTTTGGAGAATACAAAGCTTTTGTTTTCATAGCCCCTTTCAATATGAAAACACTCTTGGCCATACATTAACCAGAAGATTATTCTCTTTGACTTTTTATTTAGGTAATGGTCAAATGTTGACCAACAGTTCATTATTTTTCTTTGACTTTGTATTTGGGTAATGGTTCAGACTGAATCATTTCAAATTCGTCACTTGGTCCACTTATCGTTACCATTTGTATATCATCTCGGATGCCTCTTGGGCGAACATATTTGAAAAACTGCAAAGATTTTTTCTGTGTATGGAGAGCGATAGATAGTTTAATGGACAATGATTGTTTAGAGGTTGTGGATGTTTGATTGATATAAAATGCAAAAGAAACCTTTTTCTATATAGACAATTGAGTCTCATTAGAGCAAGTAAAAAATAACACGGTATTGCGAACTGGTTTGTTGGATGTCATACCATTCGAGTTGTAAAGAATGAATTGTTTACATGATTGGGTGCATATGGAATTTATGGAGATTTATCTTGTAGTTTATTATATGTAAATTTACATAAAATTTTGAAATCTTAAAAATATATATATATATATATATTATTATTATTTTCAAATAATGGTAAATATTGATGAAGATGTAGTTTATGGTATGTAAATCATTAAGGAACTTAAAGGATGATCCCTTATACATGCTTCTAAGCTCCTCATTAACATTATATTTCTTGGCATGGAGGATTTGGATGATGGATAGCTCGAGCAAGGTTTCATTGAAAGTATGCTCTTCAGTGTTGATGAGTGGAATCCCAAACTCTAAACCATTAGCATTTCAATAGGAGGGTTTGAGTTGAGACAAATCTGGAAAGATGAAAAAATGTATTAAACAAAATGTTGAGGTGATAAATGCACACTTAGGAGATAGTATCAAACTAAATGAATTTATGAAGCTTGAGGACACAACCATTGTAGGCCACTTCCAAAGAAAATGTATGAATGGAAAATACTTAAAAGTTTGGATATAAGATACCTTTACTACAATACTTGGTTACTACTCTCACGATATGGTACTAGTCAAAGTTTGAATGATTTGGATCCTTAGGTCAAAAGAGGATACTGATAAAATTCTTCGAGAAATATGGAAATGGGGCTTGTAGTCACCTTTTTCAAGAAGTGGCACCTAGAATTCAATGCCAATTCATCCTGTATGGATTAATATTTGATCTAGGTTAGGTTGTTGGGTCTATCTTCAATCGTATGGTTAGATTATTTTTTCAATAAAATTGGCAATGCCTTAGGGCTATTTTTCAAGGTTGATCATTCTCATAAAGACATTGAAATATGAGAATTAACAAAATTTGGTTACATTAGACATCACAAGGGGTTTAGAAGACTCCATTACTATTATAAAGGGCCAACCATTTACTATCAATGCTTGGACCATGAGGGAATCACTTTGGAATGTGGAATATGTCACGTATATGGAAATTTGGAAAAGGAAGTCCCCCTTTCGAAAACTCAAGGTTTGAAAGAAACCTTACAAGGGAAAGAGTATCCCTATCATCCATCGAAACATGGATCCTCCAAATATATCCTTAGAATTCCACAAAATAAAAAGGCTTCATAGAAATCTTGTCTTTCTTTTGCTAGCATAAAGAATGACCATTTGAGATTTGGATCTTCGGAGGTAGGGTTGTGTTTTTTGGATAAATCCCTCTTGCAGACAAGAGCGATCTCCCTAGTATTCCAACAGATAACTAGAAACAAACAACCATTTGAATGCCTCTTTCCATAAGCTATTACCATTCATATTATTATAAATTAGAAATGAGAAGGTTATGCTCCTAACTTTCAACGAGATGTTTGATGTAGACCTTGCCTTTCGCTCCAAAGAATTCATTAGATTTTGAGACGAACCTGCGATCACAAACATGCAAAGAATCAAAAGAACTCGTAGTATATAATAATAAAAAACACTAGTTCAACTTAATGATCAAGGAGATTAGAAAGATAACAAGCCAATCCTTTCGAGAATCGCTCTGATGCGCTCGAAACTGCCTCTGCAAAACTTTGTCTTCGTTTCTCTCAACGATTCTGACGGCCCAAGCACCTTGGCCCGAACACCGGTTTTCATGGCTTCCAGACGGGGGGGGGAGGGCAACCCCCTAATAACAAAGGATGCACCAATGCTAAAGCTCCGTACAAAGCAATGAACGCCTTTTCCGCAAAGCCAGAAACGCAAAACTCAAAAGGATACGACTACGCATACGGTGCCCGTAGGTAAAGAGGCGCCCAAACTTCTCCACTCCCTGGCAAAACCCATAGCACCCGAAAGACTGCACAGAACCGCCTTCAGCCTAACGGATCACGGGAATGGACCATACATGAAGGACCACGCTCATTGCAGTTCATCGTCGCCGACCGAGAAAGCCCTATACTGCCGGGTTGCCCTCCAAAATGGAAACCCAAAGGAAGTTACGCTCTTGAAATTAGGCGCAAAGGGGTTCTTTGTCGATTTTCAAATCGCCTTAAGATTCAATAGAGTAATGGATGTAGGGCCTTACTTCTTCAACTCAAATAGTGGTTGTATTCCCTCCGCAACTGGCAGGAAAGATTCAACCCGGCATAGAAAATTCAATTGGGCACTGTCTGACACGCCCATATCATTACCATTGAGAGGCACCGGGACGAGGAATCTCTTCAAGCAATAGGACAAGGCTCGGGAGTTCATCAAAAACGGGAAGAAGAACAAAGCCTCATCGGTACACCTCATATGCACGTATTCCCGTGTCCAAATGCATCCGGACAAGCTCCTCACCAGATGCACCCGCATATATCATGATGATTTTGCGGGATCCAACACAGATTCGCCCAGCATGTCCCTCTGTATGTCGAAGATGCCATGCACTAGGGCATCTCTTCGTAGATTGTCCCCTCACCACACAAGCTCGAAAAAGGGAAACGGAGGTAACGCAGAGTGATGGAGCCATCAAGGTCACGCAAAGAAGACATGGCAAAAACTCACATTGCAGAAACCTCTCCACCTCTGACACTCCTTCCACCAGACAGTTTCTGGCCGTCTGCCAACCCCTGTATGTTACCCCGAGATTGATCCTAGCCTGCACGTTCGTCCCTACTCACCCCGAGTCAACCCAAGCCCGTGACTAAGCTCCACTACGATGCATCTCTCCTCTGCACTGTAAAAAGCTCCAACCGAAACCTCCATCCCACAAAACTTTCCATTGATCAACTTACCCCGGCATCCCGCCACAATGGAAGTAGACAACCCTCCTACCCACCAACCTCATCGCTTTCATGATAGCGTGTTTGCAGAGATTTACATGAAGAGGAATTCAAGGCCTGATTCAAAGTAAAAGACATACCGAGCGCCAGAGGAAGCCCTCGCTAAATCGAACTTCGACACCATAAATCCTCACCATATTGACAAATTAGAAAAGTCTTCAAATGCACATCAGCAAGAAGCTCAAGATTCAACTCGGTGTACCATCGGGATAGGCTCAAAATCACAAAGGATTCAAGAAAAGAGGGCGAAAAGCTGTGACAGCAACGCACTGGCTACTATAGGACAAATATTGGCTCTAATTGTGCCGTATCCTAAGCTTACAAGGTTTTAAACCACAAACAGCTTCAACAAAGTTGATCCTGAATATTAGAGGGCTCACAGCCCAGCACAAAATACTTAAAATAGTGATAATGTAAAGAAAGAACAACATACTTTCTGCAAACTAAAAGAAAGTGAAACTCTAGAAACATTCCCTACAAAGGTTTGGGCCTGCTGGTAACTTCAATAGCAAAGTGGATGCCTCAGAGCCCTCATGAGGCTTGCACACTTGGGACACTTCAATACATAGATCTGACAACCCATTCATGCCGCTCAACACATAATATGGTGCTACGTTCCATCCTATCAAACCAACATTCACGGCATTTATCCAATGTCACTTCCCACAGACTTCGCGTTGTAAACGGGCCTTGCTTAACACCACCAGATTCCACTGCAAATTGTGACTTTTCCCTCTTCTAAATGTAGTTGTGACCTGAAGATGATTACCAATGGGAGAAAGAAGAGGGAAGACTCAGAGCATCATGATGTACGCTACTGTGAGACTTCACAGCCAGTCAAATGTCATAGACATTCCTTTCTCCAATGGCACATTCACTGGAGCAATAAGAGAACTGAAATCAGCAGATTGCTTCAAAACCTGATCAAGCTTCTCATCTCCCGACAATGCAATCCACTTAGGAGGGATCTTATGGCTTCAATTCCTACCGCGCATTGGGTTTGATCAGCCTTCATTCTGCCCATTATGACTGTTGGTCTTCACTGCAAAAGCTTCCCTTCAAGTCTGGAAGGTCGGGTCGTGACCATGCCTTTTGTGCCATTGCTCACATTAGAAAGCCAGGAAGTCACACCCCTCCCCCGTGCTCCTCGAAGATGTACCAATTTCAACAAAAACTCAAGCACCTCAAAACGATCATCAAGAACTGAACATTCGTTTTCGGAAACATCCCCAAGAGATTGCAGAAAATTTGAGAACAAAATGGAAGCTACCAACAAAAACATGAATGCTCATGAAGAATCTGAAGACGGCCACCAGAAAAGGACCCACACAAGTGGTACTAGAGAGAGGCGAAACAAGCAGCAACTCCGTTAAGTGCAACTAGGATAACATGGTTAAAGCAGGTGCAACACAAGTTTTTCCACTCCACAACTATTCATAGAAGGATGAAAAACCGCATTCTCATATAATCAATCCACAGGGAAAAGGGAAACTAGAAGAGAAATTCAATAAGTCCTAGATCACTTCAGAGTATACAAGCAGAGGGATCACTCGCAGACCGACAAATGGGTAATAGACCAGCATCTCTCTGTACCATCCCACCACTCTCGAGAGCACAACAAAATGTTACCGGTCACTCTTTCCTAAGTTTGACCATAAACAACTCAAATGAAAGAAGGGAAGGCACTCCGCTTATGTTTCACCTTCTAATTTTTTTCCTTCACAATTTTTGGGAACTCATTAAAGAAGAAGCATGGTGTACTTAGTTGAAGAGTCCGTAGTTGCTCATTGCTGCCTCTCCTTAAATGTGTAACCTCATTTGTGACTGGTATCAAGGAAAGTGTACTTAGCACTCCCTGTGAGGAAATTCAGGCCCATAGTTTCTCTCATGAATGTAATCTACAAAATCATCTCAAGGTCATTGCCAACTGCCTCTGGCCTTTGCTTCCTCTCCTCATTTCGGCCAAACGGTTATGAGAAGACTTACAACACTGACGGCATCATCCTCACACATGAAGTCATTCACTCAAATCCACCAAGAAGCCAGGTATGCTCCTAAAAATCGATTTATCCAAAGCTCTTGATGTTGTCACAGACATTCAAAGCATCCTTCTAGCTTTGTTTTGACAATGATAAGATGATTCGTCCTCATTCCACCCCTTTGAACTCCATTCTCATCAATGGCATACCCTTCTAAGCCTTCAAACCGTCAAGAGGTGGCCCCACAAGGCGACCCCTCTATCGCCTCTTCATCTTTGTTCTCATGTCCGCTGTCTCAGCAAAACTCATCCAGCAATGGCTTCGTACTTTCATCACCGCGTGGTCTCAATCTTCATGGCTCTCTCACCACCTCCACTAACAATTTAGAGACGACAACATGTTTTTCAAGTCTTCTAAATTAAGAAGTAAGATCTTCAAAAGATTCTTAACTTCTTTCTCTTACAACTCGCATAATCTAATGTCTCAAATCTCAGCTTTTTCAAGAATTTCCCTAACGTCCAAGCCAAGATCACTGCATCTCTGGGTTTCTCTCAAGCCCATCTTCCCTCCAAATATCTAGGGGCCCCTCTTATCACACCGGCGTATCAAGCACTGACGGGAATTCTTGCTGAAAACGGGAAAACAAGACTCTCCACTGGACTCATAGAGCTCTCAATCTTCCTAGGCGTACTTATCCTCATAAAAGTCGTCCTTCAATCCATGCCTTTATTTGCTCTTCATATGAAGTGCCTCTCCTAAATGGGTGCTCACCAACTATGGGGAATCTTCAACGCTCATCTATGGGGTCTGTATCAAAACGTAAATGGGTTTCCTTGTCCATTGGAGCACCTGCATGCTCTCCCAAAGCAAAATGAGAATCAGCTCTAACCTATTATTGGATGAAGAATGAAGTTATGGGGGCAAGACTCAGGAATTGGCTCTCCAATCCTCAAACCGGGGCTGCATCATGGAATGCTAAATATGCTAATAATAGCCGCGCTTTGTAAGACCTGACTGCATTTCACTCCCTGAGCAACTCTGCTCTACCTATTTTGGAATGCCGCCAAACAAAACATCTCTCCCTCACAATGTTACGCCTTTCCGGGAAATAAGAAATGGGCACACAAATTGCATTTTGGACCGACTCAAGCAAGAACATCCTCAACTCACCGACACTCTCAGCCTCTGGAACAATGATCAACCCATTCATATGGAAGGAAATCGGCACAGTCACGTTGATCCCAACTATTTCCATGGATGATAGACAATGGAAGCACCCGACCTCCATCCCCGCCTAATGCGCCCCAACTGCTGGGTGAAACTGCAATAGAACTACAAAGAAGGAAATAAGACTTGCAGAACGGATATCCTTCCGTCAAGCTATTTCTCCTAAAGGTTCGTTACAACGGAAGAGTTTTCGCCAACAGTGCACTGGATTCAGCTCACAAGATGCATTTTTATACTGTTCTGCTCAGGTACATGGTCAGTACCTCACCTTTTTGCTTTCAACAGACATAATCTTAATTTGGACACCATTTCCAGGCGTCAATGTGTCTTTCCTTGGGCTGCTCAATTTTTAACAAGAGGGAAGAAAACTTTGCCACATCTCATAACCGCCACTATGCCCAACTATGGAAAATTTTGTTTAGGTCAACGTAATAAGCTACAAGGAGATTCGTCAATATCATGCGCACTGGCTTGCCACCCCAGGCGTGGGCCTTATTACTCAACTACCTTCGCAATTAATTCAAAGCCTTTTTCGGGACTTCCGGAAGGAGCATCAGGGATATTCAACACCAAATAACTTTGATATCATTCGACACTCTTCGCCAGAAAATTCTGACCTTTGCTTCAAACATGGCGGTGAAGAGGATCTCCTCGCCAACCGGCGGAAGCAGTCGTTGGCAAAAATTGGCAACCCAGATAGTAACACTGTATTCTGCTCTCTGGCAAAAGACTCTGACACCTTCCACGCACTGACGCCACCTCCAGGCATACATAAATTAAACTTCGATATGCTCTGGGCGGGGAACCAGTCTGCGAGCTTTTGAGATATATCTTCACCCGTAAGGAAACACTACGTTATCACTACGGGTTCAATAGGATGGACACACCAACTGCTAGTTCAGTGTCTGCTATGGACTAACCCTTTCTCACCTCACAATCTATCTCCCATCATAAGGAGACTCTAAGATCCTCATAACCATAGCACACAACCTTCACAAGTACCTAGAATCTGGCTGTTGTAAAGTTGTGTGAACAATGGAGAATGTCTTCGCTCCACCAATCTTAGTATGGCAAGCAACAACGGTTACTCTTCAACACACCAAGAGAAGGCAACAAAGTTGCGGACCTCCTAGCCAATCTAGAGTCGAAAAAAGCGCATACTCTCAATCATGGCCTCATCCATACATCAACGCACAGGTTCTTCCGTAACCTGACTGTACTAAGTGCAAAATGATCAAAATGACTCGGATGTGGATGTACAAGAAGAAAATGGCGCTCGCTGGTTCTCAAGCACCCCATATGCTGGCCATGGCACACAGGAGCCCCCACCACACACAACCCTTGCATTTACCAGGCTGTGCCGTATTTACCTGCCTCCTAAAGCCCGCATTACAAGCCTTCGTGCCTGCCCGGCGTGAGCATTATACCTCTTCCTCCGGGCTGAACCGAGACCACCGTTCGACACGTGCCTGCGTGACCTCGTCTCCGTGTTCGAGTGTATACATGGTGCCCTTGAATAGTGCTTGCCCGCTCACCACGCGGGAGCCGAACGCACGCACAAGCACGTGCGTGAGACGCCCACTTGCGCTTGCATTGAGTTTGAATGCGCCATTTCTCCGGGCGGCGATTTGCCGGGTGTGCGCGGAAGGAGCACGCGCATCCTCCCCGCCCTTGCGTATTGTCCCAGCCTTCATCACCGGCCGTCGACTCACCCGGCTCTTCCGCCGCGACACGGTGTAAATGCCTGACTCGTGCCACGCACAGGAAGGCAGGCGCGAAGCCCGCAGGCAACACAAGCGATAACCCTCTCTTCCGTCGATGCTCTTTTCTCACCCCCCGGCTTGTGACTATGGCCCTCCCTCTGCCTCATACACCCATTGCTCTCAACGACCACCTCCCCCACCCACCGCCGCAGTCGCCGTATTCGGCAAACCACTCAAAGAGCAGGGACTTGAAGTTCCGATAGCGCCTTCAATCGGCCACCACGGTCGCGTACATCACCATCACATTGCGTGAGGAAGCCGCACTAATCCGCCTCTGACCCCGATGCTCCCTTCCGTCTCCTCGCGGTTCTCCTTCCCCGATGCAGCCCCCGCCCTCCCTCGCTCCCTCTCATAATGCGGTACTTTTCCCCGAACCTACAACCTTTAGCTGTCACCACCCTCCCAGCGCTTCCCTCACCTTCGGCAGGCAACACCGAAGCCGACCAGGCCGCCAAGGAGCAACAAGCGTTGAAGAAGATCCTGAGCCGCCCACCGCCCGATAGTGGAGTAGAGCAGCCGACGCTTCCTACTCCATCTCGAATTTGCAAATGTCCGGACGAAGCAGCCTGCCTCAAACCTGCTCTCCCCTGCGAGCACGGCCACGGCGCATACTGCGTCCGTCGCCGAGGTCGATGTTAGTTTTTGCTACCATGGATATAACAAACACCTTATAATCCACGGCTCTCTGCACATGGGCGGTAAATGTTGTATTTCAGCCTGCGCCTCATATGGAAGTGCCTTCAACTGCAACTTACTTTTGGTTTTCTGGGTTTCTCCGGCTCAGTTAGTCCAAACTGAGCTAAAGGGCGAAATTATACTTATACAAAATATTGTGAATTAAATATCGTATTTAGAAAAAAAAAAATGATCAAGGAGATTAAGAATTGTCATTGTTTTAATGAATCTAAAAACAACACAATGAGAAAAAGAGATCCATATGTATTATCAAGAATTATAAATAGCAATCTTACAACATGAGCCTTGATGTTGTACCAATTTCTCCCATGTGCCTTCACAATCATGCTCCTTGGTTGAAAAGCTCTTCTCTCACTGACTAACATAGGCTTATCTTCAATAAACTCTTATATATAATGTAATTCCAATGTACATTCCACACCCACCCTAACCCCCGAGCTTTAGCCCACCAGGATAAATTGAGGAGGTTTCATCCCACCAAGAGAGGGACATCTCTAATGAAGGGATTAGGGCCCCACCATGTGATAAGCTCCATGAGTGGAGGAATATAGCTTGAACTGAACGACTCAAGAGGCTTTGGTTGGAAGAATACTCACCCAACTAGGCTTCTGTGCTATTTTTCATGTTTACTTTATTTTACAAAGTAGGCTATGTAGGTTGATAGTGTAGGATTGTCACAACTAATAGAGGAAGTATCAAGCCACATGTGCATGAAATGACTCACAAAGTGCAAGAACTTTTTTTAAGAGTTTTTAAGATATTTTTCTAGTTTACAAGACTTGTTTCAGAACATGGATGTTTTGACTTCTAAGGAAGCATGAGTATGGATGATGATAGATCCATATTAAATAAATTAAATGCCATGGTGAAAAAATGACCTCAACAGATTTCCTCCTAAAGTGCGAAGTCTAAGAAATTTTTTCTATATAGTGCTTTATCATTCCAAGGATTGGATTGGAGACACTTACTAAAACCCTAAGAAACATCAATGCAAAATATAACTTAGAGAAAAATAATTAAATGTTCTAGCATGATATGACTTTAGCATTACATCGAAGTAGACACAAGATAAGCAATAATAGCAAGGAATAAACACATATTCATGAATACATAACTCCTTGTAGCCCTGATAGTTGAAATTGATCAAGGGTCTTGATTTCCACTTGAACTAGTACGAATCTATCCATGATTGATTGTTTCAAAAGTCAAGCATGGTAGAAACCACTTGATTGAATAATGATGAAAATTGTTAAGTGTGAGAGAAACCACCACAATGGAAATGGATTCAGTAAGTACTAAACAGATAGCCATAGAAATGTGGAATGAATGGATTTGCAATTGAACACTCATAGAATCATTCTATCAGTGCAAAATGATTAAAACTTGTCATCAAGGCAAGTGAAAATCCCCGCCATTAGGTCATGTAGATTCAAGGTACCTTCATACATTTCAGATCAACTTCATAGATAATGAGTTGGATAAGATAGAATGTGATCCATCACAGAGGGACTACGCCAGAACCATTATGTCAAGTTTTTAAAAGAATTTTTTTGCAAGGATGGTCAACGAATGGAGACAAATGTTTGCAATGAATAGTGAATTTGAAATTGAACTTTTTCTTGAACACATAATGACACTCCGTAAATGAATTGGAATCATTCCCGAATTAAAGATAATACCTAAAACTGCTGAATACTAATTAGTTTTGTTTAATTGTAAGACAAAAGGATTACCCAACCCCGTACACGAGTGCTAAAAGTGTCGTGTTTAAGAGCGACATGTTGTTTAAAACAAGTACAAAATATGGATTATTTTTCTTAATTCTCACCATTACTCAGACAAGTACCTCTTTTATTTTTTAACCTTTGAGACATAAAATTCTCACAAAATTCATCCTTTTAGTTGAGCCCATCTCTAAATATTTTAAATCTAACCTTTACATGGAGTGGTTTTACCCCTGCATTAGAATCAAGGAAATCCTGGGACTTATTTAGTTTTAACGAGTCCAAATTGTGATTAACTCCATGTTTTCTAAATTTCAGGAGTCAAAAGAAAGACATAATCAAACTTCGTAGTGTTATTTTCTAATAAGTTTAGTATCTCAAACCCAAAATGACAAATTATGTAGGAGAGAACTCTATTGACTATGTTAGTCAACGTATACCTTTTTCTGCATCAGTCCAGTTAAGTCCTAAAAGGGGTAAACTTTATACTGAAAGTAGATGGAAAATGTCTACTTATTTTAATAAGTTTGAATAGTCAAGTGTTTGTTGATCTTTTGATGTTTAGAGAGTCTCAAAAGGCTAAAAGAGACTGCTTCACTTTTTCGTTTTTGTGAGCCCAAAAAGTGATAAAAAATTACTCTATGGCTAACTTTCATTTAATTTACATAAGTAAAGAAAATATTTGTAAAGAACTCATCATTTTCATGTATTGAGGAGAATGAAATATAGCAAAAGAATCTCAAGATTTTCATGATTTTAACGTAGTCACAAATGCACAAATCAAATGGACTTAGATAGGTTTTATTTTTACACAAGCTTGAAAGAGGAAAACAAAGCCAAGACAAATTTCATTTTTACACAAGCTTAAAGAGATAAAATTGTCTTGATATAAGTTTCTAATGCCCCCAAGCATAACCTCCGTGCGGGCACATTCCCCAAACTTCTTTTCATTCACCCAAGTAGACCAACGCTACTAATAGCCGGAAGGAATGAAGGTCTGTCACAAGACCGATGAAAGACTGACTTAATCAAAGAGAGACTGTTTCATTTTCAACAGCTTGACACATAGAACTCATAGAACTTTTTTTCATTTTTAAGGAGATTTACACAAGAAAAGGGACCTGTGCTCATGGGAACCTTTTTCATTTTTAAACGAGTTTTAATACACAGTGATGTCATCTTGGAAAACTTTGATCATGGCTTCCAACCGTAATAGAACACATGGGTTACATTTCCACCCCTGATTTGCGGCCTCCAGACAGGTCTCACGAGGTGAACAACATTTTGAAGGAACCCATGTCAAGGACTCAATAGATAAGAACAACGTGTTCAACACCTCACAGAAGCGGCCATACACTACTACATCTAAGTCAAAGGAACATAAAACAATGAGGAGACTGCATCGGGGAATCGAAAAACATGGGACTTTTGCCACATAATTAAACTATGGCATGGTAGATACCACTTTCGCAGGAAACCAGGTTTGATGGTTGGTATAATAAATACTTAACGAATGAAAAGTCAGGAAGCATTCACAATGTTTCCATTGTGATGTGTTACCATCACATGAAAGAGCATCGATACAACATTCTGCTCTGTATAGACATAGTACCAAGGATAAAATTGAGATCCAAGGGGCCTTGGACCTCACTGGGGAAGAGAAATAAAGACAAAGCATCTTCCAAGGTAATAGGAAACTTTAGGAAGGGATCCATAAATTTTCACCAATGGTTCTCATGAAAGTCATTAAATTGTAAAATGCATTAATAAGTCGAGGGGGGAAACCCCAAAGCTCTGCTGCTGTTATAGAAATACTGTAATGGTAAGTACCTTCATCACATTTTTAAAGGCATGTCACAAGACTTTACAATGATTTTGGAAAAGGATGAAGAAGAAAGACAAGGTTTTGTTAGTCTACTCCAATCAAAGGAAAAAGACCTCAATACTTGAGGGTTGTAGAAATATGAAATCTCACCTGTGCCAAGAATCCTAAGACAATAAGAATTAACTATGGGAAGAGGAATTTCACTCTCACAGTAGAGTGGCACAATCTGAATGTGAACTAAGTTGACCACTGATAAACTAATGATCATCAACCCAGCGATATGAGTTTCACTTCAATGAAGAGTGGGGATTATCATGTTTGGAATTGATCAATCACCATCAACCTAATTTAGGTTGGGACAAAGTTTTATGGCAACGTTGGAAGTTATTGTCAAGCAGGGATGTCAAAATTTTTAGGTTTCATTCATATGAGGACAAAGGTACTAAGATGACTCCCTACAACCCAAGGAAATCCCAATCCTGCCCTTTTTTTCCTACTAAACTGATAATCATCAAGTTAGATGGATCAACAAGAGCAAGTCATAGTAGATTTTTACAAACAATTTTCCAAGACCTTAGAAATACTGTGAGAAATTGATAAGGAAGTAGTCACCCTTACAAAGCTTGTAAGGGTATTTGGTTTTACCATGCAGTTGGAGGTTTCAACACTGCTGTGTGATTTTCCAAATGCATGTTGGTTGTTTGATTTTCTTTGTCTTTTTCTTTTTCTTCTTCTTCTTTATCTATTTCAGCTGTTCTGTTTGTCAGTATTCATGATTTTACCAAGAGAAGAAGAAAAGTATAAGATGAAAGTTAGCTAAGAAGGTAATGGTAATGAGGTTAAGAAAGAGATATAACTCACTATGCAGCTAATTCAATAATGTGAAAATTGAGTATTCAGCCAACGAAGTTGAAAATAACTATACCTGCAACCTATATTGTGAATTTGTAATAATGTAATGTAGCCATAAGGTTGAGTGACCAACATTTGCGTTGTATGAAAAGGCATCAGATTATCACTAATAACAGGGTCTTAAGGAAATTCTGAACTGCTGGTTATTAGATTTCAGAATTAACAATTTTGGCTGACAAATTAAAAAATATTAACAATTAAAATTCACAATCCACACCTAAGGTCTCTAAAGCAAAAAAAACAATGAACATGTACCTCCATTCAAATCTAGGAGTCAAACCACACATACAATACTTTTTTTTTCTTTGGCTGTGTTGAAATCACTAGCTGGTGATGAAACTAAACTCAGAAATGACAATTTTTAGGTAACTGAAGTGTTGAAAGTAGTTACCCCAAGTAACCCTATTTAATTAAACAACAACAGTAAGTAACTCCACTATGCCATATCAAAAGTGAAGACTACCCTCCGGAAAATTCTGCCATCTGTCATTTGCTCAGTATAGTGGGACTTTCCCTCCATACTGCCACCTTGGGAAAATCTCAAAATATTATGGCCATTTATGGTCACCAATTGAGACAAATGAACCTCAAAATGAATATGTGTCTGCAGGCATGTATGGCAGAGTATGAAACACATCTCCCCAGAGAGTCTCTGGATGTGGGGCATTTAGTTTACTAACAAGGACTCAAGATCCTACATGTTTAATGGAAGCTAATACTTATTATGTACATCTTCATCTTCACCAAATGAAGTAGGTACCATACTCCACCTATCTAATAGACTCCTGCCACCTTTTACACATTTCAGAGCACAATTTATGTTGAATTAGGTTTTTCCATATTGTAAGATGATACTTGGTTGTTTTATCTTACTTTGGTGCTGAATAATGTGCCTATCTAAAAGCACTAGTCCTGAAATATCATGGAACGTATCTAGAAATGTAAAAATATCTAGATCAATTTTATTAAGCATTGTATTAATTTTGGATGTTGTTTACATAGAGGTATGTAGATGAAATCAATGATACCGTAACCAAAATACTTCAATGCATCAATAATGAAAATGAAATTCCTTATTTCCGTTGAATTTATTAAGAGAAAGTAAGGAATTTGGACTCAAAAAAGTACAAATTCTTTTAAAAACATCCTCATGAACAACTATTTTCTTCAAGAAAACACTCACGTAAGCATGACTAATGATTTTGTGATGAAAATCTTTGTTGATTACAAAGCCAAAATATATAACGTGATGAACAAATAATTTCAAGAAAAATCAACTATAAAAAATACTTAAAAAATGTAAAAACTTTCAAAAATTAAAAAGTTTTGTTCAACAACCTGACTGAAAGATACCTATGAGTTTATTTTCGATTTTTCAGTTGTTATAACAAATTGTTTTTTCGCTTTAACTAGTAGAAACAAATGTATAAAAGACTACTTTTGAGACAAATAACACTTCTACAATCTAGAAGTTTTTCCTTTTCAATGATAAACAAACAAATTACTCAAACAAGCAAGGCTACAAACTACCGGTGAACTCTAGAGGAAAATGGTACAAAACCAGTGATTCAGTGGTACAATCATTTTCCAAAGAGCAATTCATCAAACCAGTAGAAAACCTTTACCCTAATGTGCAAAAATGATGTTATATCAAAAATACTCTACGAATTACTTAAGAGTTCGCTATACAGACCAGAGTCGATAGCCCGCAAACTTAAGAAAATTTTGATTTGACCTCAAGAGAAAATAATTCTTTCAAAATTTCTCATGGTGCGAGGTGTTGTTTCAAGATAAACTAGCTGGTGCGATGTGGTGTGCGAATAACCGCAAATTGTGCAGTTTCGACTTTGTTTTATCAAAAACAACGCTAGTATAGAGAAAATGTTTAAAAATAAACTCAAGGCTTTAATTCAGAGAATCTAAATGTTCATAAACCCAACTGTTATCAGAAAAGTCAAACTAGAAAAGTTAGATGTTAAAAACTTAAACAAATCAAGAGAAAATTGTCGTTTCCAAATATCATAGTCGCTAATTTGTTTTTTGTATGAATCCTCTGCACGGGAGTAATATCCTATTGTCTCAAAAATAACTAGAAATGAACAATCCATTTCCAATAATCTTTCCAAACTAGTACGAGATTATTATAGAATTGTGTTTGAGAGGTTGCGTTCTACCTTTCAACGACGCTTGATAGACCTTGCCTTTCTTCCAAAGAAGTCCTTCGATGCACAGAAGAACTTGCACAAAAAACATGAATCAAAAGCACCGCAATATATAATAATAAAAAACACCAATTCAACTTTAACAACGTAGATTAAGGACTGCTTGTTTTGAATGAATCAAAAACAACAAATAGAAAAATAGATCCATATGTATTTATCAAGAATATAAAGATAAATATTACAATCCTGAAATGATGTTGGTGCTAAATTTGTTCCAGGCGTTTCACAATCGTGTTCGTTTATGCTCTCTCAGAATGGCCAAGTTTTATTCAACAACTCATGTACAATGTACCTCCAATGTGAATTTCACAATATACCTAACCTCTCAAGCTTTCTACCACTTATAGAGAAATTAGATGTTTTAGATCCATCAAGAGAGGGATGAGATCCTAATGAAGTGATTAGGTTTCTATCCAAGGGGATAAGTTCCATGAGTGGAGGGATACAGCTCAAACTGGGTAAAACACCAAGAGGCTTCAGAAGTTGAAGACCACCAACTAGCCTCTGTAGTTACTTCTTTCAAAGCTACTTTCTTTACTGGGGTGTACGGTTTTATGGGCAAATTAGGGAGGGGAGACAGCTGCACTAATAGAGGAAATATCAAGATACGTAACTAGAAATAATCAAAAAAGTTGAAAGCATGAAACCTTTAAGATTTTTAAGAGTTTTTCCATTTACAAGACTTGGTTCAGAACATAATTTTGACTTACAGTTATAAGCATGATGATAGATCCATATTGATATTCAAATGCTATTGTACAAAAATTAAAAATCATTGATATAGATGAATTGTAAAAAACCGTTGACCTTTCTTCCCAACTATATTACCACTAATTTAAATGAGTTAGTCTCTCGCCTATTCCCTTGGGACAGTTATATAAGGACCACCATGTTATGTACAACCCTAGAATTCTAGTACTTGTTAATAATAACATTTATAGTGGCTCTCAAACTTTTAATAATAAATAGAAACTGTGTCTACATCTGGAGAGAGATCCTTATTTTCTAGAGGAATAGCAGAGCATCAAACCTAGTGAATAAATCAGACTCAGCACCTAAGGAGGTTAAAAATCCTCATTTCTTGAATATAAAATAAATCAAAAACTTAGAAGTGAAGAAATTGTCCTGGACTGGAGCATTTAGGAAATATGTCCCTAGGGATGATCCCAAATGGTTCTTATAACCATAAATGAGAGGTCAGTCAACTTTAAAAAAAAGAGTTCTGGAAGAGGCTAAATGAGGTTGTAAACCCATGTTTCATATTCTAAAGAGATTATGAGATGGAAAAGGCTTGACTTGAAAATAATTTTAAAGGGTTGGGATTTACTTATTAATTTTAAGAATATTTTGGAGAATATCAGATATCAAAATGGCATTACTAACTTTAATTAATTTTGGGTTTTTCCCACTGGCGTGATGGGAACTGCCTTTTCCATGAAATTGGGACAATAAACAATATGTACACACATTTATGGCCCTTATTCCAAAGTTGGAGTACTAGGAAAACTTTTTCAATATACTTAGACAAACATATTTACTGCTGAGACCTTAAATTTATCCTTGGGTTCTTCCAAGGCTGGGGAATAGTAACTCAAGTCTACACTCCTCTTAGGATGTTTCATTACTAATTTGGAATTATAATCTCTCCTTGACACAAGCACAAATTAGCCCCAATATAGAGAAATAAGGAAGGACAAGGAAACCCAAATAGAAAATATTACATAAATTCTTAATCATGGAAGGAATTGTTGTATTGAAGTTGTACCACCGCATAAATGGGGTTTTCTGTGAGGTGACTCTAACTCGTATCCTATGTTTTTGGAAGCAGTCCTAAAGACAAGAAAACCTCTTAGCCCTTCATAAAAATCCAAATCATTAAAGAAGATTTTCCAAATAAACTAAAATATTATTGGAAGCACTTCGATGTTTCTTCACTTAATTATCCTCATTCAATTTATTTAATATATAGAAATTGCAAAGAAGATCTCAAATAATTTGTCTATTGAGAAAAAAATCAAGGATGAAATTATCATATGAGAAGCTAAAGAATATCTAGAATCTTGTTAAGGGAAAAGAACATATTTGGTTTCTCTGCATAGGAATCAAAGGGAGGGAAATCATACTATCAATATTTTAAAAAAGGTAGATCCATTTTGAGAGAGAAATAATGGAAAAGTAAGAGAAGAGATATCTCAAGTTGTATAGGAAGAGATAAAATGATTATTTTTTCCACCACTATGTAACTAATAAAAGAATATTAATTCT
Organism: Pinus albicaulis; assembly: GCA_034641835.2. NCBI lineage: Eukaryota > Viridiplantae > Streptophyta > Pinopsida > Pinales > Pinaceae > Pinus > Pinus albicaulis. Next base: position 529,074,000 of record CM076572.1, read on the forward strand.
AATTTTATAGTATAGAGAGAGGATGACCCAATGTGTTCTAACTTCCTCTAAAATGGTTGTTAGAGTTGGTTTCTTTTCCAACAATTTCTCATTTCCTCTTCCCTATGAGCTAAGTAATGGTGAGTTGTAAGATCACATAGGACTTGTATCCGTCTTGTATAGTTGAGTTGTATTTATCTACCCATAGCTGGAACTCTCCATTGCTATAATGGATAATACATACTTTTATAAAATATTATGAATAACAACATTTTTATGCATGGAAAATAGAGAGTGGTTTGTCTCACTGTATCAAACTCTTTCTAGTTTTTATAGTAATCTGAATGGAGGTATTTTACTTTGTGTCTTTATATGTTCTGAAATTTCTTATTCATATCTAGATCTATCCTACTGATGATAGTTTCCAATCTCATGTAGATCTTAATGATCTCCTGATGTGATGGTCAGATTTTGGAGAGGTTGTGTTTCATCTTGGCCAAGAAATATGTAAAGATGTTGTATTTTTTTTCTTTTTTTTCTTTATTTAAAGTTATTTCCCGCGGAAATGGAAGGCGTAATCCAAAAGACAGAAGTTAGAATGACTAGTGGGACAGAGCAACCATGTAATTATATTGTGTATTACTGCTGTAAATACAAAGACTTTTATCTCATATGTGTTGAACAAATCACAAAGCAACAAGGAGGGTTTATCTCTTCTCTATAGTGAAGTTAGCTTCTCAACCCACATTTATACTTTCATTGAGGCCAACTAGAAAAGAGTCCGTAAATATTTTAAAGTAGAAGCATGGATCCTGAGAGCCATTATCTCCTTTACATGCTACCAAGAATAGGATTTATTATACCATGGTCAGTTCTTGAAGGCCAGGCTACTGGAGGTTTCCATGTTGGAATCCTCATTCAAGAAAAGCTTACCACAGAAACTAAGACATTTAAGACTAATAAAACCCATTATTATCATTGTCGGGTGTGAGATAACGGATTGCTGTCAAACCTATATTACTTGCCACATAAAAAAAATCAAAATTTCTAAACTTTTGCATTAGAATCGTAATTTATTATAATTCTAAAACAATTTAATTTAGTTTTTTATTAAATATGATTAGTAACAGTTTAACATGTTATTGTGAAAAGCCTCATGATTCACAAAGCCTTCGCAAAAAGATCACATGGTTTACACAAAGGTCACATTATTTAATTTTCTCTTCCACCCTTTTATTCCCTTTGATTTTATTATACAATCGGGTTTTCGATCGCTTATTATTCATCGATTGTAGAAAATTATGTTGTTATGAAACAGGGTTACATTTGATGTCAAATCATTTAAAATACATCACATTCCAATTCTTCCCATCAAACTCCAACACTCAAATTATCGACGGTGTACTCAGAAAATGGGTTCTATCATTCAATATGACCACATTTTTGTTCATTTTGATCACATATATAGCACACAATTTTATGGAAAAATGAAAACCTCTTGATTTCGACAACCAATCCACAATCTCTTCATTCCAAGACCCCTCTTTTTTTTATACAAGAAAAAACGTTGTTCTATTAATATAGTAACAAAGAAGAAGGAAAGAAGGCATCGAAAATGATAAAGATAGCCCATGAACATCAGAGCATGCAATTCATTTCAAAATAACTTCCATAGTTAGCAAACAAGCAGTTAGGTACCATTGAGATACTAAAACCAACCATAATATGAGAGTTCGATAGTCACTAATCACAAAGAGGACGTTCTCGCATCAAGATAATATTATAAAGTCAATGCAAATAATCGGCTTGGCCGGGAATGTGATAAGAGAGCGGCATCTACCCTATATTGCCTAAAACTGCGGCACTCGAAATACCATCCTAAGAAAGTCGTTTTTGATTGGGATACTAAGCCATTCATCGAATACCATAACTTTATACCTACAAGATATATGACAAATTACCTGATGATGAATCTACATATACCCGATATATACCCACATCAAATAAATGTGATCATCTGCGATCCATAGAGTGGTTCCCAAAATAAAGAATGTTGTGGAAAGTAAAAAAAATAATAGGCTCACTTGTATGCCGATGAAGACCTTCATCGCATAAAATTCAGAATCCATTTACAAAACTATTAGAGAGAGGGAACCACATATTACCGTAATATCTCCTTGCCCAGAATAATATTCAATATAGAAGGAAAACCATTAGGTCCAAAGAGTCCCTGATAGTTGATCTCTGCCTGACAGCAGGCCCTGAGGATATAAAATAGTAGGAGGTCATTGAGCCTTGACATGAGATGTTTGATTTCTGGTAATCCAATCCACTTCACTCCGATATACAGAGAGCCCCTTCCGCATAGTAGTCACCACCACACTTTGCATCCCTATATATATCAATAAAGAGAGAGCTTGCAATCTTAAGGGATGAATCATACATCACTAAGGCCAACAACGCTTCACACGTTGATCCATTACCTCCCATTCCAAAGGCAGATGGCACCTGAAGACCCATCGCATCTTTAATCCATGCTCCACAACCACACACCCCATCCTTTGCGCCCCATCAAATAAATGTCGAAGATTACTAAAAGGTATGATCCTCGTGTGAGAGGATCTGAGCCCCTGCAAGAGGCTGAGAGACATTTGGAAGATTGTTAATCACACATTATGCTTCCAAATACATTCTATGACAATATTCCGGGATCCCTCAAGATGTCCTTTGTTCTTGCCAGCTAAGGAGAGACTTCATATGAAACAAGAAAGTAGTGTCTGTACTTTCCACATCCCATGATGCTAAGGGTGCAATGGCCGGATTCTGCCCATCCATTTCCCATGTGAAAAATGAAATAATCCCAACCAGAAACCTCCTGAAATTCAATGTCACAACCAGAAGGCTCATTCTCTCAAAGTAGAAGCTACATCTGTCAGTCCATAAAACCTCTTCTTCGTATGGTTTTTCCATGTCAAATCTCTCCTTTCCATAATCTTAAACAAACAAATAAACACCATATACACATTTCTACGCTCGCAAATAGCAAAGAGACTGCCTACGTATTCTGAAGCCTATCGATAGTGTGAGAGAGATTTTCTTTTAATCCTACCACCATCCTTCATTTGAATGATGGAATCAATGTTAAATATTGTCTCCAATACAATAAAAATCCACCTTTATTTTAAATCATTTACATACGATCCATAATTGAGCATCCCGTTTCTGTTGAAAGGCTGGATTTCCAATGGCACCAATCATACATTCAATGAGTCGAGCTAAGTGGAAGAAGCTCGAGTAGAATATGGAAGAGTATGGTTGTCTCCATATTTCTATTTATAGAACGACATTATGTCCCTCCAATGATAATATCCACCCCATTCCCAACTCCAAGCCACTTAGCTACAAGATTGATTGACCTCATGAATCCCCTCCATATAACTAATTCATTCTTTGTTGCACAGTTCATTGGCACTTGTGAAAGGGGCTCCCATCGAAGTTTTTCTAATCTACATATGTTTGTCCATATGCCAATACCATTTAATGCCTCTGCATAGATTTGATCATATAGATGGACATAAAGGATTTGACCTATAACAGTCCTCAACCTCCATCATCCTTCGACCTGAATGGGGATTCACTTTTGTGAAGGGGTGGGATATTTTTCTCCATAGAGACACCACCCAGATGAACGAGAAATTATGGTATCATAAGAGATACACCCGCAGTAGGAAGTGAAAGAGTTAGACCTCAAAGAGACAACAAATTGTATAGTAACCCGTAATGAGTGTATCACCCACCAAATGATAGCCATCCAGGATCTATTCTGAATATTTTGTGTCCTAACTCATCCAAATCCACATCCAATATCAACTCGTATCCACACGGTTTAAGATTAAAACCCAATTATGTGAGTCCACAGACAGCTCTCTTTGTATACCTACAAATTCAATAAATTTGACTTCCTCCTCATCCCCTTTCCTAATACATGCAATAGGAAAGGACTTGTGTTATTAATGGTCACTGAAGCCCAGCCCAAATCGATGAACTAACAATGGAGGCAGAACCATTGATTCCTGGATGATCTCACAAAAATGCCATATACCCATAAGCAAGTGAATGGAGGCATACTTACATTAGAGAAAAAGAAATACCCTTTGAAATACCTAGATCGCATCACTTAAGAGATACTATATCCATCCAAGGAAAATACTAAAATAGTAAGAGAGAGGCAGACCTGCCTAAGGTCACCACTTCTGCCAGGCAACTGATGGAACTTTCCATTAACTATGACCTTCAGTGTATTTATCATAACGCAAAGCAATCCACCTTATGTTATTAATTGAGATGCCAATCTTAAGCACATTAGTCCACATATGTCCAAATGCTGCACTTTATGCTTGTACAGTCCACCTTCATGACAAGTGCCTCCAACGTCCCCGTGTCTTGAATGGTATGAGAAACTCTGAAATGCCTAACGCATCGTGAATAGATCTGCCTTTAGGAAACCACAGACGAAGAGATAATTCCTATGATAGGACCCTTTCATCCCGAATAGCAATAGTTTTGAACACGAGATCATATTACATAATGAGATCATGAAATTCCAGAAAGCCTACGATGAGAATTATTTGAATCAACACAATAAATGTTGAGTTTATATCACTAGAATGCAAACTTTAATACTATTTCGGACCTCTCAATGACCGATAATAAATCATCTCCCATCGCCTCAAAAATGGGGGAAGAATTAAAGACACCATCCATCCGACCAGACTTTTATCATGTGCAAAGGAACTTAAACCTACTATAATCTCCTTTTGTGACCCCCCGCCCATTTAGACATTTGTCACTTCATCAAACATTGTGGGTAAGTATGTGACTCGAACTCCAGTTTGTTTGATATATCAATGTTCGATCATCTTTATAAAAGCTCAAAAATAATCTAAAGTTTCTCCTTATCTCCTCCCATATGTGAAATTGCATCAATTCCTCTTGAAATAATGTCTAAATAGAATTTGTGTGCCTCTTGCTATTTGCCACCTAGCAGTGGCCATTTTGTTTTTGTCTCCTTCCTTCATCCATGTAACTGACTTCTTCTATTTCATTATTAAGTCTTTTAGATAAGTTTAGAATTTTACTTTCCATGTTGCACTGCCATGTCATGATGTATGTATAATTTGTACAGTGACAACATGTTCTCATATATACTCCCAATTTCTTTAGAAATCACCCTGGCCTCCCATCTATTTGTTTCTTTCTTTCTCTTTCTCCCATATTTCTGTGAATTTAGCCTCTTTTAGCTTACTAGAAAGCCAAAGCACCTTCTACCATTCTATCCATCCATCTAGGATATTTCCTGCACTGCCCATCAACTCCATTATATTTTAGATCTTATTACGATTATGTTAAATGAAAAGGTACTCCTCATTTTTCTCTCGTTCCTCCTTCCTAAGTACACATAACATCATGTGATCAACAGACTGCTCTACTCCCAACTTAGCACCTCACAGTTCTATTAACATATCTATGTCCTATAAACCTCACCTTTCTTAATGAAATTAGATCTCATTATTTAACCATTGTTATTTTGAATGGGATGGTCTTAATCTCCACTAAATTTTGCTAACCCAATATCAGATATGTGACCCGCCTGAAGGGATCCAACGAGCCCTCCCCGCCCCATAACTCTTCCATAGTTAGAGGACTGTACCTCCAATCACGATGAGACCCATTTGATGCCTGCATAGAAGATGCCAATATATGCTCCTGCACTTGCCTCCTACCATGACAGGGAGCATAATAAGTAGGTTTATCAGCGGGAAATTTTCCGTCGAGCCCTGATGCTACCTTCCAGAAAACACTGCACTCCAAGAATCTGAATGTGATGAATTCTAGCCATTCCAGAATCCACATGGTCACTATCCCACCAAATTTCCACCCACATCATCAGCATCTACGTTAGCACCCAACTAGGTCGAACTTTGTACACCCAGAGCCTTATCTTTGAACATAAAAGTTTCCTGGAACACCGCTAGGTATATCACCGCTTTCAAAAATACATCACGAAAAGTAACAACTTTGAGAACGCCTAGACCTCCCTTTATGGATGTTATAAATAAGGAGGTCATTTTGTAACCACCCCATGCTTTTTTTCTCTAAGAGCCCCACACATTCACCTACGAAATGGCATCTCTCAGAATCACCTGCAAATTTCCTTCTTGAAATAGAGATTTAGTTTTTAAATGCCTCAAAATGTTGGGATCCCGCCTTTGTATTTTTTATTACAAAGGATATTAGATGCAAAATGGGGCGATATGGAAACCGGTGAATCTGCAAGAGGTTTGTCAACAATTTTCAAAGAAGCTTTTACCCACTGTCTGATTCCACAAGGCAGCCTTTCTATGTCACTTCAATGTTGTTCTTTGAGAATCTGTGAGGATCATCAGCTTTCTAGAGTTCCGTTGCGGGGAAGGGATGCCCATTCTAAGGCCGACATAGATGGAGGAGAATCACTATTCATCTTATTCCTGGGTCTTAAGAGATATTATGCGACACACCAATAGGCAGGTGAGTTACACCATGCATGTGAGAAGGAATGCAGTGGGAATATATCCACGATAGCACCCCCCTAATGAGATGTGCTATATTGCCAAAGATTCACAAAAGTCATTTTGGAGCTATCCAAATTGAAATATAAGAATGGAGTGTTCTCGTGAGAGTATTTGCAGAACACTGTGGATGATCCCTTGAGAGGGGCGGGGAGGTGTACACAAATTGAATCATTATAAGGAAGGACCAAATCATGATCGATAGATATGGAGGGATCACATGAACTATCGGATCTCAACCTGTGATGGAACAGATAGTCCAATATTATATGGTGGTCACCATCCATCACCATACTTGCCATTCATTGAGCTGGTGGGGTTCTTCTTTTGGAGCTTATCCATGGCGCTGTTGGGCTTGCCCCACTTTGTGTCTTCCGGCACTGGCTCTGACAATGGTTCATTAGGTGCCCCGCATGATGACACACTGCATAATTCAAATTGAATGCCCCGTAAATCAACCCTCCGCCTACAGACACCATGACCCCATTTGATTCATTCTAGGCAAGCGCTTTCAAAGAATATGACCTCCTTACAAGGATCCACAATTTCTCTTATCTTTAGTGCACCTAAGATTTCTGTCCACATACTTCTAGAACAATAGAGTCGCCAATAGCCCTCAATGCATCGAGAGTCCAATACTCCGTGGGGAGCCCTTCAGAAGCTTTACCTGCACACTAATGACTTTCAAGACTCCATGGACTGGTTGAAGCCAAGAAACCACTAAGGAGTTGAACAAAACTTCTACCCTTTACCCATGTTCTCATAATATTTTCCCTTGATCCTCCTCATGCACATGAAATGAAAGCTATACCACTCATTCGGTTTATAGATCTAACTTTGTATGATATTCTTAATTAAGTCCCCATGTAACCTTTACCTCATTCTCAATGTTATGCTATTTCATATCTAAATATCCACCTTCCCCATCAGAGTCTCGCTTTCCGCAAACTCGGTGACCTTCCCAAAAGAACATTATATTCCAAGTCAGACCCGTCGTATTTCTATAGCCTGGCCTTGAGAATACAGCCATGATTCCTTCCTCTTGTAGTTTGAGGGCCTCCAATGGAGGTGTCTACATGGGCTGACAACCATAAATCTCCCCTTACTCCATATGGTTCCATCATCTTTTCTTGCGTGCTCAAGATGGTATGATCACCCCAAAATCCACCTCACAACCGAGTGCCAAGTCACCCTACGACTTGTTCCGTCGCAATAGTTGCAACAACAAATGGACCTGGGCGTAAGGGTCCAAGTGTCAGGACTGCATCTATCCGACATCCTCCTCGAGGAAAATGCCAGACAACTACCTCATCATGAATGCTCCGCAATGATCCCACCGCCAAGGACCCACTTGAATCCACCTCAGCCCCAAAAGGTTCAGTACAAAGGATAGTGACGAGACCACAAGGATTGACCCCAACAGGAACCGCGTCATCGGGCCCAAAAATTATGGACAAGGTCCACCCCGCATCAATGAGACCTCGAGACTATACCCACAGAACCCCATCCAAAGCTTGCATAAGACCCCCCCGTCTCCCTATAACCCCAACCGACATATACATGCCACAATACAGCCAGAGAATAAGGAATGTCTAATGAATAGAATTAAACACTAACAGGTCAAACAGTAAAATCTTCAAAATCGCCAACAACTATCACCTCCGAAAAATACAACAACCCCGTGGTGCTAAGGAAACGACAAGCCAAAGGGTGAGCGATTACTAGTAACAACAACAAAGAACATAGACACTCAAAGGCATTTCCACCATCTAAAGCAATACCCAAAACCAAAATCTTTCCACGACCTAGAAAATGATGAAGGAATCCCACCAATTATTCCATAAAATGAAAATTTTGTCGGAATGGCTGGATCGCAGAATCAGAGCTTTCAAAGATAACACATGAGAGATTGACTTACTACTTCTCCATTTGCATTAGCTAATGGAATGTGTCACCCGCCAATGTGTCATGATAATGACTTTCAATATCAACAGAGCAATGATGACAAGTATACGTATCCGGATAATGACATAGTTGATATATAATCATAATATTAGTACGCAAACCTCGAGCAAACTATACCGTATTGAGAAAATTCTTTATCAAATTTATTTTATGAAAACTCCCTGGAATTAAATATATCAATTCATAACGCCAACTAGGGTTCAAATTGGCTGGCCAAGGTGATGTATTAATATCTACCTAAGAATATAGAGAGTAGCTAAAGGTAGCATCAAGGATACTGTCACAACATGACCGGTAGACTATAGCCCTTCATTCCCAATTTCTCCGCAGAAACCACACACAGATTGAACCCACTACCCTGCCTAGAAATTATCGACACCTACACCAATGCTTTTGGTGGGAAGAAAGGTGGAGAGAACGCTCACCGATACACCATCGTATATGCACATGCCCACATTTTGTAACCACTAACATGTCAAGCATTGAAGGAGATTTGCAACAAAGACTACTCTGAAAATGTTCGGCTAGATTAGGACTTCGTGATGCAAGATGCAAAAGCCATGGATTCCAACCGTCGTCTATAAGATCAACCTGTCATTCCTACATATGTATCAAGAAATCACAAGAAAAAGAACTAACTCGATTCGATTTTAAACCTATAATACACTTTAACTATTAAACCTTACCCAAATTATATAAATAATATCAATTAAAATACCACCCTCCCTCTACATGATACACTGTTACCGCCCTTCATATACTTGAATTAGTCTAACAAAGGTAATTATAGTTCTACCATTGTAATTTATATTTAACATTAAAGCTTTATGGAGTGCGAATGCTAAAAACAAATATTTCCACCATAGCGAATTTTGAAATATTTTTTCAATTAGTGATGATCGTAACTGTAATTGTATGAAAGAAAGAAAGAAAGAATTTTTAATGCCCACGTAGGCGAAAATAGGCCTATGGGATGATTAAGCTTTCGTCCGACTCTTGTATTCCCAGCCCTTTTCCGTGAAGTTTTACACATACCCTGGCCTATCGACAAACTCTTCACGAAGAGACCCATAATGAAACGCTGTGTATCATCGGTGATAGTTTTCTTTCTGCCCTAAGGCCCTCACATTCTAGAATGAAATGTTTTTCTGTTTCCACTTTTCCGGAGGAGCAAAAAATACATACTCTTTCTTCCCACATTTCTTTTGGCCTTTTCCAGCGCCCTGTTTCACAACGGAGTTGATGAGAATTGGTCCTTAATTGAGCAATAAGAATTTTAGATCTCCAAGAAATATCAGCCCCTATGTATGCCTTTTGTTGATGGTTATGTGTGGGGTTAAACTCTTCTATGCAGTACTTCTTCTTTCTCTCTAGCTCTTTCTTCCAAGTATGTTTATGGAATTTATCCATAACAAAAGTTTTTATCTCTTTACTGTTTGTAGGACACATGCTCAAGCAAATACCCCATTTACTAAACCATTTGTTATTCTGCCGCATCCAAGTCTTCTGTCTTTTACACAATCCGTCACTAAACACCACCTTAGGCCATCTATCCTCTTCCATTTGCTCAATTTTTTTCAGATACCTTATGACTCGCACCATAGCGATTGCTTCAATAGGAGCAGCCCCTGTTTCACTTAACAGAATAGCATAAGGAACTGCACTTTTAATTTTGAAATTGTTTGTAATCAAACGTTTCTGAATTTTCTCAATTTGTTTCCACTGCATCTTGGTTGTGCTGCTAGCCCATAGTTCACAACCGTAAAGAATCACCGGAATCACTAGAAGCCCAAAAAGAGTTAGGGTGGTTTTCCAGTCCCACAACTCTGCCTCTCTACACCTGTTTTGAAGAGCATAAAATTCTTTCCAACCCCCTAAAGTTCTTTTCTTTCTACAACCATCCCAACTTAAATTTCTGTTGAAGTCAATTCCGAGGTATTTGTAATCTGCAACTTCTTCCAAAATGCTGCCTCCAAAATAGAACTTATGTTGGTTATGCTTTCTTTTGTTAGAGAAAACCACTACTTTCGTTTTGCTAATATTGACTTGCATCCCAACCCTTTTACAAAAATGCTCAAGGGAATGTAAATTCTCTTGCAAACCAAGAGCCGAATTAGCAATCAATATAAGGTCATCTGCGTACAAAAGAACCCTGATAACGAACTTGCCCAAATGGATACCGTCACCCCCTTGCGAATTTAGCCACTCTTCAAGCTTGTCAATATATAACCCAAAAAGGGTAGGAGACAATGGGCAACCTTGCTTGACCCCGATATCGCTTCTAAAACTTTCAGAAATGCCAGCTGAAGTTCTGATTTTGACTTTCACCTCTTCGTAAAACTTATGCACAGCTGCTCTCAAATGCTTGGGAACCCCGAGTTCCTCCATTCTGCCCCAAAGCTTATCCCTAGGAACCGTGTCAAAGGCTTTTCTGAAATCAACAAAGCAACAAAAAACTTCTTCCTTATTTTCCCAACCTTTTCAATGATGTGCCTTAAAGTTATATAATGATCAACTGTGGAATGTTTAGGTCTAAAACCTGCTTGCCCTTTAGCACGTTTATTTCTTTCTTCTGCCCACTTGCTAATTTTCTTTTCCAACATGCTTCCAAATAACTTTGCAAACAAGGGGTTTATCATTATGGTTCTATAATTGGAAGGAGTATTGACGTCACCACTCTTGAAAAGAGGTATTGCCATACTAGTTGTCCAATCTGTGGGGAACCCCTGCTGTAAGATGTTGTTGAAAATTTTTGTGATGTGAGGTGAAAGAATTTTTAAGCCCCACTTTAGATACTCTGCTTGGATTTCATCTAAGTCTTTTGCTTTTCCAGCGCTCAACTTCTTGATACCCATCTCTACTTCTTGCACCGTGAAGAGTTTTGTGTCTGTGTTGACCAAGGGAGGAGGGTCAACCTTGGGATCCTGCTCATAAAGTTGTCTTGCATAGTCAAACCATTTAGAAGCTGTAATGTTGTTTTCAGTTTGCACCTTTTCGATTGGAGCTCCTTCCAAAATAATTTGGGGTTATTTTTCCCGAGGAAGATTAGTTCTTCTCTCCTTGAAACCATAAAATCGGCTTTTTTCTTTTTTACTAACTGCTTGTAAGCTTTGAGCTTTATGTTATTCGTGTCTGATTCCTTCCACCTTCTCCTTGCCTTTTTGCATTCCTCGTCAAACCAAGCATTAACCGGAAAGCAATTTGTTTCGGACTTCTTAATTTTTGCTCTTTTGCACTCAGCAAGTGCGCTTTGAATTAAATGTGTTAATCTGTGACTATGAAGGCCCTGAGATGGGATTTCCTCCTTCTTGAAGAGCCTCTCTAGCATTATTTTGAAGGTATTACAATTCTCTGGATTCAAAAGAATTCTGCCCTTTGGAGGATTTTGTTGAACACATTGATTTTTCGACCCCAATTGCTTTTTTCCGGTCCAAGAGAAACTTAAATAGACTGGCTTGTGATCTGATTTTAAGTCCCAAATTTGATCTCCAATCAACACTTCCTCCATTTTTTCACACAAACTATGCGAGCAAATTACATAATCAACTACACTTGCTCCATTGTAAGTATTGCAAGTGAAATTATCGGACTTTTCCCATTTAGTCAACCCATTACAAATGACTAAATCGAAAGCCCCACATAGCATAAGCAGTTGTTCTCCAAAGATATTGCAGCCTTTATCCGCTGAAATTCGTTTCCACTGATGATTACTCTCTTCTGTAAGCCAGATAGGGTCACTGTCTTCTTTACAACAAAGAATGCTAGCTTGTTCACTTGCAGTTCTAGCATTGAAATCCCCCACTATAAGAACTTCACCTAGCTGAGAATATATTGCAATATCCGTTTTTAGGGCTGCAAAGGGATCTTTGTGGTCAAGCCCTCTACTTTTGTAGATTTTTGAAACTTGCGGTGCAAAATAGCATGCTGCAATTCTAATGAGATTCCCATTTTCTGATATTTTAAGCCAAACAAATTGTTTATTTGGGTCTTCTTTTTCTAGCTGAATGAAACGACCTTCTTTTTCTCTTACTAATACCATGATACCCCTGTGCCCTTTGCCATTCCCTGCTGCCTTGTTCCACACTGCTATCTTCCAGTACCCTTGGTAAAAATGGATCACTACCTTTGCC